>JAQGDG010000271.1:0-212768 GCA_029844215.1 Przewalskia tangutica
CTCAAATAACAAAGACACAGGCCTTACTACCAACGAAAGAGTAAACAAGAGTATACTTATCAGATAAAATAGGAGGCTCATGATCACAGTAGGGCCACCCTCCCGTAGTATCATTAAGCAATCCTACTCCTGGGACTATTTCACCTGCAAGGGCCGTGTGGACCCGCATGAGGTAACTTCATCGTATAGAATGTATCCGCCCGCATAGGTCGTGTGGACCCGCATGAGGTATTCCTCGCATAGGACTATTTCACCCGCACAGGACTATTTCACCCGCTTAGGCCCGGTGGGCCCGCAATGAGTACAAACGCCGCACTCGCATCATGGGTAGCAAATCCATGAAATTAGTAGTAACCCGGGGCTTTACCCCGTAAGAATACCATAAACTAGCACAACCGGCTATCATACATAACGTAAGCACTACCGGCTTATCCTAACATAACATAAGCGCTACCGGCTTATCATACATAACATAAGCGCTACCGGCTTATCCTAACATAACATAAGCGCTACCGGCTTATCATACATAACATAAGCGCTACCGGCTTATCCTAACATAACATAAGCGCTACCGGCTTATCATACATAACATAAGCAAGTTAAGAAATCCCCCTAACTTCTTATTATTCTTATACATATACACTCTCATTTTAGTTTACTTAAGGAACTATCATGTCATTATAAAATCCGAATTTAACCCAAAGTGCTACATTTTTACTCTTTTAAAATGACTCTTTTTCATATAAAACTTCCAAGATACTAATAACCGTAGTATCAAGTCATATCTACTTTTCAAGACAAGTCACAATACCTTTTAGAAATACATTTAGGCTTCTAAATCAAGTGACTTCTTTCTTTAAAACATTAAGCAATTGATGCCTTCAAATCAATTTGCCTTTCATAATTCAAGTCATTTATCATTACTTAGAGTAAACCACTCTTTTAACTTTCCATAAAGTTATTATAACTAACTTCCATAAAGCCGTTATACTAGCTTTATACTTTAGACAAATACATTCTTCTTTATATCCAAGAGAATTATACTTTCAAAATCAAGTATCATATACTTTTAAAATACTTTAAGTCTCTTAACTTTTAGAAACTAAGATATCCTTAATACTCTTAAACAAGTGAATTAAGTCCCTAACTCAACCAACTTGGACATTCTTAAAATAAGCCAAGATATCAAATGGACTAGATTGTCAAAATCTCGTACGTCTACCGTACTATATATTTACAACTACACATGCTCAGGAGATAAGAAAGTTCCACATACCTATTCGGTTCAATCCACTTGCTAAGTCCAATATGTCGTACGTAGTATGTCAAACTATAATGACCATAATACGTCTATTAACTTCTAGCTTCAAACGAGAATATTCCAAGTGCAAAGTCACTAAATTCCATCAAAATCGGACAACACTTCCTTTGTTTCTACATACTTTTCCTCCTTTTTCAAGGCCCGAATTCAATAACCAAACACGCCACATTTAAGGCTCAACAATGTAGTTATCAATAGGATTACACGCCACAAGACGTGTAAAATTCCGCCCACAAATTTATATCAAACTAGTCCAACATACAAAGTCATTCTCGGCCAAAGTGTAACAACATATCAACCTTTCCAATTCCTTTTCAATTCAAGTTGTTAAGTATAACATGTTATCGTCGCAATTGATTATAACTACTACAATCTTCAAGTGGTAACATGCAGTTATTCTAATTATTGACTAAAATTGTATTTCAATTTCAAATGGCTAAACATGTCATTTCGATTTTAGGCTACAAATATCCATAACACTTATCAATCTTTAATACATATACTTCATGCTATTCAAAAAGTAAGGCTACAACAATATGTAATTTTATACACTTAAGAGAACAAGATTGCTACCTTAGTGAGCCTTAATCCACTTCAAGATCCGGTCGCTCCCTAGCAACTTGTAGTCTCTCGACACTCCAATCCGCCACTCAAGCCCTTAGAAGATCACAAACAACTTTCCTTCAATTCCAAATCCAAACCTAGGAAAGTGACTAGGTTTTCACCTTGCGACTAATACGAAAACGCCACTTTTTCGGGATCTTTCTATTGAGATACCCTTACAATACTCTTAGGAACCTTGGTTTAAAGTATGGGGATTATTGGACAACAAAAAAAATTCTCTTGAAACCCTACCCATTGTCGAGAGCTCACCTTGAGCTTCTTCAAATTTTCTTAAAATTTGTCTAAGTGTAAAGCTTTGTCTTGCTACTAGTGTTACTACATAGAGACATGGAGGGTCAAGATTAAAACAAATGGGTGGCTTAGATGCATTTCACAAGGATCAAGCCAAGTGGCCTTTGACTTAGTCAATATTATCAAGCTCTAGCTTTAGCAAGACTTGGTCATCTTCAATTATGGTCAAATGACCATTTTATCTATGTCAATTTCTGTCACGACCCGATCCCGGGCCCGTGACTGGTGCCTTACCCGGGCACCCAAGTAGATATACATCAGAGTAACCAGCGGAATATAAAAACAAAGACATGAAACAATTAAGAGTAAGAACAGTCTAACCAAGAAAATGTCGCTTTCTATGTATATATAAACTAAAACTTCAACAGCATCCTTTACAAACCCCGCCTACAACAGCATTTGCTGCACTCTAGAATTTTATAACGACTATGACTGTGGTCCCGCCATACCCCTGAATGTACAAGTACCTGCAATCTCAGGGAATCATACCAAAAGATAAGCCTCCGGAGAAACGGAGCTTCCCAAAATGCTGAACTGTGATCCTACGAGAGAGGATCAACAACTGATGTACCTCTACTCGGCAGATGAACGTAGCCCTCGGGAGGCCGCATAATTTCGTACCAAGTATGTGAAATCAAATATCGTAAATGAAATCATAATAGTCTATATAAAACAGAGACATATATGATAAATTCAATTTACGATATACATATGTAAGCAAATATGTCAAGTCGGGACTCACGCCTCAAAGTCATCACTCAAATATAACCATGGGTCTCATTCCTACAATATCAATCATGCGCCGTGAATTCCTTCTCATCGCTAGCTTCATGATATAAAACACCAAGGAATACACATGAACACTAGGTTCCACTGTCATAATAAAACCGCACGGGTAAGTACGAAGGCATAGCCGATTACTAGAACCCACCGTACTCAACAATGCTATAAAATCAGATCACGAGGTCTTTCTACACCGCTAAATGATCGGTGAGCCACTCGCCCGCAGATTACCAGCGCTGTCAGTCCTGGAACTCCCGCAGCCCATAGATAGCCACATAGGCCCGCATTTAGGTATTCTCGATCGCAGGCAGCTAACCATCGGCATCGCTCGACTCCCGCACCGCATGGCCACATAGACCGCATGAGGTATTCCTCGCACCACAATCCCGAACTCCCGCACCCGCATAGGTCCCATGGACCCGCATGAGGTATTCTCGTGACGGAGCAGCTTAACCCCCGGCATCATAACAAGTCAGGGGGTAAGTGATATAATACCAGCACAACGGGCTTATCGTTAAACAACATAAGCACAACAAGAAAAAACCCCTTACACAACATCACAAGACACTAACACACGTAGCATCATAACATGTTCACTTTATCAAGCCAACAAGAAAGTATTATAAGGCTATCACAAAACATAGGCAAGTTACTCACACAAGGTACTTTCATTTCATGTCAACAAATCCGGGTTTTAACCCCAAGGTACTACATACTTTAACTCTTTAAAAAGATCCATTTCTTTCACAAAAGTCACACGATACCCGTAGTATCAAAAATAGAGTAACTATCTTTTTAAGTGAGCCAAACAATTTCCATACCTTCTTTTTAAACCAACTTAAGAGAAAAGCATGCCTTCTCTTTTAAACAAAAACACTTCAAATTCTCAAGTCTCTTTTCTTTTAGAAAACAAGTTCCTTACTTTGGAATTTAAGAAAAATCAATACTTGTTATTAATGACCTTATTAAAGCAACCATGATCTAGGAAATGTAATACAATTTTGTCTTATCTTAGCTTCTATGCAGATGGAGGTTTCTACTTGTTTTAATAATATTAATTATTTGTCAATATATTTTCCTTTATTAACGCTGCAGTGGTTTGTTCGATACTTATTCTCATTTCCGAAATCAATATAACATTATTATTGAAAACCAAGTACTCATTACTCACGAATGAGGTTTCACAACTTTCCACACAATTCAAGTTCTTCACATATCAAATCAAGTCAAATATAAGTCAAGTCTCTTATCTTTTAAAAAAATCAATAAACCATTCTTTTACCTACATAAAGTTGTTATAATTAACTTCCCATAAAGCCATTATAACACTTTATGTTTTAACCCAACCAAATTCGTTTAGCACACGTACGTATACCGTACTACATAGTTCAAAATAATCATGCCAGAAAGGATAGGAAGAGGTTCATCAGAACGCCCGAACCTGCCCGTGGATCGTGCCTTACCCCGGGCACCCTAGTGATACAACATCAGAGAAAACCAGCGGAAATAAAAACTTTACACATGAAATGAGAGACATAATAAATAAACAAAGCAACCCAACAATGCTTTCAAGATATATACATAAAACCCAATAGCTTATCCTTTTACAAACCCCGCCTACAACAAAGGCTGCACTTAAGATTTACAACAACTATGACGGACAGTCCCCGCCATACCTCGAATGTACAAGAACCTACAACTCGTGAACACATACCAAAAGATAAGCCTCCGAGAAACTGAGCTTCCCAATACGCCGAATCAGTGATCCTAAGAGCGAGGATCCACGATCGACGTACTTCTACCGCAGATGAACGCACTCAAGCGAGGTCAAGATAACAGTACTAAGTATGTGAAATCAGAAATATCAGAATGAAATCATAGCGCTTATATAAAGCGTGAGACATGAATGATAACCAAACTACAAGATACACATATATCAGTTATATCAAGTCAGGGTCTCACGCCCTTCACATCAATCATGCCCGTGGAATGTCTTCCTCACTGCCGGCAGTCTATGATATGATAACACCAAGAAGTACACCAGCACACCAAGTCCTACCTGATGCCAAAGTCAGATAATAATTCAAACGGAAGATACCCGCGCGCCACGATCGTGTCAAGATGTCCAAAAAGGGAACCACAAGACAAAGAATCAAATGGAAGATACCCACAAAGCGCTACGCATCGTCGCAAGATGTCCAAAAGGAAACAATAAGACAAAGATTCCAAATGGAAAGATACCCGCGCTCACGATCGTGGTCGCGATGCCCAAAGTGGAAACAATAAAGCAAGATCAAAATGGAAGATACCCGCGCGCTACGATCGTGTCGTGATGTCCAAAGCGATTAGCAAAGTAACACAATCACAGAACGCATTCGTGGAATTTCTCCACACCGCCGCATGTCCAAGTAAGTTCTCAATAAGTCAACCGACCTCCATCGAGAGGCGCCAGAGTATAAACACAATTCTTGCACAACAAAGGCTATCACGACAAGCATAGGCAAGTTCTACAACAACAAGCATAGGCAAGTTCACAAATAACAAGCATAGGCAAGTTTTACAACAACTCAAAGTACTTTCATTTTATGTCAAGGTCCTGGTTTTAACCCTAAAGTACCACGACTTTAAATACCTTTTAAAAGAGATCCATTCCTTTTATAAAAGTCACCCGACACCCGTAGTATAAAAATAGAGTGACTTACATTTTTAGGTAAACCAAAACACTTTTCTTTAAAGTCAAGTTACCACATTAAAATCAATGATAAACCTTTTTCATAAAGTCGTTATAACTAAACTTCCCATAAAGTCGTTATAACACTTTATGTTTTAAACCATTTTAAGACAAACAATGCCTTCCTTTTCCCTGTAGTTCCAGCTTGCCTAATTTCAATTACTCACTCTCTTTTTAGAAAAGATTCATAACTCATAGTCTTAATCCCTTTTAAACAATCGAGTAACATATGTCTTATGTGTGAGCAGCTTATTCTTGCTTATAACCATCTTGTTACAAAGACCATGATCTAGGAAATGTAATACAATTTTGTCTTATCTTAGCTTCTATGCAGATGGAGGTTTCTACTGGTTTTAATATCAATTAGTTATTTGTCAATACACTTTCCTTTATTAGCGCTACGTGGTTTGTTCGACACTTATTCTCATTTCCAAATCAAGAAACATTATTCTTTAAAACCAAGTACTCATTACTCACGAATGAAGTTTCACAATACTTTTAACAAAATATTAATTACTAAAACAAGTTAAGTCTCTTATCTTTCAAGATCAAGTCTCTAACTTCTACAATCAATGAACCAATCTTTTACCTACATGTAGTCGTTATAACTAACTTCCCATAAAGCTATTATAACACCCTATGTTTGGAACCAACCAAACTCATTTAGCACATGTACGCTCACCGTACTACATAGTTTACAAAACATCATGCTCGAAAGGATAAGAGGTTCACATACCGCGACGATTATCGATGCATAAAAACGCCCACAAGATCAGAACCTGGCTAGCCTTTTCCACTCTTCAAGTAATACGCCACTGTAGTACTTCCACCTATAAGGCCACAAACGCTCATTAAATCTTAAACACAAGTTTCCATCTTTCTACGTAAAATTCAAAGACTCTCCCGCCACAACAGAAATCTCCTCCTCTATCGAGGCCGCCACTGCCAACCGCAGTGGGGTTTACACGCCTAACCGGACGTATACAATTCTACTACACAAGAATACTACACAAGTCTCATCAGAATACGCCCTATGTAATTACAATTCGCCAAATTTCTTTATTCTTCAGCTTAAGTCAAAAGACATCACACAATACTAAGTTCAGTTCTATATATAGTATACTTTAACTATACATTCTAACATGTAATTTCCAATTACAATAGAAGGACAGTAGTGTTTACCTCGATAAGCCCAAAATTATCCAAGTATAAAGTCGATCCTGAGTAACGCTTAGCTCCTACTCCGAGTGCTCCAACCGCTCCAAACAACCCTTAAGTTCTAACCAACTTCTACTCTAAAACTTCAACCAACAATAAAGATTTTCCTTGTGGTTTTGGTTTGAGACTAAAAAGGACAAAAGGTAGTATTTCCGCATTTCACGCAAAGAGGTAACTTTGAATATTACAAGGTATAAGACTAAGGTATTTTGGGCATTATAACAATACTGGAGGAGTATTTCAATACCACAAAGCTGGGTACTCACGAGAACACCCCAGTGGCGTGTGCTCTCACCAAGGCCACTTAATGGGGAGTACCCTCTAGGCCACTAGGCCTCACGGTGCGGGAGGGGAAGCCCACTGGCCAGAGCACAAGAAAGGAGGAAGGATTTTCAAGACTTGGTGATTTTAGGAATGGATGAAGTCTTCAAGCTTGGGTATTTATAGCAAAACCAAAGGCCAACCAACGGCCAAGATCAAGCCATGTGCAAGGCAAGTGTAAGGCCAAGATCGCCAAGTGCACCCTAACCCTACTCCACAAAACACTCCACAAAACAAGCCACAAAGCAAGGCACAAATCAAGGAACCAATCGCCAAGGCCAACCATCCTCTTGACGCCCAATCGCCCAAGCCACCCCACTTGCCTTCCAATGCGAGGTGACATATGTCACCCTCCCGCTGGTCCAAAATGTTTCGCCTCTCTAAAAATCCGCAAAAATTATAAATGACATAGCCGGAATTTTCCCTACGAAAGTCAGGAAACGTTTCGTAAAAACGACTCTATTCTTCACTTGCGCCCAAATTCGGTCCTATGCCTATCTTTAGGCTCAAATTTCTCAGACGCACGCCCACACACGCATACTCCGAAATACTGGTATAACATTCTCCCTCCTTAGAAACATTCGCCCCGAATGTTCCTTCTAAGTCTCAAAACAAATACGCGCCAAAGATAGTCTTCACTACTATACTTACTAAAACAATCATGCCACACCGCCACAAAACACACGCTCACTTCTCCCTAACTCGTTGTACTTTCTCGAACACTCCGAACTCTTTCTAGTATCCGTACTACACTTCCACAATGCTTCGCTTTCCAACCTTGGAGTTACTACCTCCAAACTTGGTCATCTTACTAACTTCGATCTCCTTAAGGCCATTCCCGCCTTCACGAACCGATTCGTGAACGATCCACGAACTCATACGATGGTCACCTAAACCGCCTAGCATCCTCGTGACCCTACCACCGCGGAACCACCTCGAACTGACCCACCACAAACCGGGCCGCGGGTTGACCTCAAATGGTCCTCAACCCGACCCCACAATCAGCCACATTCTTGTTCCCGATACGAACAATCTTACTAACACACGCCATGAAAGCTAACACTTCCATCTCGCACTACCCATGGACTTATCACACAAATAAATCCCACGATACTACGCACTGATAAAGGTCAAACATAAAATAAATCTTTACTCACGACGACCTTACCTCTAAGGTCTCAATCGTGAAATAGTCTAAGGTTCACACTTCCATGCCCCCAGCTTACCCTTCTACACTCACCAGTTTCTCAATCACATATTAGCACAAAGCTATCCGAACATAACACTTAACACATTATCTTAACATCAATACATACAAGTCTCTGTAGGTTATGATATACTGAAAATAGGCGTCAAAGGACCGCTTAAAATCGAACTTCCACCGCGACTCTACCGTGGGTCCGCCGTGTATGAACATCCCGCCTAGCCAGGTGAAGAACCCGCACTGATCTCAGAGCTCAGGCTATCCTACCAACATACCGGCTCGGACGCTCCCAAATGGCCCTGGCCGCATGTAAAACAAACTCCTGACTAGCACGACACTCCCACCGCGAGTCTACCACAATGTCACAACGAGGTAGGGTGGCTTCTGGCTAACACCGCTTCTCCCGAAAATCTGAACCTCGAGCCCCGACCGCTTCCCGAATACTCTGGATGCCTTGAAGATTGCGAGGACCACTGCATCAAGCGAGGCGCATAACTAGTTCGCCGCCGAGGCGGTCGCTCGAAAGTCACCAAAGGACCTCGCTGCTCGCCTCTTTTGCCGACTCGGTCATTCCGCTGATCTCTCCGTGCCTCACATCCCAAAGCATGAGCTCAGACGCGGCAATGTCCATGCCCTACCAAGAGCTACACCAACAAGCCTCGCTGGCAATCATCTAGCCCTGACGTAGCGTGCACTCTCTATCCTCCATGGTTGCCACTAAAGCGGGACATACCGAGCCAACGAGTCAAACTCCACGTTGTACTCCGAATCAGACGCTCGCTCGCCAAAGATCATAAACTGTTTACCGCCTCCTCATCCGCGGAGGCAAGAAGTGAGCGAGAATGCCTCGAGAACTCGTCCCATATCTGGAAGCGCATGCTCTCCCGACAACTCCCACGACCAAACCAACGATCATGCCGGTATCACGCATTGATGCGAACCTAAGACCACCGACTCGGTCTCCGCTTGATCACTCACGACTGGCCAGAATCGCTTGATGAACTCCCGCGGATCATCCTCGTGCCTCACCCATAAAACTCAAGTGCTACAACTCGTAAAGTCCCGTAGCCTCAAACTATTCGCCGGTGAATCCATCAGTGCATAGAACTGAATCGCCGTGATCCACTTATCTCATGCTCGCCACGACCGCCAGCAATCGGGCCATCTCTGTACTTATCTCATCTCGCTTCCAGCCGCAGACCGAGGCTCAGTATCGTGGTCTCAGCAGCCATCGCCGCGCCTAAACTCGCTGGCCGGGCGGCGTGGCAAAACTTCGCCGCTCAAGCACAATCTCAGTATGCATCGCTCGCGCCTCGCATTCCTCAGATCTCACTAGCGCCTCGGCCGCTTTGCCCTTCTAGGCTCGTTGTTTCACGCGAGGCATAATCGTAAAACGATACGCTGAGGGGTCCAACTTACAACACAGCCTCTAAGGCACGATCTCGTAATGAGAAGAATGGAAACTAATCCTAAATGTCCTATAGCCTCCTCGATTATAGATGGTGCACAACACACCGATAATCAAGACTCTACTAGACACGGCTCAGACACTTTCCGAGGATTAACCGATCTCGATACTACTTGTAAAGCCCCAACCTGCCCGTGATCGTGCCTTACCTGCACCCTAGTGATACAACATCGTAGAAAACCAATGGAAATAAAAACTTTACACATGAAATGAGAGACATAATAAATAAACAGAGCAACCCAACAGCTTTTCAAGATATATACATAAAACCCAACAGCTTATCCTTTTACAAACCCCGCCTACAACAAGCATGCACTTCTAAGATTTACAACAACTATGACGGACAGGGCCCGCCATACCCCGAATGTACAAGAACCTACAACTCAGGAACACATACCGAAAGATAAGCCTCCTGAGAAACGGAGCTTCCTAATATGCTGAATCGTGATCCTAAGAGCGAGGATCCACGATCGACGTACCTCTACCGCAGATGAACGCAGCCTCAAGCGAGGTCGCATAACAGTACTAAGTATGTGAAATCAGAAATATCAGAATGAAATCATAGCGCTTCATATAAAGCAGAGATACGAATGATAACCAAACTACAAGACACACATATATCGCTTATATCAAGTCGTGGTCTCATGCGCCTTCACATCAATCATGCCCGTGGAATGCCTTCTCACCGCCAGCTTCATGATATGATAACACCAAGAAGTACACCGCACACCAAGTCCTACCGATGCCAAAGTCAGATAACAATTCAAATGGAAGTATACCTGCGCGCTTACGATCGTGTCGTGATGTCCAAAAAGGGAACCACAAGACAAAGAATCAAAATGGAAGATACCCGCAGCGCTTACGATCGTGGTCGATGTCCAAAAGGAAACAATAAGACAAAGATTCCAAATGGAAACATACCCGCGCACTACGATCGTGGTCAAGATGCCCAAAGGGAAACAATAAAGCAGATCAAATGGAAGATACCCGCGCGCTACGATCGCGGTCGATGTCCAAAGCGATTAGCAAAAAGTAACACAATCAACGCGAACGCATCTGCGGAATTTCTCCACACGCCGTGACGTCCAAGTAAGTTCTCAATAAGTCAACCGACCTCCATCGAGAGGCGCCAGAGTATAGAAACACAATTCTTGCACAACAAAGGCTATCACGACAAGCATAGGCAAGTTCTACAACAACAAGCATAGGCAAGTTCACAACAACAAGCATAGGCAAGTTTTACAACAACTCAAAGTACTTTCATTTTATGTCAAGGTCCTGTTTTAACCCTAAAGTACCACGACTTTAAATACCTTTTAAAAGAGATCCATTCCTTTATAAAAGTCACCCGATACCCGTAGTATAAAAATAGAGTGACTTACATTTTTAGGTAAACTAAAACACTTTTCTTTAAAGTCAAGTTACCACATTAAAATCAATGATAAACCATTTTTCATAAAGTCGTTATAACTAAACTTCCCATAAAGTTATAACACTTTATGTTTTAAACCATTTTAAGACAAACAATGCCTTCCTTTTCCCTAGAGTTCCAGCTTGCCTAATTTCAATTACTCTACTTCTTTTTAGAAAAGATTCATAACTCATAGTCTTAATCCCCTTTAAAACAATCGAGTAACATATGTCTTATGCAAGAGCGCTTTATTCTTGTTTATAACCATCTTGTTACAAAGAATCATGATCTAGGAAATGTAATACAATTTTGTCTTATCTTAGCTTCTACGCAGATGGAGGTTTCTACCGGTTTTAATATCGCTAGTTATTTGTCAATACAATTTCCTTTATTAGCGCATGGTTTGTCTGACACTTATTCTCATTTCCAAATCAAGAAACATTATTCTTTAAAACCAAGTACTCATTACTCACGAACGAAGTTTCACAATACTTTTAACAAAATGTTAATTACTAAGTAAAACAAGTTAAGTCTCTTATCTTTCAAGATCAAGTCTCTAACTCTACAATCAATGAACTAATCTTACCTACATGTAGTCGTATAACTAACTTCCCATAAAGCTATTATAACACCCTATGTTTGGAACCAACCAAACTCATTTAGCACACGACGCTCACCGTACTACAAAGTTACAAAACATCATGCTCAAGGATAGGAAGAGGTTCATACCTCGCGACGATTATCGATTAGCAAAACGCCCACAAGATCAGAATCTGGCCAGCCTTTTCCACTCTTCAAGTAATACGCTACTCGTAGTACTTCCACCTATAAGGCCACAAACGCCTATTAAATCTTAAACACAAGTTTCCATCTTTCTACGTAAAATTCGCAGACCTCTCTAGCCACAACAGAATCTCCTCCTCTATCGAGGCCGGCCACCAAGCCAACTAGTGGGGGTTTACACGCCTAACCTGGACGTATACAATTCTACTACACAAGCTCCATCAGAATACGCCCCATGTAATTACAATTCGCCTATTTCTTTATTCTTCCTGCTTAAGTCAAAAGACATTGCCATAATCCTAAGTTCAGTTGTATATATAGTATACTTTAACTATACATTCTAACATGTAATTTCCAATTACAATAAAGGATGAGTGTTTACCTCGATAAGCCCAAAATTATCCAAGTATAAAGTCGATCCCGAGTAACGCTTAGCTCCTACTCCGAGTGCTCCAATCCGCTCCAAACAACCCTTAAGTTCTAACTAACTTCTACTCTAAAACTTCAACCAACAATGAAGATTTTCCTGTGGTTTTGGTTTGAGACTAAAAAGGACAAAAGGTAGTATTTCGCATCTACGCAGAGGTAACTTTTGGAATATTACAAGTATAAGGCTAAGGTATTTTGGGCATTATAACAATACTGGAGGAGTATTTCAATACCACAGCGGGGTACTCACGAGAACACCCCAAGGCAGTGGCGTGTTTCTACCAAGGCCACTAGGAAGGGAGTACCCTCTCGCCACTAGGCCTCACGTGTGGGAGGGAAGCTCACCACAGAGCATAAGAAAGGGAGGAAGGATTTTCAAGACTTGGTGATTTTAGGAATGGATGAAGTCTTCTGCTTGGTGGTATTTATAGCAAAACCAAAGGCCAACCAATGGCCAAGATCAAGACATGTGCAAGGCAAGTGTAAGGCCAAGATCAAGCCAAGTGCACCCTAACCCTACTCCACAAAACACTCCACAAAACAAGCCACAAAGCAAGGCACAAATCAAGGAACCAATCGCCAAGGCCAACCATCCCTCTGACGCCCAATCGCCCAAGCCGCCCACTTGCCTTCCAATGTGAGGTGACACACGCCACCCTCCCGTTGGTCCAAAATGTTTCGCCTCTGAAAATCCGCAAAAATTATAAATGACATAGCCGGAATTTTCCCTACGAAAGTCGTGGAAACGCTTCGTCGAAAAACGACTCTATTCGCACTTCAGGCCCAAATTCGGTCCTATGCCTATCTTAAGGCTCAAATTTTGTACGTACGTCCACACGTTCATACTCTGGAAATACGGGGTATAACATTCACATACCTCGCGACGATTATCGACAATTAGCAAAACGCTCCAAAGTACTATAACCTTGCTAGCCATTTTCCACCCTTCAAGTGTAATACGCTACCCGTAGTACTTCCACCTATAATGGCCATGAAACGCCTATTAACCTCTAGATCTCTTCGTAGGATATTTCTAAGAACAAGGTTCCATATCCTACGGAAAATTCGCAAAGACTTCCCGCTTCTACTCAATTTTCCACCTTTTCCAAGGCCCGATAACCGTAATTAACATACTATAATTAAGGTGCAATAATTCAAATTTAAAGAGGATAACACGCCCAAACGGAACGCGACAATAATCTCTCCTTCATAACAATAATGACTAATACCCAAAGTAAATACACGGTCCAAAGTAAATACTCCAAAGTAGATACGGTCCAAAGTAGATACGGCCCTAAGTTGGGGTCCTTGGACAACTTTTACAATTTTACTTATCCAATTACTTCATTAGTCCTTCAACTTATATTCCAATCTTTATATAAGTCATAGTTTCTTTGTTGTTAACTTCTTAGTAAGTAATGGATACATTTTACCATTTTAATGGCTAATATGCCAATTCTCCTTTTAACATCTTAGCAAGATCCAAATCTTTCCTTATATCTTATAGTCCATAATATACTTCCAATATATGTATAATATCCAATATACATAATAATCAACTTCACAAAGAGGTTAAGGTTCATTACCTCAAAAATAGCCCAACAATATCCTAGAACTTAAAGTCGTTCCAAGCAAGTCTTAGCTCCAAATCTTTGTGCTCCAAACCACCACAAGTCACCTTTAGAAGTTCCTAACCAACTTCTATTCAAGAATTAACTCCAAAAAGTGAAGAACACTAAGGTTCCATTTACTCTATTTCCTGGCTTTGTGGGGAATTTGTGGCTAGCGTGGGAAATCTTGTCTAACTCTTGGTTAATAATCTTCCTAATACATTGGAAGAACACTTATAAGTTTAAGAATTTTTGGACAACATTTGGTTAAGGGGAGGGGGCAATTGACGAGAGCAATTTAAGAAGGAGGGAGAGGGAAATATTCTCAAGTCTTGAAATATTCTAAGTGTGGAAGATTTTTCATCAACTAAAGGGGTTTATATAGTACAACCAATGGTTAGGATTGAAACATGTGTATGGTATAGATTGTTTGTGTAGGTTCCCTTCTCCACTTGTCCCACAAATGCCATGCAAGACCTTGACCATTTGACTTGCCCACTTCTTTGCTAAAAACCGTCCATATGCCATGCAATACCATGCAAGACTTTTGGCCACTTGTCTTGCCCACTTGGGGTGACACATGTCGCCCTCCTATTGGTCCAAAATATTTTATCTCTCGGAAAAATTCCATAATCGTAAAAATATTGAAAACGTAAAATTTCCTTCACAAGGTTCTAATAATTTCATAAAACAATTCTTTCATTCTTACCCTAATTAGTATGCATACATTCTGTGACGACGCCCTCACATACATATCCTAACTACGGTATAACATTCTCCCTTAGAAACATTTGTCTCAATGTTCCTTCAAGATTCAAATAACTCGATAACTGATAGTCCTCATAACTTGAACAATTTGCAAAATGCCACATATGGCCACAATACAACGTGACGCAAAAACTCACATCCGAGCCAACGTAATAATCATCTCTAAAGCGTATAACAATACTATTAGCTCCACTCATAGTCCAAAGGATACTTTCTTCACCTCTTTACTTTATAAAAGGACACTTCCATCTTCTTCACACATCTTCGCTCTTTTCTTACTCGTCGCACTTTCTCGTACACTCGAACTCTTCCTAATATACGATCACATTTCTCATTACTTGCTTTTTAAAATCTCGGATTACTATCCTAAACTGGTCGTCATTAATCGAACACTCGGATGGATCTCCTATACTCTTCAGAATCATAGCAACATGAAAGATCGACGACGCTTCCTAAGTCGGACGACAGCTAACTTATAGCAACCCGCCTATTCTACAAACGATCCGAAGGCCCAAAGTAGCTCGTTAAGTTTCCTTGCTTTCCAAATCTCGCCACACCCTTCTCGTGGTACCTTCAAGAACTCCACCGTCAACTCAACTCCAGTGTCGACGCCATTATCCGCAAGACTTCGCTGACTCGAAGTAATAACCTCCTCCGATAAGCTTCGCTTTATCCTCATTCTCACAATCAAGTATGGACCAACCATCTGAACCTTACCAACATCGAACCAATCGACCGCCAACCTATACTTCCGCCCATACAAGGCTTCATAAGGCGTCATCCGAACACTGAAATGGTAGCTATTATAATACCCCCTCAACATGAGGCAAAATAATCCTCACCACTCCCCCGAAATCAAAACACCGGCCCGTGAACCTATCCTCAATGCTCGATAAAACGTGTTGTTTGTCCGCCGCCCGGCGGTGAATGCAATCGAGACTCACCAGTTCCTAACCTCGCTCGTAAAACCTCCGTAAAAGAAAATAGCCGTGAACCGGGCTCTATCGTCATAAAATAAAAGTAGGAACCCTGCATGCCTTACAACCTTCCTGATATATAACATCTCGCATAACCCTCCGCAGAGTAAACAATCCTGACTGAAAGACAAGATGGGCTGACCTCATCGGCCCGACTACTGGTCGAACGCATCCACGAACTCGTACGATGGTTACCTAAAACTGGGTCTAACACCCTCGTGATCCTATCACCTAGCGGGACTACCTCAACCGACCCCACTCATCCGGTTGGTTGACCCGCGATCTTGCCTCAACCCGACCCATTATTGCTCTAAATTCTTGTTCCCCGTCCGGGACAATCTTACTTATTCTCGTCATGAAAATTACCACTTTTATCTTGCTCGACCTATGGAATTATGCCACAATACATTTCACGCATACCAAGTACTTTGACAAAGACTAACTGTAAAATTTTTACTCAAGACGGCCTCACATCTAAGGTCTCAACTGTTATAATATTCTAAGGCTCACAATTTCCCTGCCCCTAATCTTACCTTTTCAATTAACCATGTTCTCTAAATCACAATTTTACACAATGCTTATCCAAACATAACACTTTAACATAAAATCATCATATCACGCATACAAATCTCTAGAGGTTTAAGGATATACCTGTAACTATTGCTTCATTCTAATCATAGTCCTGCCCTGCAGGGCGCATAGCAAAAGAAGGCGATGAACGATCATCGATCCCGGCGTTGAGTCTCTACATCCAAGGCTACCTTTGGTTGGACAATTTCGCAAAATGGCCCCGCTGGCCGTGATGTATAACAAGTTGTCGGGCGAGTACGACACTCCCACAATGATACCTACCACAACGCCACACCGAGACGAGTGGCCTCTCGCTAACACCCTTCCTCTCCGAACCATCAGATCCGAATCGACTGGTAGGTCGAGTCATCCCACCGTATTCCTTCTACTAGGACATTCTCTCACATGGCCCGCCGTAGTAAATAACACAAGCATTGGTAAAGACGACATTTCGAATGACGCCTACCACATAGTGAACATCAAGGAAAATCAATCTGGGCCGCTGAACCTATGTAAATCAACTAAAACCCCGAGCTCACCAACTCCTACATACTCCGAACGCCCCAAGCTCGGAGGATCACTGAATCGGATGAGGCGATAACCGCTGCCGGCGAGGTCCGCCGACAGCTACCAAAGGACCGCTGTTCTCGCCTCTTCTCACGATCTCGTTAATCCGTCGATCTCTATGTTCCTCGACTGCACGCATAAGCTCCTACGCAGCAATGTACATGCCCGATCAAGAGCTACTCGTGTACACCCTTTACTAGATAATCGCTTGGCCAGTGATATATCGGTGCACTCTATACTGTTTGCTAAAATCCTTAGTAATCGCCATCTCCTTGTAACCTATATCCTCTGCTCGCCGCGATGAAGGCTCGGTGTCGTGGCCTCGTGAGCCACCGATGCGTCCTAAACCTCGCTGGGACGGCGGCGTCGTGGAACTTCGCCGTCGAGGTATTACTCGGGTAATGACCGGCTCGCGCTTATCGCATTCTCTCGTGTTCGCTGCAGCCTCCGCCGCTTTTCCTTCGCCTCGTTGCCTTTCGCAGGCATAATCGTGAAAAGTACGCTGGAGGTCCAACTTATAACACGGCTCTAAGGCATGATCTCGAGTGAGAAGAATGGAAACCAATCATAAATGTCCTGCAATTCTCGATTATAGATGTGGTGCACAACACACCAATAATCAAGACTATACTAGACACGCCTCAGACACTTTCCGAGGACTAATCGCTCGATACCACTTTTTTCACGACCGATCCCGGCCCGTGATCGTGCCTTACCCGGCACCCAAGTAGATATACATCGAGTAACCAATGAATATAAAACAAAGACATGAAACAATAAAGAGTAAGAATCCCAACCAAGAAAATGTCGTCTTTCGGCATATATATAAACCAAAACATGAACGACATCCTTTACAAACCCCGCCCACACAAAGATTACAGCACTCTAAGAATTTCTATAACGACTATGACGGACGGGCCCCGCCATACCCCAATGTACAAGTACTGCAATCTCGGGAATCATACCAAAAGATAAGCCTCCGAGAAACGGAGCTTCCCAAAACGCTGAATCTGATCCTATGAGCGAGGATCAACGATCGATGTACTCTACCGCGGCAGATGAACGCAGCCCAGGAGGTCGATAACAGTACCAAGTATGTGAAATCAAAATATCGTAAATGAAATCATAATAGTCTATATAAAACAGGAGACATATATGATAACCAATTTACGATATACAATATGTAAGCAGTCATGTCAAGTCAGGGACTCACGCCATCAAAGTCATCACTCAAATATAACCATGGGTCTCATGCCCACAATATCAATCATGCCCGTGGAATTCCTTCCTCACTGCCGGCAGTTCATGATATAAAACACCAAGGAATACACATTTTGTCACGACCCGACCCCGGGCCGCGACTGGTGCCCTACCTGGGCACCCTTCTAATCATACAACATAACAAACTGCGGAAGATTTATAACACTCTTTTTTTTTAACCAAAGCCAAGCCGATAAGGCTGCCATAACATAAAAATTACCCGAAAGGGTCTACACTGTTTTACAATGTAAAAAAAACAACTCTAGCCACCCAACCTGTGATGAATACATGCACTCTAAGATTTGAACAAATACTATGACGACAAGGCCCCGCCGCACTTCGAATATACATAGCCATGACAACTCCAACATCGAGCCATCTCAAAATGCTGAACCAGATCCTAAGCTCGCGGATCCACAATCGTACCTAAACTCGGACATTAACGCACTTCGGGCGGGGCCGCATAACAAAAATAATATGGAATGTAAATAAAGTACAAGAAATATATCATAATCTGCAAAAGAATGACAGGGGCAAGTATAAAAAGTACATACCAGATCCTGCCGTGTCATTACCATTTATGAACTTAATTGCACATCATTATCTTTTCCATTCCATTAAGAGTTATAGCCATATCTTACGTACATACTTAGGAGAAGTCATTAAGTTCATTACCATCTAACTTACTTATCTTTCATAACATAATCCGGCCCTTTATGGAGGGACGCATATACTACCCGGCCCAATCTGGGACGAGATCAATTCACACAAATATCAAAGCGTGCCCGTGGAATCCCCCATCACTGCCGACAGCTTTAAGTGTAAAATATAACCATGTGGCGCGCCCGTGGCATCCCACCTCACTGTCGGCGTACACATACACAATACATATATATATCTCTTGTCCGTGGAATCCCACATCACTGCCGACAGCCGTAGGTGTAACATATAACCATGTGACGCGCCCGTGGCATCCCACCTCACTGTCGGCGTACACATACACAATACATATATATATATATATATATATATATATAACGCAGCCGCATGCCCTAATCCTCATCGTATAAGCATGGTCATAACGCGCCTCAGATCCTCATCGTAGCGCAGTCTTCATGGGAGCTAGCCCATGGAATAATAATATAACATGCCCGGAATCCTCATCGTGGGTACATGTCTTCACGGGAGCTAGCCCACGAGTAATAGTCGACATAGCACGGTCGCACGCCTAATCCTCATCGTATAAGCATGGCCATGGGTAATAAAACAAATCCGGGAATCTAACCCGCCTCCTGGTCACATGCCCCGGAATCCCACATCGTATAAGCATGTCCAAGGATCAATCATAATGGAAACATACCCGTGGAATCCCACATCACTGTCGGTAGGTCCAAGTAAACTTACAACAAGACAGTCGGCCCTCCAACTGAGAGTCACGACAACGTAAACATATAATACTTGCACTCAAAGCTATCACAAGCAAACATAGGCAAGTTCATTAAACCTTTAGACTTCCATTTTTATAAACTCATGGCACTTTCGTTTCACACATAAAAATTCGGGAATTTAACCCCAAGTACTACGTACTTCCATTCTTTTTAAAAGATTCCTTTTCATGTAAAACCCCAAGATACTAACACCCGTAGAATCAAGGCTTGTGTACATTTCACATAAGTCACTATACTTTTAGAAATACATTTTTCGGCTTCTAAATCAAGTGACTTCTTTCCTAAAAACTTAAGCAATTGATGCTTTTAAATCCATTTGCCTTTCTTTATTTCAAAACATTTATCATTACTTAGAGTAAAGCACTCTTAACTTTCCATAAAGCTATTATAACCCACTTCCCATAAAGTCGTTATACTAACTTTATACTTTAGGCAAATACATTCTTTTTTTAACCAAGAGACTTATACTTTCTTAAAACCAAGTATCGTATACTTTCAAAATACTTCAAGTCTCTTATCTTTTAGAATCAAGTTTCGTAGTTCATAGTCTTAACACTTCATAACGTAAACTCTTTAATTTAAGCAACATATGCCTTATATGTGTGAATAGGTTATACTTGTTTATACTGATCTCATTAAAGCAGCCATGATCTAGAAAATGTAATACAATTTTGTCTTATCTTAGCTTCTATGCAGATGGAGAATTCTACTTGTTTTAATATAATTTATCGTCATTACATTTTCCTTTATTAACGTTGCAATGGCTTGTTCGATACTTATTCTCATTCGTGCCGTAACTTAGCCAAGTCAACTTGGCTCCAAATACCTCCTAACGACTCTTACCAACATCCCCCATAAGACTTGGTAAGAACTTAGGATAACTTAGACATAACATTTACATAGAGTAAATCAACATACATACTTCTTAACTTCTAAGAGTAGAAGGAAACATGAAATAATACCACATGTACATTCCATACATAGAATCATGTCAAAAGAAGGAAGAGGTTCACATACCTCGCGACGATTATCGACAAATAGCAAAATGCTCCAAAGTACTTCAACCTTGCTAGCTATTCCATCCTTCAAGTAGAATACACTATACTTGGTACTTCAACCTAAAATGGCCATAATACGTCCATTAAACCTCTAGCTTCAACGTAGAATATTCTAAGTGCAAAGTCACTAAATTCTATGGAAAATCGGACATCACTTCCTTTGTTTCTACATACTTTGCCACCTTTTTCAAGGCCGAATTCAATAACCAAACACGCCACATTTAAGGCCCAACAATGTAATTAATCAATAGGGGATTACATGCCTACAAGACGTGTAAAATTCTGCCCCACAATTGATATCAAACTAGTCCACAATACAAATGCCAATTTCGGCCAAAAGGTGCAACAACTTATCAACCTTTCCAATTCCTTTTCAGTCCAAGTTCTTAGGTCTAACATGTTATATAGTCATAAACTGTTACACCCCGTAACTCCAGGACATGTTTAAGATAATGTACGTAAGGAACTCAAGACTTGAAAAGGGTATGAAAGGAAGAATTGTTTTTCCGACGGAAAATCTTCCGAACGTCGGAAAGGAGAAATGTTCGTTGGTGAGAATTAGATTCTCAAAATGCATTAATTGTAGAGTATGGAACTTATTATCATTATGGAAATTTATTTTTACGGATTTGGTCACGTGGGGCCCACCCGGGGAATTTTACGTTTTGTGGGGCCCACGAGGGTTACGGAATTTTATGGACGAATGGGAGGGCGACACGTGGCACCCCCCTAATGGTCTTGGACGAATTTATTCAAGGGCATTATGGTCATTGACCATGTTAGAAGACTAAGTCTTGCAAGTAGAGCTTGACAATGTTGACTAAGTCAAGAGCCACTTGGCTTGATCCCATTCATCCAATTTTTACATGTGTTGTAATCTAGACCCTCCAATGTGTTATATATCATCCTAGTAGCAAGACTTAGCTCTCAACACTTAGAAAAAACTGAGAAAACTTTAGGTCCTCTTGAGAGTGCTCTCGGCCAAGGTGTTTTCTTGAGAGAAAAATTTTGCAAATGTGGATCATTATTCACAAGACTTTAACCCAAGGTCCCTAAGGGTATTGTAAGGATATCTCAATAGAAAGATTTCAAAAAAATGGTGTTTTCACGTTAGTCGTGCGCGAAAACTCAGGAGTTCTTCAACTTGAAGTTGGAACTTGAAGATGAGTTCTTCATAGGCTTCTAAAGGTTGATTGGAGTGGATTGGAATGTCGAAAGGAGGAGCTAAAGTTGCTAAGGAGCAACTTTGAATCTTGGAATTTTAAGGGCTTGTAAAGGTATAATTCTTGTCGTTTTAGTAATTGAGATTACTTATTGTTTTAGCTATGGATATTAGCAAGTATGAGATATATATATTATGAAGTTGATAAGTGTTATGGATATTGGAACCCTAATCCAAAAACTAGTATGTTTAGCCTTAAGATTACAATTCAAGTTGATTATAAGTATAAGTCGTCACATGTTATATATTGAAGGAAATTGTAGTTGTTGAAGTTGTTTATGACTATATAACATGTTAGACCTAAGAACTTGGATTGGAAAAGAATTGGAAAAGACTTGAGTTTGTTTTATGTTAGCAGAATGGCTTTAATTATGGAACTAGTTTCAGATTAATTTGTGGGCGTAATTTTACACGCCATGTTAAGGCATGTAATCCCCTTTGGTTAGCTGAATTGTTGGGCCTTAAATGCGGTCGTGTCGTGTTTGGTTATTGTATTCGGCCTTGAAAAAGGTGGCAAAGTATGTAGAAACAAAGGAAGTGTTGTCCGATTTTCCGTAGAATTTAGTGACTTTGCACTTAGAATATTCTACGTTTGTGTCACGACCCGACCACGGGCCCGCGACTGGTGCCTTACCCCAGGCACCCTAGTGATACAACATCAGAGAAAAACCAGCGGAAATAAAACATACAAATATGAAACAAGATAAAAGAAAATAGGCTAACCAAAACGGTTGCCTTTTTGCATATATATACGTAAATTTGAACAACATATCCTTCAACCCCGCCCACAACAAGATCGCACTTAAGAGTGTAACAACTATGACGGACAGGCCCGCCATACCTGAATGTACAGAACTTACAACTCAGGAAACATACTAAAAGATAAGCCTCCGAGAAACGGAGCTTCCCAATACGTTGAATCGTGATCCTATGAGCGAGGATCAACAACTGTACCTCTACCGCATGAGCGCAGCTCGGCGAGGTCAAGACAACAGTACCAAGTATGTGAAATCAAAATATCAGAAATGAAATCATAGTAGTCTATATAAAGCAGAGACATATATGATAACCAAACTACAGATATAATATGCAAGTCACGCCAAGTCGTGGACTCACGCCTCAAAGTCATCACTCAAATATAACTATGGGTCTCATGCCCGCAACATCAATCATGCCCGTGGAACACCTTCTCATCACGGCATCTCGATAACCATACGGAGTACATGAACACCAGTCCCACTGTGTCATAAAACCGTGACGGCAAGTCGGGCTAACTACCGATACCAAAGCCGCATCATCAATCGACTGGCAAGTACGAAAGCCAACTACCGATACCAAAATCGCACTCAACAAATCTATATAACCATACCACGGTTAACTGGCAAAGACGAAGCCAACTACCGATACCACGCGCTTAATGAGCCGGCGGCACGAAGACTAACTACCGATACTGCCGGAATCACGAGACTTCCACAAACCGAACCGGCAAGAAGGCTAACTACCGATACCGCCAATCAGCCACGACCTCCGGGCAAGTACGAGCCAACTACCAAATACCAAGCCGAATCAAGAAACTCGCGAGAGCTAGTCCATGGAATAATAATCATGCGTGCACTGGAATGCTCCACACGCTTAGACGCCCAAGTAAGATCATAACAAATCAGCCACCCATCGAGAGACGCGGTGGTATAGAAATACAATACTAGCACGACAAGGCTATCACACGCAAACATAGGCAAGTTACACACAACTCAAGGTACTTTCATTTTATGCCAAAGTCCAGGTTTTAACCCCAAAGTACTACGTACGTTAAATTCTTTTTAAAAGATCCATTTCTTTTACAAAGGTCACCCGATGCCCGTATTATCAAAATAGAGTGACTAACATTTTAAGTAAACCAAAACAACTTCCATACTTTCCTTTTTAAACCAAATTAAGACAATACTATGCCTTCTTTTTAGACCAAAACACTTCTCCTTTTAAAGTCAAGTTACCATTTTAAAACTAATGATAAAACCATTCTTTTGTTTTCATAAAGTCGTTATAACTAACTTCCCATAAAGCTGTTATAACACTTTATGTTTTAAACCAATTTAAGACAAAACCATGTCTTTCTTTTAAACCAAAAACTCTTCAATTCCTCAAGTCTCTTTTCTTTTAGAAATCAAGTTCCTTAATATTTCACATCAAGTCATTTATAAGTCAAGTCTCTTATCTTTTAAAAACCACAAACCATTTCTTTACCTACATAAAGTTGTTATAGCAAACTTCCCATAAAGCCGTTATAACACTTTATGTTTTAAACCAACCAAATTCATTTAGCACGACGCGTCACCGTACTACATAGTTCACAACAATCATGCTAGAAAAGATAGGAAGAGGTTCACATACCGCGATTGCTATCGACAATTAGCAAAACGCCCAAGTACTACAACCTTGCTAGCCTTTTCCACCCTTCAAGAATACGCTACCGTAGTACTTCAACCTATAATGGCCATAAAACGCCTATAAACTTCTAGATCTCTTCAGAGAATATTCTAAATACAAGATTCCTTATTCTACGTAAAATCGCAAGACCTCCCCCGTAACCACATAAATCTCCTCTCTACTCGTGCCCGCTACGTGCCAACAACTCTCAGGATTACACGTCTAACCGGACGTGTTCAATTCTACTTCACAGATATACTACACAAGTCTACTGTAAATACAGTCCAATGTAAATACAGTTCAATCCTTTTCAATATTCATTCTACATATAGTATACTCAACTATACATTACTACAACATGTAATATCCAATTACAATAGGGGGATAAAGATCCTTACCTCGATAAGCCCAAAATTATCCAAGATTTAAGTCGATCCTGAGCAACGTTTAGCTCCAATTCCTTACGCTCCAACCCGCTCCAAGCAACCCTTAGAAGTTTCTAAACAACTTCTATTAACACTTCATCTAATCTATGAAGATTTTTCTAGGGCTTCATTTTGCGACTATGGAATAAAGTAGTATTTCCGGGCTCTTATGTTGGGATTTCTTTGGAATACCACAAGGGATTTAGGCTAAAGTGTTTGGAATAACAACAGTACTTGAAGAATTCTACTCAAGGTGGGGGTGTTTGGACGAGAACTCACTAAGGGAGGAGGAATTTTTGCCTTGGAAACTTTCTAATGTGGATGAAATAAAGTCTTGCACACGGGGTATTTATAGGAAATCAATGGCCAAGATCTAGGCAAGTGGATGGTGAGGATGGGTACATGTGTGTGGGTAGTTGGCCAACCATTTGGCTACCACAAAATGGGACAAGTGGCCACCACAAAATGGGCCACTTGTCCACCAAAAACGCCCCACTCATTCTTCTCCAATTCGCCAACATGGCAACACGGTGACACGTGTCGCCCCTACTCGTCCAAAATATTTCATCTTCCAAAATATCCGTAATGCCAAAATCCAAAATAAAGTGGCCCCCACAAATCAGAATTTTCCTGGCCCCACGTGACCAATTTCGAAATAAAATTTCATAATTCTCAAATATTCCAAAAGTCCAAATACCAACTGGGAATCCAATTCCTTTAACGAACATTTTTCCTTCACAAAATCCGGAAACTTTTCCAGTAAAAATCACATCTTTATTCCTTTCCACTTTTACTGGCGTATTCTCGTACGTACGTCCTCGTATACATACTCTGGAACTACGGGGTGTAACATTCTTCCCCCCTTAGAAACATTCGTCCCAAATGTTCCTTCTAAGCCTCTAATCATACAAGCACCGGTATAGTCTTCACTACTATACTTATAAAACCAATGCGGTCACGACCAAACCGGCTCGCGATCGTGCCTTACCCGGGCACCCAAGTAGTCAAACAACATCAGAGAAAATCAGCGGAAATTAAAACTCATACATGATAACCAATGAAAAGAGAAAACAAAGCAACCAAACGCACCTTTTCTCAAAATAACTAACACCCGAATAGCCATAATCCCCGCCACATCAACATTTCTGCACTTAAGAATTTTTATAACATCTCTCGACGGACAGTGGCCCGCCATACCTCAATGTACAAAAGTTCTACAACTTCAGAACCGTACTAAATGACAAAGTCTCCGGCGAATGGAGCTTTCGAGAACTGGAAATGATCCAAAGGGTGCGGATCAACAAGCGATGATCTCAACTCGCGATGAACGCACTTCCGGCCGAGGTCAGTACAACCGGTACCGAGTATGCGAAACAGAAAAATACTGTAAAAGAATCATAATAGTCTATAAGGAAAACAGGAGACATGTATGATAACCAAACTACAGTACACCACGTATATACAGTTCAGTCAAATCAAATCACATCAAGTCAGGGACTCACGCCCGAAAGATCATTACTCAAAGTGGACGATACTGGCTACCCAACGCGTCAAGATGTCCAACCCAATAACAAGATAGTACTCATCGTGGACGATACTGCGGCTACCCAACGCGGTCGATGTCCCAACCAATAACAAGATGATACTCACTGGACGATACTCGGCTACCCAACGTGTCAAGATGTCCAAACAAATACCCGAGATAATACTCATCGCGACGATACTGCTGGCTACCCAACGCGGTCGTGATGTCCAAACCGCTTTACAAGATAACACTCCTAATAAGCATACCCGGGCTACCCAACGTGTCGATATGTCCCAAAGGATCAATATATGAAGCATACCCGCTGGCTACCCAACGTGTCGATATGTCCATCATACCACCCGATATCCGCTCCGTCGAGAGACTTGTGAGCACAAAGTCAAACACTTGCACAACAACGAAACTATCACCACAAGCACAGTAAGTTACACACAACTCAAAGTACCTTCGCTTAAGTCGACAAACCGGTTCCAACCCCAAAATACTACATTCTTTCCTACCTTCAAAGACCTCTTTACGTAGAAACCATACGATACTATCACACGTAGTATCACACACATTCATGTTTAGAACACGTACTTCAAACACAATTAACATAACGTCAAGTATACTTTAGAAGTCCAAGTAATTAACTCCTTTAAGGTCAAGTATTCCTACCTTTTAAAACTAAGTCATTTACTTTTCCCTTAAGAAAAGTTCGATATTTGAAAACAAGTGATTTATACTTTCAAACTCGTTACTTCTCTTTCCAAAATCCAAGACATTATCCTTTGCAATCCATTAAGTTCATTCTTTGGAATTTTAAGAAAAGTCGAACTTGTTATCAATGATTCTCATTTAAGCACCATGATCTAGAAATGTAATATCATTTTGTCTTATCTTAGTTTCTATGCAGACGGAGGTTTCTACCGGTTTTAATATAATCAATTAGTCGAAACCATTTCCTTTATTAGCGCCAAGATGGTGTGTTCGATACTTGTTCCCACTTTCAAATCCATTTCACATTCTTATGCCGTTATACCTAACTTCCCATAAAGCTAGTATAACTCTTAAGTTTTCAAAAACCAAGTATTACTCATTACTCACGAATGAGGTTTTACAACTTTTGAATACATTACAAAACTTTCACAATTCTAAGTTAAGTCTCTTATCTTACACGATCAAGTCTCTTAACTTCTACCAATCAACAAATTCTTTTACTCACATAAAGTTGTTATAAGTAACTTCCCATAAAGCCGTTATAACCCCTTTATGTTTTAAACCAACCAATTACCACATAAACATTTATGAGACCAAGAGGACTCATTCTTTAAGCACCGAGTGCCCATTACTAACTGATAAGACTTACTACTTTACACATAACGAAGCCCTTTACACTTCATAACAAGTCAAGACACAATTTGGAAAATCAATTTTTAACACACGCCACACCGCACTATATATTTCACAATTAGTCATGCCAAGAGGATAGGAAGAATCACATACCTCGCGACGATTGTCGACACTAAGCAAAATGCTCCTCAAGACTATCTCCTTAAGAAGAATATGCTACACGTAGTACTTCAATCCTATAAGTGGCCATAAAACGCCTATCAAACTCTAGTTTCAACGTAGAATAAGCTAAAAGCAAAGCCCCCGGTTCTACTAACTTACTACCTTTATCCAAGGCCGAAAACAAAGAACTCCATTCTAAACCCTTTTCAATACTCTTTCAATTCAAGTTTTAGGTTAACATGATGTCTAACCCTAAACATCTTCAACTACCACAATTTCCCTTCTATACAACATGCAACGACTAACTTTGTCACCAAAAGGTAGTTACAATCTTAAGGCTAACATGCCCACTTCGGTTTTCCACAGGACAACAAGATCCAAATCCATGCAATATAAAAAAATTCTGTGCTCAACTCTAAACTACTAAAATAAAATTTCAGTGCTCACATCTATACAAACTTAACTATAACAGCCTCAGGCTCACAAATCTATACTACTATAATAAAACAGCCTTAGGCTCATAACCAAGAGAAAGGGGAAACTTTTACCTTAAGGAATAGCCCACAAAAGCCCCTTTTTCTTCCACCTCTTTCCGTCAAAATCGCCACCAAATACTCCACGAGTTTACCCACACTTTTTCTTCTTGCCGCCGCCCCAACAATCTCCTCTAAAGCTAGGTTTTCTTCCAAAAACTATAGAGAAGGGAGAGGGTTTCCATGGAAGGGTTTTGAAATGAAATGAAATGGAATGGAATGGAATGGAATGGAATGGAATGGAATGGCCAAGTCTTCCAAGACTTGGCCCTAAAATAGGACCACTTACTGATAAAAAGGATGGGAGGGACACTTGTCACCCTCCCATAGGTTATAAACGAAATATCCCCTGTTTTTCGTCACTATCGCGCCAATCCGCCTGCCTCGCCGCCACACAAGCGCTTCCACTTCCAAAAATCTTCCGCATGCTGCGCCATGCCCTCAGATTCGCGCGGCGCGCTGCAACCTGTGACTTCAAGACAAGCCGCGCCATGCGCATCCGAAGCGCGGCCAGATCCTCAGACGAGAATCGCAGCTGATCAAGCGCACCAAACTTGAAACTTCCATAACTTTTGACTCCGATGTCCAATCGATTTAACGGTTTGTTGCGCTGGGATCTAGATTTAACTGCCACACACTAGGCCTTTTAAACAACATACAAGCCTTAACCACTGGGGTCCAATACTCAAAGGTAAACTCAAAATCCTTCCACCCCCTGTGTGCCAACTTATCTATCCTCTAGAATTTACGGGGTGTAACATTCTTCCCCCCTTAGAAACATTCGTCCCGAATGTTCCTTCTAAGTCTTCAGAACACATGCGCCGGTATAGTCTTCACTACTATACCTACCAAAACTCATTTATGCCTCTCATGGCCATAATATAGAAATCACGCATCTCCAAATTCCAAATTAACGGGAAATCACCTCTAACGCAAACATCACTATTTTCTCCTCCTTGGTCTAAAGGATACTCTCCTTACTCCTGCGCACCTTCCTTGTACACTCACACCCCTCTCTAGTACATCGCCCACAATTCACCATCGCCTGCTTTCTACCACCTCGAGTCACTACCTCCAACTCGTCCATCTTACTAATCCACGCCATGGAAGCTACCACTTCCATCGCAACTACCCATGGAATCATCACACAAACTCCATGTATACCATACACTCCGGCAAGGATTAACAGTAAAGGCTTCTACCCAAGACGGCCTTACATCTAAGGTCTCATCTGTTATAAATTCTAAGGTTCAAAATTTTTCTCATCCCCAACTTACCCTCTTTATTAACCATGCTTCCAAAACACATTATATACACACAAAGCTACCCAACATAGCACTCAACACATCACCACAACATCAAAGCATACAATACTCTGTAGGTTAAGAACGCACTGTAACTATTGCTTCACTTCCTCCTTGTCGCCTACTCATGTTCTTTCCGACGACGCACAAAGGAGGAGGTGAATCGCCCATCGATCCCGGCTGAATCTCAACCTCCGCGCTTATCTCTCGCGGGACAATTCCTTGCAAATGGCTACTGGCCGCATGTAAACAGATTCCCTATTAGCACGACACTCCCCATCGCGAGCCTACCACAATGGTCACAACGAGGTAAGGGTGGTCCCATCCGACTAACATCCCCGATCCCCAAAACCCAAACTCGAGCCCCGACCGCCTCGAATTTCTCGAACGCCCCGACGATCGAGGTGGAGCACTGCATCGAGGAGGCGCATAACTAACTCCGCCGCCGAGGTCGCCGCTCGGCGTCACCAGCGACCTCCGCCTTGGCCCTACTCGCTGATTCGTCATTCCGTCGACTACGCGCCTCACATCCAAGTGCATGAGCTCGCATGCGGCAATGTCCATGCCCGGCCAAGAGCTACCCCGAGCAACTCTCGCCAAATAGTCATCAAGCCCTCGTGACATAGCGGTGCACTCTGCCCTCCATGTCGCCACTAACGCGGACGCATCGAGCTAGTGAGTTAAACTCCACGCGTACTCCAACCGCACGCCTGCTCGCCAACATCAAAAACTGTTACCCGAGTCCTCCTCATCCGCGAGGCAAGAAATGTGCAAGAAATGCCTCCGAGAACTCGCCCCATCTCGCTGGAAGTGCATGCCTCCCCGACAGCTCCCACGAATCAAAACCACGATCATGCGGTATCACGCACCGATGCGAACCTAGACCACCGACTCGGTCTCCGATGCCTTGATCACTCTCACGATCCGTCAGAATCGCTTGATGAACTCCTCGCGATCATCCTCGTGCCTCGACCCAGAACTCGGCGGCCACAACTCGTAAAGTCCCGCAAACCTCAAACTATCCGATCTCGTGAACCATCGCGCATCGAATCGCCGGCCCACTTATCCTCGTGTCTCGCCACAACCTCGCCAATAATCGCCAACTCTTGTAACCCATCTCTCCGCTTCCGCATCGCGACCGAGGCTGTGTATCGTGGTCTCAGAGACTGCCGCCGCTTCTACTCGCAGCCTCCTCGCCGCTTTGCCCTTCGCCCTCGTTGCCTTTTCGCAGAGGCATAATCGTAAAACGAAACACGCCGGAGGGTCCAACTTACAACACAAATTTCTAAGGCACGATCTCGTAATGAGAAGAATAAACCAATCCTAAATGTCTCAGCCTCCTCGATTATAGATGTGGTGCACAACACATCGATAATCAAGACTCTACTTAGACACGGTTCAGAGACACTTTCCGAGGACTAATCGCTTCGATACTACTTCGCCACGACCAAATCTGCTCGCGATCGTGCCTTACCCGCACCCAAGTAGTCAAACAACATCGAGAAAATCAGCGGAAATTAAAACTCATACATGATAACCAATGAAAAGAGAAAACAAAGCAACCAAACGGTTACCTTTTCTCAAAATAACTAACACCGAATAGCTATAATCCCCGCCACATCGCATTTCTATGCACTTAAGAATTTTTATAACATCTCTCGACGGACAGGTTCCGCCATACCCCCGAATGTACAAAAAGTTCTACAACTTCGTGGAACTGCACTAAATGACAAAGTCTCCGGCGAATGGAGCTTTCGAGAACCGAGCAACATCCAAAGGGCGCGATCAACAAGCGACGATCTCAACTCGCGGATGAACGCACTTCGGGCGAGGTCAAGATAACCGCACCGGTATGCGAAACAAAAATATCAGAAAGAATCATAATAGTCTATAAGGAAAACAGAGATACGATGATAACCAAACTACAAGACACCACGTATATACGCCTACCAAATCAAATCACATCAAGTCGTGGACTCACGCCCAAAGATCATTACTCAAAGTGGACGATACTCGCGCTACCCAACGTGTCGAGATGTCCAACCCAATAACAAGATAGTACTCATCGTGGACGATACTGGGCTACCCAACGCGGTCGGTATGTCCCAACCAATAACAAGATGATACTCATCGTGGACGATACTCGGCTACCCAACGTGTCAAGATGTCCAAACAAATACCCGATAATACTCATCGCGGACGATACTCGGCTACCCAACGTGTCAAGATGTCCAAACCAGTTTACAAGATAACACTTAATAAGCATACCCGTGGGCTACCCAACGTGGTCGATATGTCCCAAAGGATCAATATAGTGGAAGCATACCCGCTGGCTACCCAACGGTCGATATGTCCATCATACCACCCGATATCCGCCTCCGTCGAGACTCGTAGCACAAAGTCAAACACTTGCACAACAACGAAACTATCACCACAAGCACAGTAAGTTACACACAACTCAAAGTACCTTCGCTTAAGTCGACAAACCGGTTCCAACCCCAAAATACTACATTCTTTCCTACCTTCAAAGACCTCTCTTACGTAGAAACCATACGATACTATCACACGTAGTATCACACACATTCATGTTTAGAACACGATTTCAAACACAATTAACATAACGTCAAGTATACTTTTGAAGTCCAAGTAATTAACTCCTTTAAGGTCAAGTATTCCTACCTTTTAAAACTAAGTCATTTACTTTTCCTTAAGAAAAGTTCGATATTTGAAAACAAGTGATTTATACTTTCAAACTCAAGTTACTTCTCTTTTCCAAAATCCAAGACATTATCCTTTGCAATCCATTAAGTTCATTCTTTGGAATTTTAAGAAAAGTCAGAACTTGTTATCAATGATTCTCATTTAAGCAGCCATGATCTAGGAAATGTAATATCATTTTGTCTTATCTTAGTTTCTATGCAGATGGAGGTTTCTACCGGTTTTAATATAATCAATTAGTCGAAACCATTTCTTTATTAGCGCAAGTGGTGTGTTCGATACTTGTTCCCACTTTCAAATCCATTTCACATTCTTATGCCGTTATACCTAACTTCCCATAAAGCTAGTATAACTCTTAAGTTTTCAAAACTAAGTATTACTCATTACTCACGAACGAGGTTTTACAACTTTTGAATACATTACAAAACTTTCACAATTCTAAGTTAAGTCTCTTATCTTACGAGATCAAGTCTCTTAACTTCTACCAATCAACAAATTCTTTTACTCACATAAAGTTGTTATAACTAACTTCCCATAAAGCCGTTATAACCCCTTTATGTTTTAAACCAACCAATTACCACATAAACATTTATGAGACCAAGAGGACTCATTCTTTAAGCACCGAGTGCCCATTACTAATCTGATAAGACTTACTACTCTTACACATAACGAAGCCCTTTACACTTCATAACAAGTCAAGACACAATTTGGAAAATCAATTTTTAACACACGCACAATTCGCACTATATATTTCACAATTAGTCATGTCAAGAGGATAGGAAGAATCACATACCTCGCGACGATTGTCGACACTAAGCAAAATGCTCCTCAAGACTATCTCCTTAAGAAGTTAATATGCTACACGTAGTACTTCAATCCTATAAGGGCCATAAAACGCCTATCAAACTCTCTAGTTTCAACGTAGAATAAGCTAAAAGCAAAGCCCCGGTTCTACTAACTTACTACCTTTATCCAAGGTCGAAAACAGTAACCCATTCTAAACCCTTTTCAATACTCTTTCAATTCAAGTTTTAGGTTAACATGATGTCTAACCCTAAACATCTTCAACTACCACAATTTCCCTTCTATACAACATGCAACGACTAACTTTGTCACCAAAAGGTAGTTACAATCTTAAGGCTAACATGCCCACTTCTGTTTTCCACAGACAACAAGATCCAAATCCATGCAATATAAAACAAACCTCGTGCTCAACTCTAAACTACTAAAATAAAACAGCCTGTGCTCACATCTATACAAACTTAACTATAATACCTGTGCTCACAAATCTATACTACTATAATAAAACAAATTTTTAGGCTCATAACCAAGAGAAAGGGAAACTTTTACCTTAAGGAATAGCCCACAAAGCCCCTTTTTCTTCCACCTCTTCCACAAAATCGCCCACCATACTCACGAGTTTACCCACACTTTTTCTTCTTGCCGCCGCCCCAACAATCTCCTCTAAAGCTAGGTTTTCTTCCAAAAACTATAGAGAAGGGAGAGGGTTTCCATGGAAGGGTTTTGAAATGAAATGAAATGGAATGGAATGGAATGGAATGGAATGGAATGGAATGGCCAAGTCTTCAAGACTTGGCCCTAAAATAGACCACTTATCGATAAAGGATGGGAGGGACACTTGTCACCCTCCCATAGGTTATAAACGAAATATCCCCTGCTTTTTCCACTTATCGCAAGAAAATCCCGCCTCGGCCATGCGCCACGGCCAAGGGCGCTCCACTTCCAAAAATCTTCCGCACGCTGGCGCGCCTCAGATTCCGGCGCGCGCTGCAACCCCGTGGACTTCAAGATAATCAAGCGCCGCGTCCAGTCCAGGCGTACAGATCCTCAGACGAGAATCGCAGCACTGATCACGCACCAAACTTGAAACTTCCATAACTTTTGACTCATGTCAATCGACGAACGGTTTGTTGCGTTGGGATCTAGATTTAACGGGCTACACACTAGGCCTTTTAAACACCTTACAATCCTTAACAACTGGGGTCCAATACTCAAAGGTAAACTCAAAATCCTTCCAACACATGTTTGCCAACTTATCTATCCTCTAGAATTTACGGGGTGTAACATTATGCCACACATGTCCATAATATAACATACGCGCAAAACTCAATCCAAGCCAACAAGGAATCACCCCTAACGTGTATAACAACACAAAAACTTCCACCCATGGTCCAAAGGATACTTTCTTCACATCTATACTTATAAAAAGGACACTTCACATCTTCGCCTCTTTTCTTACTTGTCGTACCCTCCTCGTACACTCGAACTCTTCCTCATATACTTACCACATTTCTGTCATTGCTTCAGTTTCCAATATCTCGGGGTTACTATCTCTAACTCGTCATCATTAATCGGAACACTGGAGGGATCTCCGATTACTCTTCCAAACATAGCAACATGGAATACCGGACGCTTCCTAAGTCGAACGACAGCATAACTTATAGCAACCCGCCTATTCTACTATGATCCAAATGCCCAAAGTACCTCGGGCTAAGTTTCTTCTTTCCAAATTTCATCACACCCTTCCGGTGGTACCTTCAGAAGACCCACCACAACTCCGAACTTTAAGTGTCGACGATCGTCCGCATCGACTTCGCTGACTCGAGCCGCTAATAACTTCTTCTCGATAAGCTTCACCTTATCCACATCCTGCTGAAATAAGTAGGGACCAAACTATTCGAACCTTGCCGACATCGAACCAATCGACCAAGAACCTACACTTCCGCCATACAAGGCTTCATAAGGCACCATCCGAATATCAAATGGTAGCTAGTATAATACTCACTCAACAAGAGGAAAATAATCCTCACAATACCCCTCAAATCAAAACACCACCCGTAACCTATCCTCAAACGTCTCGATAAAATGCACTGCTCGTCGGCCGCCCGAGGTGAATGCACATCGAGACTCACTGAGTTCCTAACCCCGCCGTAAAACCTCCCAAAAGAAATAGCCATAAACCGGCTCCACCGTCATTATAAAATAAAAGTAGGAACCCCGTGCAGCCTTACAACCTTCCTGATAACATCTCGCATAACCCTCCCGCCGAGTAAACAGTCCTGACTAAAAGACAAGATGGGCTGACCCCATCGGCCCTACTACTGGTCGAACGCATTCACAAACTCGTACGATGGTTACCTAAACTTGGGCTTAACACCCTCGTGACCCTATCATCTAGCGAGACCACCTCAAACTGACCCTACCACATTCTGGGCTGCGGGTTGACTCGCGAAATGGCCTCAACCCGACCCACTTCGTACTAATTTCTCGTTCCCCGATCCGGAACAATCTTACCAGTTCACGTCATGAAAGCTACTACTTCCATCTTACACTACCCATGGATTTATCACAACTTACACCATGCTAACCGAACATAGCACTCCACATGTGTCACGACCCGAACCCGGGCCCGTGACTGGTGCCTTACCCCGGGCACCCTAGTGATACAACATCAGAGAAAAACCAGCGGAAATGAAAACTTAAACATATAAATAGATATAAATCAAGACGAAAGAAAATAGGCCAACCAAAACGGTTGCCTTTCAAAGATTTATATATATAACGACCTTTGAACGCATAATCTTACAACCCCCGCCACAACAAAGGCTGCACTTAAGATTTATACAACAACTATGACGGACAGGCCCCGCCATACCCCGAATGTACAAGGACCAATGACTCGTGGTAACATACCAAAGATAAGCCTCCAAGGAACTGAGCTTCCCAATACGAAAGGTGATCCTAAAGCGGGGATCGACATGATGTACCTCTACTCGCGGCGATGAACGCAGCTTCAAGGAGGTCAAGACAACAGTACTAAGTATGTGAAATCAGAAATATCGTAGAATGAAATCATAGCGATATATAAAGCGTGAGACATGTATGATAACCAAACTACAAGACACCACATATAAACAAATATATCAAGTCGTGACTCACGCTCCAAATCATCACTGCGCTGTGGATTCCTTCTCACGCTTAGCCTATGATATAACAAGGGAAAGGAGTATATGTGAACACCAGTCCTACGTGTCAATAAACCGCACGGAAAAGTATAACTACCGATCCGACCGTAATAATATCAGATAACCATATCACGGCCGACACGTGGCAAGTGAAATAGCCTCCACCACCTCCACTGCGCCACGAATGACGAGGGCAGTGAATCGCCACGCCCGCATCACAACCGTAAGTCACGGCTCCATCCAAATACCGACTCGCGGTCGACACGCGGGCAAGTACACTAGCCTCCACCAGATCCACCGCCACGTAGCCGACGGGGCAAGTGAATCGCCAGCACCCGATCACAACCGTAAGTCACGATACTTCGCCGCGGTCGACACGCGTGGCGTGCAATAACCTATACCAGATCCACCGCCACATAGCCGACGGGGCAAGTAAACAGCTACGACCGATCACAACCGTAAGTCACGATACTTCGCCATAAATAACCATAATGGTCACATGTCCACACCGCCGGTGTAGACACGCCATGTAATAATAATAATGGAAGCGCACTGCGGAATCTTCCGTCACCGCCAGACGCCCAAGTAAGTTCTCAACAAGTCAACCGGCCCTCCATCGAGAGACGCAGTAGAATAGAAACACAATTCTTGCACAACAAAGACTATCTCAATAAGCATAGGTAAGTTACCCAACAACAAGCATAGGCAAGTTACACAACAACACGCATAGGCAAGTTACACAACAACAAGCATAGGCACGTTATACACACCAAAGTACTTTCATTTTAAGTCAAAATCCGGGTGTTAACCCTAAAGTACTACGTACGTTAAATTCCTTTTTTTTAAAGAGATCCATTCCTTTTATAAAATTCACCCGATACCCGTAGTATAAAATAGGGTGACTCACATTTATAGGTAAACCAAAACACTTTCCTTTTCAACCACATTCTTTTCCCTAAGGTTCCAGTTTGCCTAATTTCAATTGCTCAAGGCTCTTTATTTTAGAAAAGTTTCATAGTTCAATGTCTTAATCTCTTTTAAAACATTTTGAGTAACATATGCCTTATATGAGTGTAGTTATTCTTATTCATAATCAATCTTATTAAGCGAACATGATCTAGGAAATGTAATATCATTTTGTCTTATCTTAGTTTCTATGCAGATGGGGTTTCTACCGTTTTAATAATACTTCATTATTCATTACATTTTCCTTTATTAACGCTGCCGTGGTTTGTCGATACTCATTCGATTTCCAAATCAAGAAACATTATTCATTTTAAAACCAAGTACCCATTACTCACGAACGAGGTTTCACATTGTTAACAAACTTCATATCAATACAATTAAGTCAAGTCTCTTATCTTTTAAGATCAAGTCTCTTAACTTCTAAAAATCAAGAAACCATTTCCTTTTACCATTCTTAAGACGTTATACCTAACTTCCCATAAAGCTAGTATAACTCTTATGTTTTCAAAACCAAGTATAACTCTTCTTTTCAAAAAGGTTCTCAATTCTTTTGAAATACTTCAAGATTCTTATTATCACACATCAAGTCGCTTATAAGTCAAATCCGCTTATCTTTAAAAGCCACAAAGCATTTCTTACTTACATAAAGTCGTTATAACCAACTTCCCATAAAGCCGTTATAACACTTTATGTTTTAAACCAATCAAATACATTTAACACACGTACGCTCACCGTACTAGATAGTTATACACATATCATGCTAGAAAAGATAGGAAGAGGTTCACATACCTCGCGACGATTATCGACTAATAGCAAAACGCCCAAGTACCTCAAACCGCCGGCTACTCCTGCCAAGTAGATCACGCCACACGTAGTACTTCAACCCATAGAGGCCACAAGCGCCTATTAACATCTAGATCTCAATGAAGTACATTCTACGTAAAATTCGCAAGACTCTCCCCGCAACAACAGAATCTCCTCCTCTATCGAGGCCGCCACCAAGCCAACCAGTGGGGTTTACACGCCTAACCTGACGTGTACAATTCTACTTCACAAGAATGCTACACAAGTCTACCAGAATACACCCCATGTAATTACGATCAGCTTCTCTTCTTTAAAATTCAGCTTAAGTCAAAAGACATTGCCGCACAATTATGTTCATTCTATATATAGTATACTTCAACTATATATTCCTACACATGTAATTTCCAATTACAATAGAAGGTCAAGAGTGTTTACCTCGATAAGCCCAAAATTATCCAAGTTTATATGTCGATCCCGAGCAAGGTTTAGCTCCTACTCCGCGCCCAACCCGCTCCAAACAACCCTTAGAAGTTCTAACCAACTTCTACTCAAATACTTCAACTATCAATGAAGATTTCTTAGGGTTTCGCTAGTGATCGAGGGAAAGTATAATAGTATTTCCTGCTCTACGATGAGGTAACTTTGGAAAGTACTACAAGGTATAGGGCTAAAGTATTTGGGCATAACAACAATACTAGAGAGTATTTCTATACCACAAAAAGGGGTATTATACGAAAACAACTAGGCTGGGGTACCCACGGCTAACCACTACAAAGGGAGTGGAGGCCCTCTCGCCAAAGCTTCTAAAGGGGGCTTGGACGATTTTAACTCACAAAGGGGAGAGATTTCAAGACTTGAAAATGATTTGGATGAAGAAAGTTCATCAACTAAGCGGGTATTTATAGGTCAAGGAATGGCCAACCAATGGCCAAGATCCATCCAAGTGTTAGGCAAGTGTAAGGCTAAGATTAAGCCAAGTGCACCTTATCCATCTACCACACCAACTTGCACAAAATATCCTACCAACTAAAGCCACCTTTTTCGCCCAAGACCGCCCACAATTGTTTAATGTGAGGTGACACATGTCACCCTCCCGCTGGTCCAAAATGTTTCGCCTCTCTAAAAATCCGCAAAATTCTCAATGACATAGCCGAATTTTCCTTCGCAAGTTTAGTAAAACGCTTTCGAAAAACGATTCTTTCGCACTTGTGCCCAAATTTCGAACCTAGCCAAACCTTAAGGCTTAAATTAATATACGCACGCCTCACGCATATTACCGAAATACGTGTATAACATTCTCCTCCTTAGAAACATTCGTCCCGAATGTTCCTTCTCAAATGTATAACGAAGAAGTTCCTTCTAACAAGTTGTCAACGCCACACCTGGCCACGTAATAACACAAGCTTCTTCCTTCTTTACTCGTCGTTCCCTTCTCGAACACTTGAACTCTTCTAGTATACGTACCACACTTCACCAACGCTCTTGCCAAAACTTTGGAATCACCACGCCCAAACTTGGTCATCTTACTAGCCTCAATCTTCCTTAAGGCCATTCCCGCCTTCACGATCCGCTCGTCGAACATATCCACGAACTCATACGATGGTCATCTAAACTGGGCCTAGCACCCTTGTGACCCTACCACCGGCGACCACCCAGAGCTGACCCTACTCGAACAGCCGCGGATTGGCCCGCAACATGGCCCCAACCCGACCCACTTAACGCATCAATCTCTGTTCCCGATCCTAACAATCTATTTATACAGCCGCGAAAGCTACCACTTCCATTTCACACTACCCAGGGACTTATCACATAATACATTCTAGGCATAAAATGCACTCTGACAAGGATCACTTGCAAAATCTTGTACTCAAGACGGCCTTACATCTAAGGTCTCAACTGTAATATTCTAAGGTTCATCATTTTCTCACCCCCAGGCTTACCCTTTTACTAACCATGCTTCTAAATCACATTTTTTTTGCACAAGGCTATCCGAACGTAACACTAAACACATCATCAATACATACAAAACTCTAGAGAGTTAAGGATATACCTGAAAATGGGTGGTTCAAAGGACCGCTAAAACTGGGAACTTCCACCGCGACCTCTGCCGTGGCCTGCCGGTGTACGAACATCCTGCCTAGCTATGGAAGGTGAAGAACCCGCAATCGCTTCTAGTAGTTCAGGCTATCCCACCAGCTACCCCGTCGGACGCCTTCGACAAATGGCTCCCGCCGCCGTAAGTATCGCAATCTCCCAAACCAATACGACATTCTCTACGGGCTTTACCACAATGGTCACACCGAGATACGGTGGCTCTCATCCGCGAGCACTTACCTCAAAATCTGAACCTCGGGAGCCCCGACCGCCTCCCGAATATCCCGGGCGTCCCGGCGCCGCGAGGACCACTGCATCGGGCGAGGTACATAGCTAGTTCACTGGCCGAGGCGTCCGCCGAAAGTCACCAAAGGACCCCGCTCGCCCTCTTCGCGCTGATCTTGGCCATTCCGCCGATTCCTCCGCCTCGCATCCAAGTGCATAAGCTCGCATGCGGTAATGTCCATGCCCACCGGGCGGCTACACCAACAACTTCTACTAGGTAATCATCGAGCCTCGTAACATATCGGTGCACTCGATCCTCCATACAAGCTACTAACGCGGGACGCATCGCCAATGAGTCGAACTCACATTGTACTCCCGAATCGCACGCCTGCTCGCCGCAACACCAAAAATCTGTCGTCCGAGCCCTCTCATCCGCGAGGCAAGAAGTGTGCAAGAAATGCCTCAGAACTCGCCCCATAAAGTGGAAGTGCATTCTCTCCCCGGACAGCTCCTATGAATCAAACTACCAATCATGTATCACGCACTGATGCAAACTTAAGACCACCGACTCGGTCTCCGATGCCTTGATCACTCATGATCCGTCAGAATCGCCGGATGAACTCCCGCGGATCATCCTCGTGCCTCAACCATAAAACTCGCGGTTACATCTCGTAAAAATCCCGTAGCCTCAAACTACCGATCTAGGTGAACCATCGTGCATCTGGAACCGCCGCTGGCCCACTTATCTCATATCTCGCCACAACCTCGCCAATAATCGCCTACTTTGTAACCCATCTCTCCGCCTGCATCGCGGATCGAGGCTCAGATATCGTGGTCTCGTAGAGATCGCCGCCGCTTCTACTCACGCCTCCTCTCGCCGCTTCGTGCCCGCCGCTTTCGCGCGAGGCATAATCGTAAAATGAAATACGCCGAGGGGTCCGACTTACAACACGCCTCTAATGCACGATCTCGTAATGAGAAGAATGGAAACTAATCCTAAATGTCTCGCAGCCTCTCGATTATAGATGTGGTGCACAACACATCGATAATCAAGACTTACTAGACACGGTCTCAGACACTTTCCGAGAACTAATCGCTCATACCACTTTTGTCACGACCAACTCGCCCGCGTGATCGTGCCTTACCTCGCACCCTAGTGATACAACATCGTGAGAAAACCAAATGAAATGAAAACTTAAACATATAAATAGATATAAATCAAGACGAAGAAAATAGGTCAACCAAAACGGCCGCTTTTCAAAGATTTATATATATAACGACCTTTGAATAGCCATAATCCTTACAACCCCGCCCACAACAAAGGCATGCACTTAAGATTTATACAACAACTATGACGACAGTGGCCCCGCCATACCCCCGAATGTACAAGGACCAATGCACTGTGGTAACATACCAAAGATAAGCCTCAAGGAACGGAGCTTCCCAATACGCTGAAAGGTGATCCTAAAAGCGGGATCGATACCGACGTACTCTACCGCGCAGATGAACGCAGCCTTCAAGGAGGTCAAGATAACAGTACCAAGTATGTGAAATCAGAAATATCAGAATGAAATCATAGCAGCTATATAAAGCAGAGACATGTATGATAACCAAACTACAAGACACCACATATAAACAAATATATCAAGTCGTGGACTCACGCCTCCAAATCATCACTGTGCTGGATTCTTCCTCACCACGGCAGCCTATGATATAACAACGGCAAGGAGATATGTGGAACACCGTGTCCTACCGTGTCAATAAAACCGACGACAAGTATAACTACCAGATCCGACCGCATTAATAATACTTTATAACCATATCACGGCCGACACGCGGCAAGTGCAATAGCCTCCACCGCCCCACCGCGCCACGAATGACGGGGCAAGTGAATCGCCACGCCTGCATCACAACCGTAAGTCACGGCTCCATCCAAATACCGACTCGCGGTCGACACGCGGGCAAGTACACTAGCCTCCACCAGATCCACTCGCCACGTAGTCGACGGGGCAAGTGAATCGCCAGCACCCGATCACAACCGTAAGTCACGATACTTCACGCTGGTCGACACGCGGCGGTGCAATAACCTATACCAGATCCACCGCCACGAGTCGACGGGGCAAGTAAACAGCACGACCCGATCACAACCGTAAGTCACGATATTTCGCCATAAATAACCATAATGGTCACATGTCCACATCATCGTAGACACGCCCATGTAATAATAATAATGGAAGCGCACTGCGGAATCTTCCACATCGCCAGACGCCCAAGTAAGTTCTCAATAAGTCAACCTACCTCCATCGAGAGACGCTAGAATAGAAACACAATTCTTGCACAACAAAGACTATCTCAATAAGCATAGGTAAGTTACCCAACAACAAGCATAGGCAAGTTACACAACAACAAGCATAGGCAAGTTACACAACAACAAGCATAGTGTTATACACAACCAAAGTACTTTCATTTTAAGTCAAAATCCGGTGTTAACTCCTAAAGTACTACGACGTTAAATTCCTTTTTTTTAAAGAGATCCATTCCTTTTATAAAATTCACCCGATAATTCGTAGTATAAAATAGAGTGACTCACATTTATAGGTAAACCAAAACACTTTCCTTTTCAACCACATTCTTTCCCTAAGGTTCCAGTTTGCCTAATTTCAATTGCTCAAGGCTCTTTATTTTAGAAAAGTTTCATAGTTCAATGTCTTAATCTCTTTTAAAACATTTTGAGTAACATATGCCTTATATGAGTGTAGGTTATTCTTATTCATAATCAATCTTATTAAGCACATGATCTAGGAAATGTAATATCATTTTGTCTTATCTTAGTTTCTATGCAGATGGGTTTCTACTGGTTTTAATAATACTTCATTATTCATTACATTTTCCTTTATTAACGCCCGTGGTTTGTCGATACTCATTCGATTTCAAATCAAGAAACATTATTCATTTTAAAACCAAGTACCCATTACTCACGAACGAGGTTTCACATTGTTAACAAACTTCATATCAATACAATTAAGTCAAGTCTCTTATCTTTTAAGATCAAGTCTCTTAACTTCTAAAAATCAAGAAACCATTTCTTTTACTATTCTTAAGACGTTATACCTAACTTCCCATAAAGCTAGTATAACTCTTATGTTTTCAAAACCAAGTATTACTCTTCTTTTCAAAAAGGTTCTCAATTCTTTGAAATACTTCAAGATTCTTATTATCACACATCAAGTCGCTTATAAGTCAAATCGCTTATCTTTTAAAAGCCACAAAGCATTTCTTACTTACATAAAGTCGTTATAACCAACTTCCCATAAAGCCGTTATAACACTTTATGTTTTAAACCAATCAAATACATTTAACACATGACGCTTCACCGTACTAGATAGTTATACACATATCATGCTAGAAAAGATAGGAAGAGGTTCACATACCGCGACGATTATCGACTAATAGCAAAACGCCCAAGTACCTCAAACCGCTCGGCTACTCCTGCCAAGTAGATCACGCCACACGTAGTACTTCAACCTATAGAGGCCACACGGCGCCTATTAACATCTAGATCTCAATGTAGTACATCCTACAGAAAATTCGCAAGACTTTCCCGCAACAGCGTAAATCTCCTCCTCTATCGAGGCCGGCTACCAAGCCAACCAGGGGGGGGGGGGGGTTTACACGTCTAACCGGACGTGTACAATTCTACTTCACAGTAATGCTACACAAGTCTACTGTAATACAGTCCTATGTAATTACAGTTCAGTTCTCTTCTTTAAAATTCAGGCTTAAGTCAAAAGACATTGCCGCACAATTATGTTCAGTTCTATATATAGTATACTTCAACTATATATTCCTACACATGTAATTTCCAATTACAATAGAAGGTCAAGAGTGTTTACCTCGATAAGCCCAAAATTATCCAAGTTTATATGTCGATCCTGAGCAAGGTTTAGCTCCTACTCCGTGCGCTCCAACCCGCTCCAAACAACCCTTAGAAGTTCTAACCAACTTCTACTCAAATACTTCAACTATCAATGAAGATTTCCTTAGGGTTTCGTTTAGTGACTGAGGGAAAGTATAATAGTATTTCCTGCTCTACGATAGAGGTAACTTTGGAAAGTACTACAAGGTATAGGGCTAAAGTATTTGGGCATAACAACAATACTGTGAGAGTATTTCTATACCACAAAAAGGGGGTATTATACGAAACAACTAGGCTAGGGGTACCCTACTGCTAACCACTACAAAGGGGAGGGGGAGGCCCTCTCGCCAAAGCTTCTCGGGCTGGGCTTGGACGATTTTAACTCACAAAGGGAGAGATTTCAAGACTTGAAAATGATTTTGATGAAGAAAGTTCATCAACTAAGGGGTATTTATAGGTCAAGGAATGGCCAACCAATGGCCAAGATCCATCCAAGTTTTAGGCAAGTGTAAGGCTAAGATTAAGCCAAGTGCACCTTATCCATCTACCACACCAACTTGCACAAAATATCCTACCAACTAAAGCCACCTTTTTCGTCCAAGACCGCCCATAATTGCTTCCAATGCGAGGGTGACACACGCCACCCTCCCGTTGGTCCAAAATGTTTCGCCTCTCTAAAAATCCGCAAAATTCTCAATGACATAGCCGAATTTTCCTTCGCAGTTTAGTAAAACGCTTCATTAAAAACGATTCTTTTCGGCACTTGTGCCCAAATTTCGAACCTAGCCAAACCTTAAGGCTTAAATTAATATACATACGCCCTTACGTACATACTCTGGAAATACGGGGTATAACAACATGTATCTACCATAACGACCTAAACAAGTCTCTTAAGGTCAAGATCTCCCCAGAATTCATCGCTTCACTTTCCCTTTGCCGCTTCTAATCAAATCTTGCTCACGGGCGATAACTACGTAAGGTGACGAACCAGCCACCGATCCCGGCGTCGAGTCGTAACATCCGCGCCACCTGCTCTGACAATTTCTCGCAAATGGCCCTACCGCCGCAAGCCTAACAAGCTATCTAAGTAGTATGACACTTCATAAGAACCCCTACCACAACGACCATACCGAAAGCGGGGTGGCTCTCCGCTAACACCCTTCCTCTCCGATCCACCAATCCAAGAATCGACTGCAGGCTAAGTCATCCCACTTGTATCCTCCTACTAGGACATTCTCTCTCACATGGCTCGACGGCCCGGTAAAATAAGCATTAGTAAAAAGACGGCATTTCTGATGACGCCTACCACATAGTGAACACCGAGGAAAATCAACTGGGCCGCTAGAACCTATGCAAATCTGCGGAACTGTAAACCCCGAGTTCGACTAACTCCTAAATACCCCAAACGCCCCAAGTCCGCGAGGACCACTCAGATCGGGCGGAGGCGCATAACCACCACCGGTAGGTCCGCCGAAAGTTACCAAAGGACCTGCTCGCCCTCTTCGCTGATCTTGGTTAATCCATCGATCTCCACGCTCTCGCTCGCCGCGCTAAGCTCAGACGCTGCAATGTCCATGTCCGATCAAGAGCTACTCTTATACAACTCTGCTAGATAATCGCCATGTCTCGTGACATATCGGTGCACTCTATCCTCCATGTCCGCCACTAACGCTGGACATAACGAGCCAATAAGTCAAACTCTATATCAGATTCCCGAACCGCCCGCCTGCTCGCTCAACCTCATAAATCTATCCGCCTAAGCTCTCTCATCCGCGAGGGCAAGGTGTAAGAAATGCCTCGAGGTTGTCACGACCCAACCTGCCTGGATCGGTGCCTTACCGGCACCCAAGTAGACATACATCGAGTAATCAATGAACATAAAACAAGACATGATATATTATGAAATGTGAAACAGCTTATTCGAGAAAACTTGCCTTTCAAGATATATATAACAACTAGAATAGCTTATATCCTTTTTACAATTCTGTCCACAACAAGATTACTGCACTTCTAAGAATGATATGACAACAATGGCAGACAGTATTCCGCCATACCCTCGAATGTAAGTACCTACTACGACGGGACTATACCACCGATAAGCCTCCGAGAAACGGAGCTTCCCAAACGCCGAATCGTGACCCCAAGAGCGAGGATCAACGATCGTGTACCTCAACTCGCAGCATGAACGCAGCCCCGAAGGAGGTCAAGATAACAGTACCAAGTATGTGAAATCAGAAGCATCAAGTAAAATCAAAGTATTTAAAACCATTTGCAAATACAATCAGCCTAATCGCATATAGTGCCACAACATAAACAAGAGCAAGGTAGATAAACTGTAATGTGTCTTTTCTAGGCCGCGAATGATCGGGCAAGGCCAATCGCCCATAGTATCATTATGCGTGCCTAATCTCGACTTCCCGCAGCCCGCATAGGTCACACACGCACCGCATGAGGTATTCCTCGACGGGGTAGCCAACCCTGCATTCTCCCGACTCCCGCACCGCATAGTCTCACAGACCGCATAGTCACATTGCATCGCATAGGCATCCCCGTGACGGATATACACCCGGAATGATCAATCCTGGAGCATACCGCTGCTCCGCATAGTCACATAGACCGCATAGGCCATATAGACCCACATCAAGGGTGGCAAGCCCTCGGTATAACAAGTCAAGGGGGTATGTGATATAATAACATAACAGCTTATCGTTAAACAACATAAGCACAACAAGGGGAACCCCTTTACACAAACATCACCAGATACTAACACACGTAGCATCCTAACATGTTTACTTATCAAATCAACAAGAAAGTATTACAAGGCTATCACAAACCAACACAATCAAGTTATTCACACAAGGTACTTTCTATTTTATGTTAACAATTTCGGGTTTTTATCCCCAAAGTACTTCATACATTAACAATTTTAAAAGATCCGTTTCTTTCACAAAAGTCACACAATACCCGTAGTATGAAAATAGAGTGACTATCCTTTTAAGTAAACCAAAACACTTCCCTTTGTAAATCAAGTAACAACATTATTTTCCAGACGTTCAAGTTTGCCTAATTTCAAATGCTCAAGTTTCTCATTTTCGAAAGGTTTCAGAGTTCATAGTTTTAATCACTTAATGAAATAATTCTCCTTTAAAACAATTTGAGATACATATGCCTTATATGTGAGTAGGTTATTCTTGTTCATAATCAATCTTATTTAAGCACATGATCTAGAAATGTAATATCATTTTGTCTCATCTTAGCTTCTATGCAGATGAGGTTTCATCGTTTTAATAATACTTAATTAGTCAAAACATTTCCCTTTATTAACGCTGCAGTGGTTTGTTCGATACTTGTTCTGATTTCCGAAATCAGTAAAACATTCTTTCTTTTAAAAACCAAGTACTCATTACTCACGAATGAGGTTTCACAAAAAATTCGTATTAATTTATTTAAGTCAAGTCTCTTATCTTTTAAGATCAAGTCTCTTAACTTCAAAAATTAATAAACCATTCTTTTATCTCTCTAAGTCGTTATACCTAACTTCCCATAAAGCTAATATAACTCTTAAGCTTTTTAAAACCAAGCATTACTCTTCTTTCAAACAGTTTCTTAATTCTTTGGAATACTTCAAGATCTTTATTATTCAGCTTAAGTCAAAAGACATTGCCAGAAACTACATTCGCTAACACACGACGCTCACCGCACTATATATATATTCTTTTAAAATACTTCCAGATTTTTATTATTCAGCTTAAGTCAAAAGACATTGCCGCATAACCACGCTCGCTTAACACACGACGCTCACCGCACTATATATATATTCTTTTAAAATATCATGCTCAAGAGGATAGGAAGAATCACATACCTCGCGACGATTATCGACTAATAGCAAAACGCCCACTGGCTATAACCCGCTAGCCTCGCCCACCTTTCAAGTAGTACATGCTACTCGCATCAATCAACCTATAAGGGTTATACAAGTCTATCAATGCCTAGACTACTCTTGTAGAATATTCTTCCGATGTGATTCCAGCTCAAGTCTATTATGTAATATCCTTCTATTACGCTCAATTCTCTTCTATGAATCTTATATTCATTTATATACAACTACAGATGTAATTTCCAATTACAATAGAAGGATAGGATTATTTACCCTGTGAAGCCCAAAATTATCCAAGTTTAATGTCGATCCCGAGCAACGCTTAGCTCCTACTCCGGTGCTCCAACCCGCTCCAAACAACCCTTAGAAGTTCTACGCAACTTCTTCTTAATACTCCAACCAACTATGGAGATTTTCCTAGGGTTTCGCTTTTGTGGATCAAGGGAAGTATAATAGTATTTCGGGCTTTTCAGATAAGTGTAACCTTGGAATACTACAAGGTATTTGGGCCAAGGTATTTTGGAATAGTAACTATACTTGAGAGTATTTCTACCAAGGGGGTGTATTTTACTAAAACAACTCAAGGTAGTGGGGATACCTCTCGCCAAGGCCACTGGAGTGGATACCTCTGCCAAGGGCCTACTCAAAGGGAGGGGAGTGTTGGACTAAACACTACAAGAGAGTGGGGAGGGATTTTCAAGACTTAGAGATTTTAGGATGAAGTCTTCACAAAGGGGGTATTTATAGACAACCAAGGGCCAAGATCAAGCTGGTAGGCAAGTGTAGGTGAGAATTTACCCATGTGTACCTTATCCATCTACCACACCAGAAGAATATTCTACAAGCGTAGTCTAGGCATTGATAGACTTGTATAACCCTTATTGGTTGAATGTTCTGCGAGTAGCATGTACTACTTGGAAGGTGGACAAGGCTAGCCGTTATAGCCATGGAGCGTTTGCTTATAGTCGATAATCGTCATGAGGTATGTGATTCTTCCTATACTCTTGAGCATGATATTTTAAAGGAATATATATAGTACGATAGACGACGTGGCAAATGTCTTTTGACTTAAGCCCAATAATAAGAACTGGAAGTATTTTACAAGAATATATATATATAGTACGGTAGACGACGCGCTTAATCGAACGTAGTTTTACGGCAATGTCTTATGACTTAAGCTCTAATATATATATATATATATATATATATATATATATAGTACGGTAGACGTACGTGTGCTAACTGAACGTAGTTGTACGGCAATGTCTTTTGACTTAAGCCTGAATAATAAGAATCTTCAAGTATTTCAAAAGATTAAGAAACCGTTTTGGAAGAAGAGTAATAGTTGGTTTTGAAAACATAAGAGTTATACTAGCTTTATGGGAAGTTAGGTATAACGTCTTAAGAGAGGTAAAGAAAATGGTTTACTGATTTTAGAAGTTAAGAGACTTGATTCTTAAAAGATAAGAGACTTGACTTGAATGAATTAATATGAATTTTGTGTGAAACCTCATTCGTGAGTAATGAGTACTTGGTTTTTAAAAGGAGAAATGTTTTACTGATTTCGGAAATCAGAATGAGTATCGACAAACAACCGCAAATGCTAATAAAGGAAAATGTATTGAATAATTAAGTATTATTAAAACCAAGAGAAACCTCCATCCGCATGAAGCTAAGATGAGACAAAATGATATTATATTTCCTAGATCACGGTCGCTTTAATAAGATTGATTATAAACAAGAATAACCTACTCACATATAAGGCATATGTTTCTCAAATTGTTTAAAAGAGAATTATGTTTTAAAGGATTAAAACTATGAACTACGAAACCTTTTTAAAAATGAGAAACTTGAGCATTTGAAATTAGGCAAACTTGAACGTTTGGAAATTAATGTTGTTACTTGATTTTACAAAGGGAAGTGTTTTGGTTTACTTAACAATGTTAGTCACTCTATTTTTATACTACGGTATCGGTGACCTTGTAAAAGAAATGGATCTTTAAAAGGAATTTAACGTACGTAGTACTTTAGGATTAAAACCCGGACTTTGACATAAAATGAAAGTACCTTGAGTTGTGTATAACTTGCCTATGCTTGTTGTTGTGAAACTTACCTATGCTTATTGTGATAGCCTTTGTTGTGCAAGAATTGTGTTTCTATACTACCGCGTCTCTCGATGGAGGGCCGGTTGACTTGTTGAGAACTTACTGACGCAGCTAGCGACGGAGAATTCCACGCACGCCTCGCTGATAGTGTTATTCCATGGACTAGCTCTCCATGAGGTTTTACTGCTCGCCTTGGTATCTCGTGGTCGGCCAGACTTGCCCCGCCTCGTGGTGATTCGGCCTGTACCAGTAGTTAGCCCTCGCACTTGCCCCGCTCGGGCTTTAGTGACGGTCTCGTGATACGGCCTGGTACCGTGGTCACCGCATTTGCCCCCGCCACGCGACTCGCCTTGGTATCCGTAGTCGGCCGCACTTGCCCGTGACGCCTTCGTGGTTTGGATGTTGAGTGGCGAGTCTCGTGATACGCTCGTATCCGTAGTTAGCTCGATTGCCCCTGGCCACCACGTGACTCGGCCTTGGTATCCGTAGTCGGCTTCATTTGCCCCGTGACGCCCGTGGTTTGATTGTATAGTATTGTTAGTAAGGTTTTATGACTCGTAGGACTTGGTGTTCATGCGCACTTTGGCGTTATTATATCATAGATCGCGGCGAGGAAGGTATTCCACGCATGATTGATGCCGCGCGTAAGACCCATAGTTATATTTGAGTGATGACTCGAGGCGAGTCCCCGACTTACTTGATCGCTATTTATCATGAATTGTAGTTTGCTATCATACATGTCTCCCGCTTTATATAGATCGCTATGATTTCATTTACGATTTTCAGCCACATACTTGGTACCACAGATCGACTCTTTCGGGCCGCTCATGCCGCAGTAGAGGTACATCGTCTGCTGATCCCCGCTATAGGATCACATTTCAGCGTATTGGAAGCTCCTTCTGAGGCTTATCTTTTGGTATGCTACCCCGAGTCCGTAGGGTTCTTGTACATTCGTGGGTATGGCGGGCCCCGTCCGTCATAGTTGTTGTAAAAATCTTGCAGGTCCAGAGCACCGTGGGAAGGGTTGTAAGGATTGTAACTGTTCAAATGTCGATATATTTATATATGCAGAAAGGCAACCGTTTTGGTTGGCCTATTTTCTTTTATCTTGATCCATATCTATTTGCATGTTTAAGTTTTTATTTCACGGTTTTTCTCTCGATGTTGTATCACTAGGTGCCCGGTAAGGCACTACCACGCCCGGTTCGGTCATGACAAAAGTGGTATCAGAGCAGTTAGTCCTCTGAAAGTGTCTACAGACCGTGTATAGTAGAGTCTTGATTATCGATGTGTTGTGCACCACATCTATAATCGTGAGGTCGCAGACATTTAGGATTGGTTTCATTCTTCTCATTCCGAGATCGTGCCTTAGAGTCAGGTGATAAGTTGGACCTCCGACGTATTCCTTTACCGCTATGCCTCCGCAGGCAACCCGCCCGGGCGGCAAGGCGTGAGATGGAGTCGCGAGTAGCAATGGCAGCCTCAGAGACCACAGCACTGAGCCTCCACCCCACAAAGAAAGCGTAAGAGATGGGTTACAAAGAGCTGGCTCGATTATCGCCGTGGTCAGGCTGTGACTTGAGGATAGGGCCGGACGCAGCAGCCAGTGAGCACCAGCCGTTCACCCTAGATCGATAGTTTGAGGCTATGGGATTTTCTCGAGTCAGCCGCCAGAGTTTTATGGGTCGAGGCCCGAGGATGATCCGCAGGAGTTCATCCGGCAACATACGATCATGAGTGATCAAGGCATCGGAGACCGAGCCACGGTCCTAGGTTCGCATCGGCCGCGTGATACCGCAATGATCGTTTGATTCGCGAGCTGCCCGGGAGAGCATGCACTTCCACCATTTGGGACGAAGTTCTCGGGCTTTCCTTGCACATTTCTTGCCTCCACGATGAGGAGGGCTCGGCCGACAGATTTTTGGTGTTGCGCAGAATCCGCGACGGTTCGGGAGTACAATGTGGAGTTCGACTCATCGTCCAGACGCCCCGCGTTAGTAGCTAGTATGGAGGATCGAGTGCACCGATATGTTACAGGCTCGATGATTACCTAGCGCAGAGTTGTTCGTGTAGCTCTTCACCGCATGGACATTGCCCGCATGCAGGCTTATGCACTTGGATGTGAGGAGCGGAGGAATCGACGGAATGACCAAGATCAGCAGAAGAGGGCCAGAACAGCAGGGTCCTTTGATAACTTTCGAGGCGGACCACCTCAGCAGCAGACTAGTTATGTACCTCCGCCAGTACAGGGTGGTCCTCCACAGCCTTCGGGACCTTCGGGATATACAGGAGCAGGTCAGGGCTCCCAGGTTTTAGATTTTCAGGGGAGTAGGAGTGCTCGCCGGATGAGGTCGCCCTTATCTCAGTGTGGCCAGGAAAACTTCATAAGGGAGAGTGTCGACTAACTTGGGAGATTGTTATTCTTGCGCCAACAGGTCATCTCCGAGAGACCGTCCACTGTGAGGTAGCGCTAGGATAGCACAGACTACGGATCGGGCCATGGTTCTTCACCTTCCATGGCTAGGCAGATGTTCATACACCGCAGCTACCACAGAGGTCGCGCTGAGTTCCTAGCTTAGCGGTCCTTTGAACCGCCTATTTTCAGGTATATCCTTAACCCTCTAGAGTTTTGTATGTATTGATGTTATGAGGATGTGTTTAGTATTATGTTCGGATAGCTTTGTGCTAAAAATGTGATTTAGTTCAAGCTAGTGAAAAGTGGTAAGCTCGGGTGAGAAAATGATGAACCTTAGAATATTACAATGAGACCTTAGATGTAAGGCCGCTTGAGTACAAGATTTTGCGGGTGATCTTTGTCAGAATGTAAGTAGACGTGGAGTAATTGTGGGAAAAGTCCTTGAGTGGTGTAAAATGGAGGTGGTAGCTTTCATGACCTGTGTAGGTAAGATTGTTCCGGATCGGAAACAAGAGCTTGACGCGTTAAGTGGGTCGGGTCAGCCATGTTGCGGCCAACCCGCGGCCGCTTTCGAGTGGGGTCACCGGGTGGTTCCGCCAGTAGGGTCACGAGGTGCTAGGCCCGTTAGATGACCATCGATGATTTCGTGGATATGTTCGACCGTGAGCGGATCGTGAAGGCCGGAATGGCCTTGGCGGAGATTGAGGCTAGTAAGATGACCAAGTTTGGAGGTGGTGACTCCAAAGTTTTGGGAATCAAGGCGATCAAGTATGGTACGATACTAGAGAAGTTCAAGTGTTCGAGAAGAGTACGACGTAAGGATAGATGTGAATACATGTCCGAGAATAGAAATGATTGTTACCCTTGTGAAGTAAAGGTGCGAAGAAATATCCATAGCCGGGTGGAAGCTTTTGTAATACTAGAGGTGATTCCTCGTTGACTTGGGTTAAGTACTGGAGCGTGTGTTATTTTTGTGGCCATATGTGGCATTGGCAACTTGTTTGAGTTAAAAAGAACTTTATCGTTATCCGTCTTGAGACGGAACATTCGGGACGAATGTTTCTACGAGGGAGAATGTTATACCCGTATTTCAGTATGTACGTGAGGACGACGAGAAAAGTTTGAGCCTTAAAGTTAGGCTAGACCGAAAATTTGGGCACAAGTACCAAAAGAGTCGTTTTTCGACTAAACGCTTTACAAGACTTGCGGGGAAAATATCGCTATGTCATTTATAATTTTTGGATTTTTCCGAGAGACGAACATTTTGGACTAACGGAGGGTGACATGTGTCACCTCACATTGGACGTGAGATTGGGGCAAGTTGGACGACTTGGGCTTGTGGTTAGGTAGGATATTTGTGATAGTTGGTGTGGTAGATGGATAAGGTACATATGGTTAAATCCTAGCCCTACACTTGCCTTACACTTGGATTGATCTTGGCCATTGGTTGGCCATTGCTTGACCTATAAATACCCCCCTTAGTTGATGAACTTCTTCATCCAAAAATCATTTTCTAAGTGTTCAAATCCTCCCTCTTGTGTGAGCTCGTCCAAAGCCATCCCCCCCTCCCCTTTGAGAAAGGCCCTCGGCCGAGCACCCCCTTGCCTAGTGGTTCTAGCCGAGCCTACCCCCCCCCCTTGGTAGAGAAATACTCTCCAAGTATTGTTATAATACCAAAATACTTTAGCCCAAATACCTTGTAGTACTTTCCAAAGTTACCTCTATACGTAGAGCCCGGAAATACTATTATACTTCCTTTAGCCACTAAACGAAACCCTAAGGAAAACCTTCATAGTCGGTTGAAGTGTTAAGTAGAAGTTATGAGAACTTCTAAGGGTTGTTTGGAGCGGATTGAGCACTCCTGAGTAGGAGCTAAACGTTGCTCAGGATCGACTTTAAACTTGGATAATTTTGGGCTTACCGAGGTAAATAATCCTATCCTTCTAGTGTAATTGGAAAATTACATACTGTAGTTGTATAGAAATGAATATAAGATTCATAGAAGAGAATTGAACTGTAATAGAAGGATATTACAGAAAAGACTTGAATCAAATCACATCGTAAGAATATTAATGTAGAAGATTAAATCTGCATTTACATAGATCGTAATTACAGTAGACTTATAACCTTATTGGTTGAATGTTCTGCGAGTAGCATGTACTACTTGGAAGGTGGACAAGGCTAGCCGGGTTATAGCCGTGGAGCGTTTTGCTTATATTCGATAATCGTCGCGAGGTATATGATTCTTCCTATACTCTTGAGCATGATATTTTAAAGGAATATATATAGTACAGACGACGCTGTGGCAATGTCTTTTGACTTAAGCCTGAATAATAAGAATCTGGAAGTATTTTACAAGAATATATATATATAGTACGGTAGACGTACGTGTGCTAACTGAACGTAGTTTTACGGCAATGTCTTTTGACTTAAGCCTGAATAATATATATATATATAGTACGGTAGACGTACGTGTGCTAACTGAACGTAGCTGTACGACAATATCTTTTGACTTAAGCCTGAATAATAAGAATCTTGAAGTATTTCAAAAGATTAAGAAACCGTTTTGAAAGAAGAGTAATACTTGGTTTTGAAAACATAAGAGTTATACTAGCTTTATGGGAAGTTAGGTATAACGTCTTAAGAGAGGTAAAGTGTCACGACCCGAACCCGGGCCCGTGACTGGTGCCTTACCCCGGGCACCCCAGTGATACAACATCAGAGTAATCAGCGGAATATAAAGACAACACATGAAATGTAAGTATAAACAATGAAATAAGAAGACAAAGCAACCAAAACTACTTCAAAGATATGTATAAACAACAACTTTTTCAACATGAACGCTTTAACTTTTTACAAAACCCCGCCTACAACAAGATCATGCACTTAAGAATTGATACGACAACAATGGCGGACAGTGGCCCCGCCATACCCCCGAATGTAAACACCTACAACAACAGGACTATACCATCGATAAGCCTCCGAGAAACGGAGTTTCCCAAATGCCGAATCGTGACCTAAGAGCGAGGATCAATGATCGTGTACTTTACTCGCGGCATGAACGCAGCTCGGGCTGAGGTCGCAATGTAACAGTAGTATGTGAAACTGAAATAAGTCAAATGGAATCATAGAAGTCTATATAAAGCAGAGACATGTATGATAACAAAACTACAGTTCACAATAAACAAGCAAATATATCAAGTCGTGACTCACGCCAAAGTTGTCACGACCAAATCGGCCCGTGGATCGTGCCTTACCCCGCACCCTAGTGACACAACATCGAGTAATCACGGAACATAAAACAACAACATGAGATAACATGTAAATATAAAACAATAATCAGGAAAACTTGCCTTTCTGCATATATATAACCATCAACTCTTTTACAAATGAACTTTAATCCTTTTACCAACCCCGCCCACAACAAGATTACATGCACTTCTAAGAATGATACGACACAACGGCGGACAGGCCCCGCCAAACCCCCGAATGTAAACACTTACTACGCAGGACTATACCATCGATAAGCCTCCGAGAAACGGAGCTTCCCAAACGCCGAATCGGACTCGAGAGCTGTGATCAACGATCGATGTACCTCAACTCGCGGATGAACGCAGCCTCAAGGAGGTCGCATAACAAAAATTTGAGTATGTGAAACTAAAATAACATCAGAATGAAATCATAGTAGTCTATACAAAGCAGAGACATGTATGATAACCAAACTACGCTCACCATAAATAAGCAATATGTCAAGTCGTGACTCACACCTCAAGTCATCACTCAATTTAACAACGGGTCTCACGCCCACAACATCAATCGTGCCCGTGGAATACCTTCCTCACTGCCGGCATTTTATGATATACAAGCACCAAGGAATACACATGAACACCAGGTCCCACCTGTGTCCTAATAAAACTACAGGGTAAGTACGAAGGCATAGCCGACTACTAACACTCACCGTACTCAACAAGGTCATAAATCAGATTATAAGATCTGCCTAGACCGCCACATGATCAAAGCCGCCACTTGCCCGCAGATCTAATGCGCGCGCCTAGTCCTCGAACTTCCCGCAGCCCGCATAGGCCAATCTCATCGCCCGCATGAGGTATTCCCCGCATCGAGGGTAGCTACTCCCTAAGATCGCCCCGACTTCGCAGCCGCACGCCACAAGCGACCGCATGCCCATAAAGGACGACACTAACTCGAACTCTCGTAGCTCCGCATAGGCCCTCGTGACCCGCATGAGGTATTCTCGAATCACGTCCTGCATCACCGAGTCTACCCCGCACGGAGGGCGCTTAACCCGGAATCATCTCAAGAGACGAATGCCACAATACTATCATAACGATCGATAGTTAATAAGCACAATCAAGGAAACCCCTTACACAAACATCACAAGATACTAACACACGTGAGCATCCTAACACTTTTACTTATCAAAGCAACAAGAAAGTATTACAAGGCTATCACAAACCAATACAATCAAGTTATTCACACAAGGTTCTTTCTACTAACAAGTTCGTATCTATCCCCAAAGTACTTCACACATTAAAATCTTAAAAAAGATCTGCTTCTTTCACATAAGTCACACAATACCCGTAGTATAAAATAGAGTGATCGGCCCTTTTAAGAAAACTAAAACTCTTACCTTTGTAAAATCAAGTAACAACATTATTTTCCAAACGCCCAAGTTTGCCTAATTTCAAATGTTCACGCTTCTTATTTTAGAAAGGTTTCAGCTCATAGTCTTATTCATTTAAGAATATAATTCTCTTTAAACAATCTGAGAAACATAAGCCTTATATGTGAGTAGATATTCTTGTTTATAACAATCTTTATTACAAAGAACATGATCTAGGAAATATCATTTTGTCTCATCTTAGCTTCTATGCAGATGAAGTTTCTATCGGTTTTAATAATACTTAATTGTTCAAAACATTTCCTTTTATTAACGCCGCAGTTGGTTTGTCGATACACATCCCGATTTCCAAAATCAAGAAAACGTTTTAAGCCGCTATACCTAACTTCCCATAAAGCTAGTATAACTCTTAAGTTCTCAAAACCAAGTATTACTTTCTTTCAAAACGATTTCGTAAATCTTTTGAAATACTTCAAGTTCTTTATAATCACACATCAAGCCGCTTATAAACAAATCATTTACCTTTTAAAGACCACAAAGTGTTTTCTTATCTACATAAAGTCGTTATAACCAACTTCCCATAAAGCCGTTATAACACTTTATGTTTTAAACCCATCGAATACATTTAGCACACGTACGCCTACCGCATTACATAGTTCACACATATCACGCCAGAGAGATAGGAAGAGGTTCACATACCTCGCGACGATTATCGACTAATAGCAAAATGCTCCGAGTACCTCGCCGCCGGCTACTCCTTAAGCCACGTAGATCGCGCCACACGTAGTACATCCACCTATAAGGCCACAAGGCGCTTATTAACATTTAGGTCTCATCGTAGAACTTCTACAGAAATTCAAGAAGACTCTCCCGCAAAACAGAATCTCCTCCTCTATCGAGGCCGGCCACCAAGCCAACCAGTGGGGTTTATACATCTAACCCCTAACTGTACAATTCTACTCCACTGCACTACTACACAAGTTCATCAGAATACACCCCATGTAATTACAGTCAGCTTCTTCAGCTTAAGTCCAAGGACATTGCCACAAGCTATGTTCGCTATATATATATAGTATACGTCAACTATATACTCCTCCAACATGTAATATCCAATTACAATAGGTGGACTAGATAATTACCTGGATAAGCCCATAATTATCCAAGTATAAAGTCGATCCTGGGCAATCGTTTAGCTCCAACTCCGAGCGCCCAACCCGCCTAAACCACCCTTAGAAGTTCTAACCAACTTCTACACAATACTCCAAATCTGACTATGGAGATTTTCCTAGGTTACGGTTTGCAGGACTGACTGAAGTATAATAGTATTTTCGTGGCTTTTCAGATAGGTATAACCTTAGAATACAACAAGGTATGTGGCTAAGGTAATTGGGCATTATAACAATACTGAGAGTATTTCTATACCACAAAGGGGTATTATACTAAAGCAACTAGCAGTGGTACCCCACTACTAGCACCTCAAAGGAGTGGGGTGTCTACCTCTACTACCCCACTAGGGGAGACTCTCGCCAAGGGGGAGGAGGGCTCTCGCCAAGACACCACACTGGGTGGAAGGGGAAGAAGCTTTCAAGACTTAGGCATTTGTGAATGAATTAGTCTTCCAAGGAGTGGTATTTATAAGACAAGCCAAGGCCAACCAACGGCCAAGATCTAGCCAGTGTTAGGCAAGTGTAGGCCAAGATTCACCCACGTGTACCTAGCCAACTTGCACACAAAATATCTACCAAAAATATCTCCCACAAAGCCTTCCTAATCGCCCATCAGGCGCCCACTTGCTTTCAATGCGAGGTGACACACGCCACCCTCCCGCTGTCCAAAATGTTCCGCCTCTCTAAAAATCCGCAAAAATACTTAATGACATAGCCGAAATTCCCTACGAAAGTCGTGGAAAACGCTTCGTCGAAAAACGACTTAACCGCAGGTCAGACAAACATATTTCGCCCAAAGTGCCACGGGGTGACACGTGTCGCCCCGATTCGCCCAAAATATTTCGTCTTCCAAAATATCCAAAACGCCAAAATCTCAAAATCAAAGCGCCCCACAAAATCAGAATTTCTCCCGTGGCCCCACGTGACCATTTTCAAAATAAAATTCCATAATTCTCTAATATTCCAGAAGTCCGAATACCAACCGGGAATCCACCCCAAAACGAACCTTTTTCCTTCACAAAACCGAAACTTTTCCGTGGAAAATCGCCTCTTTCTTCCTTTCCAATCTTTCTCAGTATTCTCGCACGCACGCCCTCGCATACATACTCGAACTACGGTATAACATTCTTCCCCTTAGAAACATTCGCCCGAATGTTCCTTCTAAGTCTCAAAACGAACACGCGACAAAGATAGTCTTCACTACTATACTTACGAAACAATCCCGCCACACCGCCACGTAAATACCCACGTAAAATACTTACATCCAAGTCCACGAGGAAACACCTCTAACATCACCACAAATAATACTACTTTTGTCACTTTGTCGCGAGCCTCGTCTGACGACCCAACAAATGGTACCGGCCGCACGCGATCATCAAGTTCGCCAGACACTTGACTCTTACCACATTCCGATACGGCCGCTTCCAAAACTCGGGTTACTATCTCTAACGTGGTCATCATTAATCGGAACATTCTGACGGATCTTCGATACTTTCCAACATAACAATACGAAGACCGGACGCCCTTCTTCCTAAGTCGGACTAAGAATGCTAACATATAGGCAACCCGCCTATTCTTCACATGAACTCACCAAGGCCCAAAGTGACTCGCTAAGTTCCTTCGCTTCACAACTCGCCACACCGTCCGGTGGTACTTTCAAGAAGACCGACCGCCAACTCAACTCTGCGCCGCCGATTATCCGCACGATTCTCCGAGCCGCCGTAACTTCTTCTAGACAAGCTTCACTATCCACATCACCGGAATGCTCAACCAACTATCTCAACCCCGCCAACATCGAACCAATCGACCGCAACTTGCATTTCTCGCTTCTACAAGGCGCCACAAGACGACATCCGAACACCGAAATGGTAGCTTAAACACTTCAACCGAGACAACGATCTCACAATGCTACTTCAAATCAAAACACCGCCCGAGGCGAACGCGATACGAGACTCACCGAAGTTCCTAGCCCCGCTCGTACAAACTCCCGTAAAGAGAAATGCCTGCACTGGCTCCACTGTCATCATAAGGTGAAGGTAGGCACCCTGCAACCTCACAACCTTTTCAGATAACATCAACACCGCCGAGGAACGACACTCGACCAAGAACACGATAGGTCGCTTCTCATCGCCCGACCATCGTCGAACGCATCCACGAACTTGCACGTGCTAACTAAACACGGGCCTAACACCTCATGACCCTAACACAAAGAGGACCACCACAAACCGACCTCACCACCAAACCTACCGCTGGTTGACTCAAGACGTAGCCTCAACCCGACCCCAAGGCGCAAAATACCATCTCCCGTAGGAACAATCTTACTAACACGCTACGAAAACCTAGCGGTCTTCTTAGCTCAACTACCCTCTTTCATTTCATACTACATGTGGACTTATCCCACGAACATAGCTCACGTGCACTATGCACTCCTATAAGGGTCAAACATAACACTACACCTTTCTCGAGACGGCCTTACCTCTAAGGTCTTTACGTATAACACTCTAAGGCTCACACCTTCTATCCCCAAAATCTTACTCTGCTAACCCACCATGATTCTAATCACAACTAACACACCGCTATCGTAACATAGCACTTAAGGTATACTCACCTTGAAAGTTACCAAGGACTGCCGCTCGACTTCTTCTCTCGCCCTGGTTAACCCGCCGATCTCTACGCTTTCTCACCGCGCATAAGCCCGCATACGTGCCATGCTCAAGCCTAATCAAGGACTACTCTTGCACAACCTTCTCTTAGGTAGTCATCAAGACTTCGCGATACATCGGTATACTCTGTAGCCAAATCCATACTAGTAAAAGCGTTGTCTCGCAATCTATATTCTCGCTTCTGGCCGTGGAATCGGTTCAAATATCGTGGACGCAGAGAATCGCCACATCAGCTAAACTCACGGGGCAGTGACGCCGCAGAAATCCCCGAATGAAGCACTACCCTAGGTAATGATCGGGCCTGCCCTCGCCATGCTTAAACTCGCCAGCCTCCTGGTCGCCTTGCCTCCGGGCTCTGCTGCTCTACGCGAGGCATAACGATAAGGGAAAGAATTTCGCTGAGGGTCCAACTTACAACACGCCTCTAAGGCACGATCTCGGTGAGAAGAATAGAACCCAATCCTAAATATCCTATAGCCTCTCGATTATTGGTGTGGTGCAACACACCGATAATCAAGACTTCATCGATACGGTCAGAGACACTTTCCGAGGATTAATCGCTCGATACCACTTTTGTCACGACCGGCGGGCGTGGATCGTGCCTTACCCTGCACCCTGGTGACACAACATCAGTAATCATGAACATAAAACAACAAATACGAGATAACGTAAATATAAAACAATAATCAGGAAAACTTGCCTTTCGCATATATATAACCATCAACTCTTTTACAAATGAACAGCTTAATCCTTTTACCAACCCCGCCACACAATTACTACGCACTTAAGAATGATCGACCACAACGGCGGGACAGGGCCAAACCCCGAATGTAAACACTTACTACGACGGGGACTATACCATGATAAGCCTCCGAGAAACGAGCTTCCCAACGCCGAACTGTGACCACGAGCTAGGATCAACGATCGATGTACTCTCAACCGCGGCATGAACGCAGCCCCGCGAGGTCGCATAACAACAGTGCAGTATGTGAAACTAAAATAACATCAGAAATGAAATCATAGTAGTCTATACAAAGCGGGAGATACGTATGATAACCAAACTACGCTCACCATAAATAAGCCATGTCAAGTCGTGACTCACACCTCAAGTCATCACTCAATTTAACAACGGGTCTCACGCCCACAACATCAATCGTGCGTGGAATACCTTCCTCACGGCAGTTTATGATATACAAGCACCAAGGAATACACATGAACACCAGGTCCCACCTGTGTCCTAATAAAACAGTACAGGGTAAGTACGAAGGCATAGCCGACTACTAACACACACAGTACTAACAAGGTCATAAATCAGATTATAAGATCTGCCTGCACCGCCACATGATCAAGCCGCCACTTGCCCGCAGATCTAATGTGGCGTCTAGTCTCGAACTTCCGCACTCGCATAGGCCAATCTCATCGCCCGCATGAGGTATTCCCGCATCGGTAGCTACTCCGGCATCGCCCCGACTTCTTGCACCGCATGGCGCGGACGCGTGCCCATAAGGACGACACTAACTCGAACTCTCGTAGCTCGCATAGGCCCCCAGACCCGCATGAGGTATTCTCGAATCATGGTCCTGCATCGCTCGAAGTCTACCCGCATCGGAGGCAGCTTAACCCCTAATCATCTCAAGAGATGAATGCCACAATACTATCATAACGATCGATAGTTAATAAGCACAATCGGAAACCCCTTACACAAACATCACAAGATACTAACACACGTAGATCCTAACACTTTTACTTATCAAAGCAACAAGAAAGTATTACAAGGCTATCACAAACCAATACAATCAAGTTATTCACACAAGGTACTTTCTACTAACAAGTTCTGCATCTATCCCCAAAGTACTTCACACATTAAAATCTTAAAAAAGATCTGCTTCTTTCACATAAGTCACACAATACCCGTGAGTATAAAATAGAGTGGTATCCTTTTAAGAAAACTAAAACTCTTACCTTTGTAAAATCAAGTAACAACATTATTTTCCAAACGCCCAAGTTTGCCTAATTTCAAATGTTCACGTTTCTTATTTTAGAAAGGTTTCGCTCATAGTCTTATTCATTTAAGAATATAATTCTCTTTTAAACAATCGAGAAACATAAGCCTTATATGTGAGTAGGATATTCTTGTTTATAACAATCTTTATTACAAAGCACCATGATCTAGGAAATATCATTTTGTCTCATCTTAGCTTACATGCAGATGGAAGTTTCTCTTGGTTTTAATAATACTTAATTGTTCAAAACATTTCCTTTATTAACGCCGCAGTTGGTTTGTCGATACACATCCCGATTTCCAAAATCAAGAAAACGTTCTTAAGCCGTTATACCTAACTTCCCATAAAGCTAGTATAACTCTTAAGGTCTCCAAAACCAAGTATTACTTCTCTTTCAAACCGCTTTCAGAAATCTTTTGAAATACTTCAAGTTCTTTATAATCACACATCACGCCAGTTATAAACAAATCATTTACCTTTTAAAGACCACAAAGTGTTTTCTTATCTACATAAAGTCGTTATAACCAACTTCCCATAAAGCCGTTATAACACTTTATGTTTTAAACCCATCGAATACATTTAGCACATGCGTCTGCCACTACATAGTTCACACATATCATGCCAGAGAGATAGGAAGAGGTTCACATACCTCGCGACGATTATCGACTAATAGCAAAATGCTCCGAGTACCTCAAGCCGCCGGCTACTCCTTAAGCCACGTAGATCGCGCCACACGTGAGTACATCCACCTATACGGCCACCAGGCGATTATTAACATGTAGGTCTCAGCGTAGACCTTCTACAGAAAATTCGGCGGACCTCCCCAGCAACAGTAAATCTCCTCTCTATCGAGGCCGGCTACCAAGCCAACCGAGTGGGTTTATACATCTAACCCAACGTACAATTCTACTCCACGGCACTACTACACAAGTCTATGTCAGAATACACCCTATGTAATTACGATTCGATTCTTCGTGCTTAAGTCAAGGACATTGCCACAAGCTATGTTCATTATATATATATAGTATACTTCAACTATATACTCCTACAACATGTAATATCCAATTACAATAGGACAAGATAATTACCTCGATAAGCCCATAATTATCCAAGTATAAAGTCGATCCCGGCAATCGCTTAGCTCCAACTCCGAAGCGCCCAACCCGCTCTAAACCACCTTAGAAGCTTCTAACCAACTTCTACACAATACTCCAACTGACTATGGAGATTTTCCTGTGGTTACGGTTTTGTGGTGACGGAAGTATAATAGTATTTTCGTGGCTTTTCAGATAGGTATAACCTTAGAATACAACAAGGTATAGGGCTAAGGTAATTTGGGCATTATAACAATACTTTGTGAGTATTTCTATACCACACAGGGGGGGTATTATACGAAATCAACTAGGCTAGGGGGTGGTGGTAACCCACGGCTAGCACCTCAAAGGAGGGGGGGTGTCTACCCCGCGGCCTACCCCACTGGGAGACTCGGCGAGGGAGGAGGGGCTCTCGGCCAAGACACCACACTGGGAAGGAAGAAGCTTTCAAGACTTAGGCAATTTGTGAATGAATTAGTCTTCCAAGGGAGGGTATTTATAGCCAAGCCAAGGCCAACCAATGGCCAAGATCTAGCCAAGTGTTAGGCAAGTGTGGGCCAAGATTCACCCATGTGTACCTAGCCAACTTGCACACAAAATATCTACCAAAAATATCTCCACAAAGCCTTCCCAATCGTCCATTGTGCGCCACTTGCTTCCCAATGTGGGGTGACATGCCACCTCCCGCTGGTCCAAAATGTTCCGCCTCTCGGAAAAATCCAAAAATACTTAATGACATAGCCGAAATTCCCTACGAAAGTGAAAGCGTTTCGCCGGCGACTCTAACCAAGGTGTTGTGCACAAACATATTTCGCCAAAGGTGCCATGGGGGTTACACGTGTCGCCCCGATTCGCCCAAAATATTTCGCCTTCCAAAATATCCAAACGCCAAAATCTCAAAATCAAAGCGGGCCCCACAAAACAGAATTTCTCCGTGGGCCCACGTGACCATTTTCGAAAATAAAATTCCATAATTCTCTAATATTCCAGAAGTCCGAATACCAACCGGGAATCCAATTCCCAAAAACGAACCTTTTCCTTCACAAAACCGAAACTTTTCCGTGGAAAAATCGCCTCTTTCTTCTTTCCAATCTTTTCGCAGATTCTCGTGCGACGCCCTCGCATACATACCCTGGAACTACGGGGTATAACAAAAGTCATCACTCAAATATAACAATGGGTCTCACGCCCACAACATCAATCATGCCCGTGGAATACCTTCTCATCACGGCAGCTTTATGATATAAAAGCACAAGGAACACATATGAACACCAGTCCCACGTGCCATAATAACACCGTGACGGGTAAGTACGAAGGCATAGCCGACTACTAACACCTACAGTACCAACAAGGTCATGAATCAGATTATAAGATCTGCTTAGACCATTACATGATCAAAGCCGCCACTTGCCCGCAGATCTAATGCAAGGCGTCTAGTCCGGAACTTCCCGCACTCGCGATAAAGCATCTCATCGGCCCGCATGAGGTATTCCCGCATCGAGGGTAGCTACTCCCAGCATCCCCGACTTCGATCCGCATGGCCATGGACGCATGCCCATAAAGGACGCGACACTAACACGGAACTCGTAGCTCCGCATAGGCCCTCAGGACTCGCATGAGGTATTCTCGAATCATAGTCCATCGACCGCTGAGTCTACCCGCGCGGAGGGCAATTAACCCTGAATCATCTCAAGAGATGAATGCCACAATACTATCATAACGATCGATAGTTAATAAGCACAATCAAGGAAAAACCCTTTACACAAACATCACAAGATACTAACACACGTAAAGATCCTAACACGCTTACTTATCAAAGCAATCAAGAAAGTATTACAAGGCTATCACAAACCAATACAATCAAGTTGTTCACACAAGGTACTTTCTACTATATGATTAACAAGATCGGGTTTTATCCCCAAAGTACTTCATACATTAACTCTTTAAAAGATACGTTACTTATGATACCCATAGTATATGAAAATAGAGTGATTATCTTTTTAAAGTAAATCAATTACTTCTCCTTGTAAAATCAAGTAGCAACATTCTTTTCAATGTTCAAGTTTGCCTAATTTCCAATGTTCAAGTTTCTCATTTTAGAAAAGTTTCGTAGTTCATAGTCTTATTCATTTAAGAATATAATTCTCCTTTAAACAACTGAGAAACCTAAGCCTTATATGTGAGTAGGATATTCTTGTTTATTACAATCTTATTACAAAGACCATGATCTAGGAAATATCATTTTGTCTCATCTTAGCTTCTATGCAGATGGAGGTTTCTCTTGGTTTTATTAGTACTTAATTAGTCAAAACATTTCCTTTTATTAACGCCGCGGTGGTTTGTCGATACACATTCTGATTTCCGAATCAGGAAAACATTCTTAAGCCGTTATACCTAACTTCCCATAAAACTAGTATAACTCTTAAGTTTTCAAAAACCAAGTATTACTTCTTCTTTCAAAATGATTCAAAAATCTTTTGAAATACTTCAAGTTCTTTATTAACACATAACAAGCCGCTTATAGTTCAAATCGTTACCTTTTAAAACCACATGTATTTTCTAACCAACATAAAGTCGTTATAACTAACTTCCCATAAAGTCGTTATAACACTTTATGTTTTACACCAATCAAATACATTTAGCACGTATGCGTCACCGTACTACATAGTTCACACATATCATGCTAGAAGAAATAGGAAGAGGTTCACATACCTCGCGACGAGTATCGACTAATAGCAAAACGCTCCAAGTACTTCCAGTGTCGCTCTCCTTAAGCCACGTGATCGCACCACACGTAGTACTTCAACCTATAAGGCCACAAGGCTTTATTAACATTTAGATCCCTTCGAGAACATTCTACGTAAAATTCGGTGCACCTCCCCACACAGCGTAAATCTCCTCTCTCTATCGGTAGGCCGCCAAGCCAACCGGGGTTATACGCCTAACCCTAACCGTACAATTCTACCCACGGTACTACTACACAAGTCTCATGTAATACAAAACTATGTAATTACGATTCGGATTCTTCTTTAAATTCAGCTTAAGTCGCAGACATTGCTGTAAGTATTATTCAGCTTAAGTCAAAAGACATTGCCGATAACTACGTTCGATTCTATATATAGTATACTTCAACTATATATTCTAACAACATGTAATTTCCAATTACAATAGAGGACAAGATATTTACCTCGATAAGCCCATAATTATCCAAGTATAAAGTCGATCCGGGCAATCGCTTAGCTCAACTCGTGCGCCCAACCCGCCTCCAACTACCCTTAGAAGTTCTAACCAACTTCTACATACTACTCCAACTAACCATGGAGATTTTCCTTAGGGTTTCGGTTTGGTGGTACGTAAGTATAATAGTATTTCCGGCTTTTCAGATAGGTATAACCTTAGAATACAACAAGGTATATGGCTAAGGTAATTTGGGCATTATAACAATACTTTTGAGAGTATTTCTACCAAGAGGGGGTATTATCTGAAACAACTAGCTAGGGGTACCCCGGCTAGCACCCCAAGGAGGGGGTGTATACCCTACGCCTACCAGTGGGGAACTCTCGACGAGGGGAGGGGAAGGCTTTTGGGCGAGAACCACAAGAAGGGAGAGGAGGGATTTTAACACTTAAGATTTTAGGATGAAGAAAGTCTTCAACATAGGGTGGTATTTATAGGCCAACCAATGGCCAAGATCTTGCCAAGTCGAGGCAAGTGTAGGCCGAGATCTTGCCAAGTGCCGCTTAACCAACTAACACACAAATATCCTACCAACTAAAGCCATTCCAATCGGCCACAATAACGCCTCACATCCATCAATTGGAGGTGACAAGTGTCGCCCTCCGCTGGTCCAAAATGTTTCGCCTCTGAAAAATCCGCAAAAATTAAAAATGACATAGCGGAAATTCCCTACGAAATCAGAAAACGTTTCGCCGAAAAACGACTCTAAACGGGTGTTGTGAACAAAATTAATTCGCCAAGCCTTAATACAAGTTTCAAATTTTCTACGCACGCCCCACGCATACTCGGAAATACGGTATAACATTCTCCTCCTTAGAAACATTCGTCCGAATGTTCTTTCTAAGTCTCAAAACAACGCGCCAAGATAGTCTTCACTACTATACTTACGAGAACAATCCTTGCCACACATGGCCACAGAAACAACTTGCGCAAAAGCTTACATCCAAGTCCACGAGGAAACACCTCTAACATCACCATAACACCTCTCACCGGGGTCTAAAATATACTTCGCACCTACTTTACACAAAGAAAATGATCACATCTATGCTCGCGATACCCGATACCACTTTTGTCACTTTGCGAGGTTCGTGTCGGCGACCCAACAAATGGTACCGGTGCGATCCCTATGAGGTCAGACACTCGAACTCTTACCACATTCTCGATACGGCTTCGCCAAAACTCGTTACTATCCCTAACGTGGTCATCATTAATCGGGAACACTGATGGATCTCGATACTTTCCCGATCATATCAATACGAAGACCGGACGTCGCCTCCTAAGTCGGACGACAATTGCTAACATATAGGCAACCCGCCTATTCTTCACATGAACTCAAAAGGCCCAAAGTAACTCGGGCTAAGTTTTCCTCCTTTCAAAACTCGCTAACCAGGTGGTACTTTCAAGAAGACCGATCGACTGAACTCTAAGCGTCGTGCCGATTATCCGCACGATTTCTCCGAGCTGCGTAACCTCTTCTAGACAAGCTTTACTCTCCACATCTGGAAATGCTCGGAACTAACCAATTCAACCTTGCCAACATCGAACCAATCGACCGCAATTTACACTTCCGCCTACAAGGCTTCAAAAGGCAACATCCGAACACCGAAATGGTAGCTTAAACACTCCTCCACAGAGACAACAATCCTACGACTACCCTCGAAATCCACACACCGCCCGGTGGCGAATGCGATTCGAACTCATCGAAGTTCTTAACCCGCTCGTAAAACTTTTAGAAAACGAAATAGCCACAACCTGGCTTCATGTCGACATAAGGTGAAGGTAGGCACCTGCAGCCTTACAACCTTCTCGATAACTCAACACAATGAGTAAACGGTCCGACTAAGAACACGATGGGCTGCCCCATCGGCCCGACCCGGTCGAACGTGACGATTAAATCTTATCGACGACCCGATCCGGGCGTGGATGGTGCCTTACCGCACCCTAGTGATACAACATCGAGAGAAAACGGCGGAAAATAAAACATAAACATGAAACAAGATATATGATCATAAACAAAGCAACTAAAATAAATTGTCAGATATATACATAAAACCCGAACAGTTTAATCCTTTACAACCCCGCCACAATGCATTACATGCACTTAAGATTTACACAACCATGACGGACAGGCCGCCATACCACGAATGTACAAGAACCTACAACTCAGTGGAACACATACCAAAGAATAAGCCTCGAGAAACGGAGCTTCCTAATACGCTGGCGTGATCCTATGAGCGAGGATCCACTACCGATGTACTCCTAGCAGATGAACGCAGCGGCAAAGAGGTCGATAACAGTACCAAGTATGTGCAGAAAATATCAGAATGAAATCATAACATCTATATAAAACAGGAGACATGTATGATAACAAAACTACAGATTCACAACATAAAAGCGATGTCAAGTCGTGGACTCACGCCTCAAGTCATCACTCAAATATAACTATGGGTCTCACGCCCACAACATCAATCGTGTTCGCATTACGCGTGCCCCGATTCTGCATCGGTGTGATACGCATATGATGCAACACTAATAACAATGCCCCATGGCCACGGATGCGCCGGTGTAGACACGCCCATGTGACATTAACAATAATAACAATGCCCGCATGCCACGGATTGCATGACGGTGTAGACACGCCCAAGTGACATTATCAACAATATTTGGGTGATTAACCCCGCCGCACGGCACACGCCCGGACTGCAGCCGGTGTAGACATGTCCATGTAACTGATAACAATATATCGTAATCAACGCCGCATGCCACATGCCCCTGATCGGTGTAGACATGTCCACGTGACATCAACAACAATATACCGCACAACCTGCACTATCACAAACAAGCTCAAGCAAATTACCATACTTCTAGACTTTTATAAAAGATCTACTCCTTCCCTAAGTCACCTGATATCAACACTTGCACAACAAAGGCTATCACAACAAGCATAGGCGAGTTACACAACAATGCATGCAAGTGCTACACACAACTCAAGGTACTTCCATTTTATATCAAAGTCCGGTTTTAACTCCTAAAGTACTACGTGCATTAAAATCCTCTTTAAGAGATCCATTCCTTTCACAAAAGTCACATAATACCCGTAGTATAGAGTGACTATCTTTTAAGTAAACCAAAATACTTCCTTTGTAAAATCGAGTAACAACATTATTTTCCAAACGCTCAAGTTTGCCTAATTTCAAATGCTCAGTTCTTATTTTAAAAGGTTTCATAACTCATAGTTTTAATCTCTTTTAAAACAATCGAGTAACATAAGTCTTGACGTGAGCCGCTTATTCTTGTTTACAACAATCTTGTTACAAAGTCATGATCTAGGAAATGTAATACAATTTTGTCTTATCTTAGCTTATGCAGATGGAGGTTTCTCGGTTTTAATAACAATTAGTTATTTGTCAATACACTTTCCTTTATTAAGCTACGTGGTTTGTTCGACACTTATTCTCATTTCCAAATCAATAAAACAATATTCTTTTTAAAACCAAGTACTCATTACTGCGAATGAGGTTTCACAACACATTTAACAAAATGTTAATAACTAAGTAAAACAAGTTAAGTCTCTTAACTTCTACAATCAATAAACCAATCTTACCTCATGAGTCGTTATAACTAACTTCCCATAAAGCTATTATAACACCCTATGTTTTAAACCAACCAACTCATTTAACACGTATGCGCCTACCGTACTCATAGTTTACAAAGCATCATGCTGAAGGATATGAAGAGGTTCACATACCTCGCGACGAGTATCGACAATAAGCAAAACGCTCACAAGATCGTAATCTGGCTAGCCATTTCCACTCTTCAAGTAGAATACGCTACTCGTAGTACTCCCTATAAGGCCACAAACGCCTATTAACTTCTAACCGCACGTTCCACATTCTACGTAAAATTGGACTCCCCCAAATGCGTAAATCTCCTCTCTATCGGTGGCTACCAAGCCAACCGGGGGGGTTTATACGCCTAACCTGACGTATATAATTCTACTATACAAGAATACCACAAGTCTCATGTCTGATCTATGTAATTACGATTCGATTCTCTTCTTATATATTCAGCTTAAGTCAAAAGACATTGCCGCAGTTATGTTCGATTATATATAGTATACTTCAACTATATAATCCTACAACATGTAATTTCCAATTACAATAAGGGGACAAGATTATTTACCTCGATAAGCCCAAAATTATCCGAGATAAAAGTCGATCCTGAGCAAGGTTTAGCTCCAACTCCGTGCGCTCCATCCCAAACAACCCTTAAGTTCTAACCAACTACTTAAATACTTCAACCAACTATGAAGATTTCCTTAGGGTTTGGTTTGAGACTAAAAGGACCAAAGGTAGTATTTCCGGGCTCTACGTATAGAGGTAACTTTTGGAATACTACAAGGTAAATGCTAAGGTATTTTTGGGCATTATAACAATACTTGGAGAAAACTTCTACCACGAGGGGGGTGTAATATACGAAACAACTAGGCTAGTGGTACCCTACCAACACTACTAAGGGGAGGAAGCTCTCACAAGGCCACTCAAGGGGAGGGGAAGGCTTGGGGCGAACAACTCAAGAGGAGGAGAGTTTTCAAGGCTTAGACAAAGTGAGAGTGGATGAATAAGTTCATCACTAGGTATTTATAGGAAAACCAAAGCCAACCAATGGCCAAGATTAAGCCATGTGCAAGGCAAGTGTAAGGCCAAGATGTGCCCGAGTGCCCCCTAGTCCCTACTCCACAAAACAAGCCACAAAACATTGCACAAAACATGGCACCAATCGGCCAAGGCCAAACCGCTTCTGGGCGTCACTGAGGTGACAAGTGTCACTCTCGTTGGCCCAAAATGTTAAATCGCTCGGAAAAATCGCAAAAATACAAAACGACATAGCCGAATTTTCCTACGCAAGCTCAGAAAGCGTTTCGCCGAAAATCGACTCAATCGGGTGTTGTGCACAAATTTCAACCTATGCCAAACTTTAAGTCTCAAATTTTACCGTGACGTCGCCTCCACGCATACTCTGAAATACGGGTATAACACGTCTGGTTAACTAAACTTGGGCCTAACACCCTCACAACCCTAACACGCGGGACCACACCGACCCACCACCAAACCTACCGCGGGTTGACCGCAACGCCGCAATACTAGCTCGAAGGAAAACTCTCACTAATCACGTTACGAAAACCTAGCGGTCTTCTTAGCTCAACTACCTCTTTCATTCCACACTACTCGGGGACTTATCCCACAAACATAGCTCACGTGCACTATGCACTCCTATAAGGATCAAACATAACACTACACCTTTACTCGAGATGGCCTTACCTCTAAGGTCTTTACGTACAACATTCTAAGGCTCACACTTATCTATCCCCAAAATCTTACTCTGCTAACCCACCATGATTTCTAAACACAACTAACACGCTATCGAACATAGCACTTAAGGTATACTCACCTTATCACACATACCGATCTACAGAGGGTTAAAGATATATCTATATCTACCGCTTCACTCTTAGTCGCTTTAATCAAACACCTGCCCGTAGTGGCATAGCTAGGAAGATGACGAACTACCACCGATCTGAAGGCTAAGTCCTCCTACAAGGACACTCTATCGACATCGGACCGACGGTCGGTACAACAAGTACTAACTAAAGACGACATTCGGGATGGCGTCATCGCCAATGAGCAGGAAGCCACGGAGTTCGACCAACTCTGCGTACTCCGAACATCCGATATCCGTGGAAGACCACTGCTGCGGCGGTGCATATCAAATCTGTTGGTGGCGACTCGCCTCGAAAGTTACCAAAGAACATTCTTGCTCACGGCCTCTGCGTCGCCCGTTTAACCCGTCGATCTACGCTTCTCGGCCTGCGCATAAGCGTACAGTGCCATGCTCAAGCCCAACTAAAGAATTACTCTTGCACAACCTCTTTAGATAGTCCTCAAGACTCGCGGTACATCGGTATACTCTCTGGTAGCCAAATCTATAGCTAATGTGGTCGCTCTTTGCAATCTAAATTCTCTGTTCGATCGTGGCGAAGGTTCAAATGTCATGGCCGCAGAGGAATCGCCCTTGTGCTAAACTCTGCTGGGCTAGTGACGTCAAAACTCCCGAATGAAGCACCACCGGGAGATGTTTGGGCTGTGCCCACGTAACCTCTGTACTCTGCTCGCGACTCCTCGCCTTGCGCCTCACGGGCGGGTTGCCTACGGAGGCATAGCGGTAAGGAAAGAAATACGTTAGGGTCCAACTTACAACACGCCTCTAAGGCACGATCTCGAGTGAGAAGAATAGAAACAATCCTAAAATATCCTATAGCCTCACGATTATTGGTGTGGTGCACAACACCGATAATCGAGACTGCGGATACGATGCAGCGACACTTTCCGAGGATTAAGCTGCTATGATACCACTTTTGTCACGACCGATTCGGGACCTGTGGTGCCTTACCGCACCTCGGTGATCCAACATCAGTGTCAGAACATAAAGACAACACATGAAATGACGAGTATAAACAATGAAATAAGAAGGCTAACCAAAAGCAGTTACTCCCAAAGATATGTATAAACAACAACTTTTTCAACATGAACAGTTTAATCCTTTTTACAAAACCACCTTGCAACAAGTACTACGGACCTCAGAAATGATACGACAATAATGGCGGGGGCGGGCCATACGTACCCTGAATGTAAACACCTACAACAGGGGACTATACATTGATAAGCCTCGAGAAAGCGGAGCTTTCCCAATCTTTGACGTGACCACTAAGAGCGAGGATCGATGGCGGTGTACCTTTACTGCGGCGTACGCGCAGGAGGTCGATCTGGCAGTGCAAGTATGTGAAGCGAAAATAAATCGTAAATGGAATCATAGAAGTCTATATAAAGAAGGAGACATGTATGAGAACAAAACTACGAGTTCTGATAAACAAGCGATCATATCAAGTCGTGACTCGCCTCAAAGTCATCACTCAAATATAACAATGGGTCGCCCACAACATCAATCATGCGTGGAATACCTTCCGCCATGGCGATTTATGATATAAAAGCACGAGAACACATATGAACACTAGGTCCCACGTGCCATAATAACACCGTCTGGGTAAATGCGAAGGCATAGGCTACTAACACCTGATACCAACAAGGTCATGAATCGTATCATAAGATCTGTCTGCCGTCGCATGATCAAAGGCCACTTGCGCGATGATCTAATGCGCGTCTAGTCTGGAACTTCGCACTCGCGTAGGCCAATCTCATCGGCCGCGTGAGGTATTCCGCGTCGAGGGTAAATGCTCCCGGCATCGTCACGGCGCGATCCGCGTAGCGCGTGGACGCGTACCCGTAAGGGCGACACTAACACGGAACTCGTAGCTCGCGCAGGCCGCAGGACTGCGTGAGGTATTCTCGAATCATAGGTCCATCGACGCTGAGTCTACCCGCGTGGAGGCGGCTTAACCCGGAATCATCTCGAGATGAATGCCACAATACTATCATAACGGATAGTTAATAAGCACAATCGAGAAACCCCTTTACACAAACATCACAAGATACTAACACACGTAGCATCCTAACACGTTTACTTATCAAAGCAATCAAGAAAGTACAAGTCTATCACAAACCAATACAATCAAGTTGTTCACACAGGTACTTTCTACTATATGATTAACAAGATCGGGTTTTATCCCCAAAGTACTTCATACATTAACTCTTTAAAAGATACGTTACTTATGATACCATAGTATATGAAAATAGAGTGATTATCTTTTAAAGTAAATCAATTACTTCTCCTTGTAAAATCAAGTAGCAACATTCTTTTCAATGTTCAAGTTTGCCTAATTTCCAATGTTCAAGTTTCTCATTTTAGAAAAGTTTCAGAGTTCATAGTCTTATTCATTTAAGAATATAATTCTCCTTTAAACAATCTGAGAAACCTAAGCCTTATATGTGAGTAGGATATTCTTGTTTATTACAATCTTATTACGGCAGCCATGATCTAGGAAATATCATTTTGTCTCATCTTAGCTTCTATGCAGATGGAGGTTTCTCTTGGTTTTATTAGTACTTAATTAGTCAAAACATTTCCTTTTATTACTTAGCGGTGGTTTGTCGATACACATTCTGATTTCCGAAATCAGTAAAACATTCTTAAGCCGTTATACCTAACTTCCCATAAAGCTAGTATAACTCTTAAGTTTTCAAAAACCAAGTATTACTTCTTCTTTCAAAATGATTCAAAAATCTTTTGAAATACTTCAAGTTCTTTATTAACACATAACAAGCGATTATAGTTCAAATCGATTTACCTTTTAAAAACCACATGTATTTTCTAACCAACATAAAGTCATATAACTAACTTCCCATAAAGTCGTTATAACACTTTATGTTTTACACCAATCAAATACATTTAGCACATGTCGTCTGTGCTACATAGTTCACACATATCATGCTAGAAGAAATAGGAAGAGGTTCGCATACCTCGCGACGAGTATCGACTAATAGCAAGCGCTCCAAGTACTTCCAAGTGGCTACTCTCCTTAAGCCACGTAGATCGCACCACACGTAGTACTTCAACCTATAAGGCCACAAGGCGCTTATTAACATTTAGATCCGCCGGAGAACATTCTACGAAAAATTGGCGACTCTCCCCGCACATGGCGTAAATCTCCTCTCTATCGGTAGGCTGCAAGCCAACCGGGGTTATCGTCTAACCTAGCAGGTACAATTCTACTCCACGGTACTACTACACAAGTCTCATCTGATCCTATGTAATTACGATTCGATTCTTCTTTAAATTCGGGCTTAAGTCGCAAGACATTCTGTAAGTATTATTCGAGCTTAAGTCAAAAGACATTGCCGATAACTACGTTCAGTTCTATATATAGTATATTTCAACTATATATTCTAACAACATGTAATTTCCAATTACAATAGAGGACAAGATATTTACCTCGATAAGCCCATAATTATCCAAGTATAAAGTCGATCTGGGCAATCGTTTAGCTCGACTCAGTGCGCTCGACCGCTCCAAACTACCCTTAGAAGTTCTAACCAACTACATACTACTCAACTAACCATGGAGATTTTCCTTAGGGTTTCGGTTTGGTATTGACGTAAGTATAATAGTATTTACGGGCTTTTCGTATAGGTATAACCTTAGAATACAACAAGGTATATGGCTAAGGTAATTTGGGAATTATAATGATACTTTTGAGAGTATTTCTACCAAGAGGGGTATTATACGAAAACAACTAGGCTAGGGGTACACGGCTAGCACCCAAGGAGGGTGTATACCCTCGGCCTACCCCACTGGGGAACTCTCGGCCAGGGGAGGGGAAGGCTTTTGGGCGAGAACCACGAAGGGAGAGGAGGATTTTAACACTTAGAAGATTTTAGGATGAAGAAAGTCTTCAACATAGGGTGGTATTTATAGGCGACCAATGGCCAACCAATGGCGAGATCTTGCCAAGTGCAAGGCAAGTGTAGGGCGAATCTTGCCAAGTGCCCCTTAACCAACTAACACACAAATATCCTACCAGTAAAGCCATTCAATCGCCACAATAACGCCTCACATCCATCAATTGGAGGGTGACAAGTGTCGCCTCCCGTTGGTCCAAAATGTTTCGTCTCTCGGAAAAATCCGCAAAAATTAAAAATGACATAGCGGAAATTCCCTACAGCGTGAAAACGTTTCGTCGAAAAACGACTCTAAACGGGTGTTGTGAACAAAATTAATTCGGCCAAGCCTTAATACAAGTTTCAAATTTTCTACGTACTTCCTTACGTACATACTCGGGAAATACGGGGTATAACATAAAGAAAATGGTTTACTGATTTTAGAAGTTAAGAGACTTGATTCTTAAAAGATAAGAGACTTGACTTGAATGAATTAATATGAATTTTGTGTGAAACCTCATTCGTGAGTAATGAGTACTTGGTTTTTAAAAGGAGAAATGTTTTACTGATTTCGGAAATCAGAATGAGTATCGACAAACCACTGCAGCGTTAATAAAGGAAAATGTATTGAATAATTAAGTATTATTAAAACCAGTAGAAACCTCCATCTGCATAGAAGCTAAGATGAGACAAAATGGTATTATATTTCCTAGATCATGGCTGCTTTAATAAGATTGATTATAAACAAGAATAACCTACTCACATATAAGGCATATGTTTCTCAAATTGTTTAAAAGAGAATTATGTTTTAAAGGATTAAAACTATGAACTACGAAACCTTTTTAAAAATGAGAAACTTGAGCATTTGAAATTAGGCAAACTTGAACGTTTGGAAATTAATGTTGTTACTTGATTTTACAAAGGGAAGTGTTTTGGTTTACTTAACAATGTTAGTCACTCTATTTTTATACTACGGGTATCGGGTGACCTTTGTAAAAGAAATGGATCTTTAAAAGGAATTTAACGTACGTAGTACTTTAGGATTAAAACCCGGACTTTGACATAAAATGAAAGTACCTTGAGTTGTGTATAACTTGCCTATGCTTGTTGTTGTGAAACTTACCTATGCTTATTGTGATAGCCTTTGTTGTGCAAGAATTGTGTTTCTATACTCTGGCGTCTCGATGGAGGCGGTTGACTTGTTGAGAACTTACTTGGGCGTCTGCGGCGGTGTGAGAGAATTCCGCAGTGCAGCTCACTGTTGATAGTGTTATTCCATGGACTAGCTCTCCGTGAGGTTTCTTTGTTCGGCCTTGGTATCTGGTGGTCGGCTTTCGTACTTGCCCCGTCTCGTGGCTGATTCGGCCTTGGTACCTGGTAGTTAGCCCTCGCACTTGCCCCGTTCAGTTTAGTGACGAAGTCTCGTGATACGGCCTTGGTATCTGGTGGTCAGCCCTCGTACTTTCCCCGGTCAGCTACGTGACTCGGCCTTGGTATCTGGTAGTCGGCTTTCGCACTTGCCCGTGTCGACCGTGGTTTGGATGTTGAGTGGCGAGTCTCGTGATCTGACGCTTGGTATCTGGTAGTTAGCCCTCGTACTTGCCCCGATCAGCTACGTGACTCGGCCTTGGTATCTGGTAGTCGGCTTTCGTACTTGCCCCGTATCAGCTCCGTGGTTTGATTGTATAGTATTGTTAGTAAGGTTTTATGACTCAGGTAGGACTTGGTGTTCATGTGTACTCCTTGGCGTTATTATATCATAGACTGCCGGCAGTGAGGAAGGTATTCCACGGGCATGATTGATGTTGCGGGCGTAAGACCCATAGTTATATTTGAGTGATGACTCTGAGGGCGTGAGTCCCTGACTTACTTGACTGCTTATTTATCATGAATTGTAGTTTGGTTATCATACATGTCTCCTGCTTTATATAGACTGCTATGATTTCATTTCTGATATTTTGATTTCACATACTTGGTACTGTTATCGACCTCCTTCGGCTGCGTTCATCTGCGAGTAGAGTACATCGTCTGTTGATCCCGCTTATAGGATCACATTTCAGCGTATTGAAGCTCCGTTCCTTGAGGCTTATCTTTTGGTATGTTACCACAGATGCAGGTTCTTGTACATTCGGGGTATGGCGGGGCCTGTCGATCATAGTTGTTGTAAAAATCTTAAGTGCATGCTTTGTTGTGGGAAGGGTTGTAAGGATTGTAACTGTTCAAATGTCGATATATTTATATATGCAGAAAGGCAACCGTTTTGGTTGGCCTATTTTCTTTTATCTTGATCCATATCTATTTGCATGTTTAAGTTTTTATTTTCGCTGGTTTTTATCTGATGTTGTATCACTAGGGTGCTCGGGGTAAGGCACCAGTCACGGGCCCGGGTTCGGGTCATGACAAAAGTGGTATCAGAGCAGTTAGTCCTCGGAAAGTGTCTACAGACCGTGTATAGTAGAGTCTTGATTATCGATGTGTTGTGCACCACATCTATAATCAGGAGGCTGCAGGACATTTAGGATTGGTTTCCATTCTTCTCATTCTGAGATCGTGCCTTAGAGCTGTGTGATAAGTTGGACCCCTCTGACGTATTCCTTTACGATTATGCCTCGCGTAAAACCCGGGCCCGAGAAGGCAAGGCGCGAGATGAGTGCGAGTAGAGCAACGGCGATCTCTGAGAGACCACGATACGAGCCTCCAGTCGATGCATGCGAGAAGAGATGGGTTACAAAGTGGGCGATTATTGGCGAGGTTGTGGCGGACTTGAGATAAGTGGGCCGGCGATTCGATAGAACCGATGGTTCACCCTAGATCGAGATAGTTTGAGGCTATGGGATTTTCGAGTTGTAGCCGCTTGAGTTTTATGGGTGAGGCACGAGGATGATCCGCAGGAGTTCATCAAGCGATTCTGGATCGTAAGTGATCGAGCATCGGAGACCGAGTCGTGATCCCAGGTTCGCGTCAGTCATGCGTGATCTGCGATCGGGTTTGATTCGTGGGAGCTGTCGGGAGAGCATGCACTTCCGCCATTTGGGGCGAGTTCTCGAGGCTTTCCTTGCACATTTCTTGCCTCGCGGATGAGAGGGCTCGGGCCAGATTTTTGGTGTTGCGGCGAGCAGGCGTGCGGTTCGGAGTACAATGTGAGTTCGACTCATTGGCGATGCGTCCCGCGTTAGTAGCTAGTATGGAGGATCGAGTGCACCGATATGTTCTGAGGGCTCGATGATTACCTAGCGAGTTGTTCGGGTGTAGCTCTTGTAGGGCATGGACATTGCCGCGTGCGAGCTTATGCACTTGGATGTGAGGCGGAGAATCGACGGAATGACGAAGATCGTGAAGAGGGCGAACAGCGAGGTCCTTTGATAACTTTGGCGGACCACCTCGGCGATGACTAGTTATGTACCTCCGCCCGATGCAGGTGGTCCTCGCGACGCCGGGACGCCGGGATATCAGAGGCGGTCGGGGCTCCCGAGGTTTTAGATTTTGAGTAAGTGCTCGCGGATGAGTCGCCACTTATCTCGGTGTGGCGTTGTGGAAAACTTCATAAGGGAGAGTGTCGTACTAACTTGGGAGATTGTTATTCTTGCGGCAGCAGGGTCATCTGGCGAGGCGTCCGGAGCCAGGTATGGCGGTAGGATAGCACGACTCTGAGATCGATTGCGGGTTCTTCACCTTCCATGGCTAGGCAGGATGTTCATACCAGCGAGGCCACGGCGAGAGGTCGCGGGGGGAGTTCCCAGTTTTAGCGGTCCTTTGAACCGCCTATATTAAGGGATATCCTTAACCCTCTTGCGTTTTGTATGTATTGATGTTATGAGGATGTGTTTAGTATTATGTTCGGATAGCTTTGTGCTAAAAATGTGATTTAGAAGCCTGGCTAGTGAAAAGGGTAAGCCTGGGGGTGAGAAAATGATGAACCTTAGAATATTACAGTTGAGACCTTAGATGTAAGGCCGTCTTGAGTACAAGATTTTGCGGGTGATCTTTGTCAGAATGTAAGTATCATGGAGTAATTGTGGGAAAATTCCTTGGGTGGTGTAAAATGGAAGTGGTAGCTTTCATGACACTGTGTAAAAGATTGTTCGGATCGGAAACAAGAGCTTGATCGTTAAGTGGGTCGGGTTGGGGCCATGTTGCGGGCCAACCGCGGCTATTCGAGGTGGGGTCGACTGGGTGGTTCCGCCAGGTGGTAGGGTCACGAGGGTGCTAGGCCCAAGTTAGATGACCATCGTATGATTTCGTGGATATGTTCGACCAGAAGCGGATCGTGAAGGCCGGGAATGGCCTTAAGGGAGATTGAGGCTAGTAAGATGACCAAGTTTGGAGGTGGTGACTCCAAAGTTTTGGGAACTGAAGCGATGACTGAAGTATGGTACGTATACTAGAGAAGTTCAAGTGTTCGAGAAGAGTACGACGGGTAAGGATAGATGTGAACATGTGCTGAGAGAATAGAAATGATTGTTACCCTTGTGAAGTAAAGGTGCGAAGAAATATCTGTTAGGCCGGGGGGGTGGAAGCTTTTGTAATGCTAGAGGTGATTCCTCGTTGACTTGGGTTAAGTACTGGAGCGTGTGTTATTTTTGTGGCCATATGTGGCATTGGCAACTTGTTTGAGTTAAAAAGAACTTTATCGTTATCCGTCTTGAGAATGAACATTCGGGACGAATGTTTCTAAGGAGGGGAGAATGTTATACCCCGTATTTCCAGAGTATGTACGTGAGGACGTACGTAGAAAAGTTTGAGCCTTAAAGTTAGGCTAGGACCGAAAATTTGGGCACAAGTACCGAAAATAGTCGTTTTTCGACGAAACGTTTTACAAGACTTGCGAAGGGAAAAATACTGCTATGTCATTTATAATTTTTGCTGATTTTTAGAGAGGCGAAACATTTTGGACCAACGGGAGGGTGACATGTGTCACCCTGCATTGGGCGATGAGATTAGGCGGCAAGTTGGACGACTTGGGCTTGTGGTTAGGTAGGATATTTGTGATAGTTGGTGTGGTAGATGGATAAGGTACACATGGTTAAATCCTAGCCCTACACTTTCCTTACACTTGGATTGATCTTGGCCATTGGTTGGCCATTTCTTGACCTATAAATACCCCCTTGGTTGATGAACTTCTTCATCAAAATCATTTTCTAAGTGTTAAAATCCTCCCACTCTTTGTGTGAGCTCGTCCAAAGCCATCCCCTCCGCTGAGAAAGGCCCTCGTAGAACACCCCACTTGCCTAGTGGTTCTAGCCAGCCTACCCCTCACTTGGTAGAAATACTCTCAGTATTGTTATAATACCAAAATACTTTAGCCCAAATACCTTGTAGTACTTTCCAAAGTTACCTCTATCGTAGAGCAGGAAATACTATTATACTTCCTTTAGCCACTAAGCGAAACCCTAAGGAAAACCTTCATAGTCGGTTGAAGTGTTAAGTAGAAGTTGCATAGAACTTCTAAGGGTTGTTTGGAGCGGATTGGAGCACTCGGAGTAGGAGCTAAGCGTTGCTCGGGATCGACTTTAAACTTGGATAATTTTGGGCTTACCAGGGTAAATAATCCTATCCTTCTAGTGTAATTGGAAAATTACATATTGTAGTTGTATAGAAATGAATATAAGATTCATAGAAGAGAATTGAAGCGTAATAGAAGGATATTACGAAAAGACTTGAGCGAAATCACATGAGAAGAATATTAATGTAGAAGATTAAAGCGTACTTACATGGGACTGTAATTCTGATGAACTTATAACCTTATTGGTTGAATGTTACTGCGAGTAGCATGTACTACTTGGAAGGTGGACAAGGCTAGTAGGGTTATAGCGTGGGCGTTTTGCTTATATTCGATAATCGTCGCGAGGTATGTGATTCTTCCTATACTCTTGAGCATGATATTTTAAAGGAATATATATAGTGCGGTAGGCGTCGTGTGGCAATGTCTTTTGACTTAAGCTGAATAATAAGAATCTGGAAGTATTTTACAAGAATATATATATATAGTGCGGTAGGCGTCGTGTGCTAAGCGAGCGTAGTTTCACGGCAATGTCTTTTGACTTAAGCACGAATAATATATATATATATATATATATATAGTGCGGTGAGCGTCGTGTGCTAGCGAGCGTGGTATGCGGCAATATCTTTTGACTTAAGCCTGAATAATAAGAATCTTGAAGTATTTCAAAAGATTAAGAAACCGTTTTGAAAGAAGAGTAATACTTGGTTTTGAAAACATAAGAGTTATACTAGCTTTATGGGAAGTTAGGTATAACGTCTTAAGAGAGGTAAAGAAAATGGTTTACTGATTTTAGAAGTTAAGAGACTTGATTCTTAAAAGATAAGAGACTTGACTTGAATGAATTAATATGAATTCTGTGTGAAACCTCATTCGTGAGTAATGAGTACTTGGTTTTTAAAAGGAGAAATGTTTTACTGATTTCGGAAATCAGAATGAGTATCGACAAACCACTGCAGCGTTAATAAAGGAAAATGTATTGAATAATTAAGTATTATTAAAACCAGTAGAAACCTCCATCTGCATAGAAGCTAAGATGAGACAAAATGGTATTATATTTCCTAGATCATGGCTGCTTTAATAAGATTGATTATAAACAAGAATAACCTACTCACATATAAGGCATATGTTTCTCAAATTGTTTAAAAGAGAATTATGTTTTAAAGGATTAAAACTATGAACTACGAAACCTTTTTAAAAATGAGAAACTTGAGCATTTGAAATTAGGAAAACTTGAGCGTTTGAAATTAATGTTGTTACTTGATTTTACAAAGGGAAGTGTTTTGGTTTACTTAACAATGTTAGTCACTCTATTTTTATACTACGGGTATCGGGTGACCTTTGTAAAAGAAATGGATCTTTAAAAAGGAATTTAACGTACGTAGTACTTTGAGATTAAAACCGGACTTTGACATAAAATGAAAGTACCTTGAGTTGTGTATAACTTGCCTATGCTTGTTGTTGTGAAACTTACCTATGCTTATTGTGATAGCCTTTGTTGTGCAGAATTGTGTTTCTATACTCTGGCGTCTCTCGATGGAGGGCGGTTGACTTGTTGAGAACTTACTTGGGCGTCTTGCGCGGTGTGGAGAATTCCGCAGATGCGCTCGCGGTGATAGTGTTATTCCGTGGACTAGCTCTCCGCGAGGTTTCTTGTTCGGTCTTGGTATCGGTGGTGGCTTTCGTACTTGCCGTCTAAGTGGTGATTCGGCCTTAATTGCACAGTAGTTAGCCCTCGCGCTTGCCGTTCGGTTTAGTAGCGAAGTCTCGTAATCTGACCTTGGTACACAGTGGTCACCCTCGTACTTGCCGATCTGCTCGTGACTCGGCCTTGGTATCGGTAGTCGGCTTTCGCGCTTGCACTATCGGCCGTGGTTTGGATGTTGAGTGGCGGTCGTGATCTGACCTTGGTATCGGTAGTTAGCCTCGTACTTGCCGGTCAGCTCGTGACTCTGCGCTTAGTATCGGTAGTCGGCTTCGTACTTGCCGTGTCAGCTCCGTGGTTTGATTGTATAGTATTGTTAGTACGGTTTTATGACTCAGGTAGGACTTGGTGTTCATGCGTACTCTTTGGCGTTATTATATCATAGACTGCCGGCAGTGAGGAAGGTATTCCACGGGCATGATTGATATTGCGGGCGTAAGACCCATAGTTATATTTGAGTTATGACTCTGAGGGCGTGAGTCCCTGACTTACTTGACTGCTTATTTATCATGAACTGTAGTTTGGTTATCATACATGTCTCCTGCTTTATATGGCGCTATGATTTCATTCTGATATTTTGATTTCACATACTTGGTACTGTTATCGACCTCCTTGAGCTGCGTTCATCTGCCGCGGTAGAAGTACATCGTTTGTTGATCCGCTTATAGGATCACATTTCAGCGTATTGGGAAGCTCAGTTCGCCTTGGAGGCTTATCTTTTGGTATGTTACCACAGTGCAGCAGGTTCTTGTACATTCGGGGTATGGCGGGGCCACTGTCCGTCATAGTTGTTGTAAAAATCTTAAGTGCATGCCTTTGTTGTGGCGGGGTTGTAAGGATTATGCTTATTCAAATGTCGATATATTTATATATGCGAGAAGGCAACCGTTTTGGTTGACCTATTTTCTTTATCTTGATCCATATCTATTTGCATGTTTAAGTTTTTATTTATTGGTTTTTCTCGATGTTGTATCACTAGGGTGCCGAGGTAAGGCACGATCCACGGGCAGGTTAGTCGTGACATAAAGTATTTGGAATAACAACAATACTTGAAGAATTCTACTCAAGGTGGGGGTGTTTGGGCGAGAACTCGCTAAGGAGGGAGTGGAATTTTTGCCTTTGAAACTTTCTAATGTGGATGAAATAAAGTCTTGCACACAAGGGGTATTTATAGGGAAATCAATGGCCAAGATCTAGGCAAGTGGATGGTGAGGATGGGGTACATGTGTGTGGGTAGTTGGCCAACCATTTGGCTACCACAAAAATGGGCCACTTGTCCACCAAAAAAACGTCCCACTTGTCCTTCTCCAATTCGGCCAACATGGCCACACGGGGGTGACACGTGTCGCCCCCCTACTCGTCCAAAATATTTCATCTTCCGAAAATATCCGTAATGCCAAAAATCCGAAAATAAAGTGGGCCCCACAAAGCCAGTAAATTTTCCGTGGGCCCGTGACCAATTTCGAAACAAAATTTCATAATTCTCAAATATTTCAAAAAGTCCAAATACCAAATCAGGAATCAATTCCCTTTAACGAACATTTTTCCTTCACAAAATCCGGAAACTTTTCCGTCGAAAAATCACATCTTTCTTCCTTTCCAATTTTACTGTCGTATTCTCGTACGTACGTCCTCGTATACATACTCTGGAACTACGGGGTGTAACAGTTTGAAGCTAGAGGTTAATGGACGTATTATGGCCATTATATGTGGAAGTACTAGTATAGTGTATTCTACTTGAAGGATGGAATAGCTATCAAGGTTGAAGTACTTTGGAGCATTTTGCTATTTGTCGATAATCGTCGCGAGGTATGTGAACCTCTACCTTCTTTAGACATGATTATATGTATGGAATATACATGTGGTGTTATTTAATGATTCCTTCTACTCTTAGAAGTTAAGAAGTATGTATGTTGATTTACTCTACGTAAGGGTTATGTCTAAGTTATCCTAAGTTCTTACCAAGTCTTATGGGGGATGCTGGTAAGAGTCGTTAGGAGGTATTTGGAGCCAAGTGGACTTGGCTAATTTACGGCACAAATGAGAATAAGTATCGAACAAGCCATTGCAGCGTTAATAAAGGAAAATGTAATGACGATAATTTATATTAAAACAAGTAGAATTCTCCATCTGCATAGAAGCTAAGATAAGACAAAATTGTATTACATTTTCTAGATCATGGCTGCTTTAATGAGATCAGTATAAACAAGTATAACCTATTCACATATATAAGGCATATGTTGCTTAAATTAAAGAGTTTACGTTATGAAGTGTTAAGACTATGAACTACGAAACTTGATTCTAAAAGATAAGAGACTTGAAAGTATACGATACTTGGTTTTCGAAAGTATAAGTCTCTTGGTTATAAAAATAATGTATTTGCCTAAAGTATAAAGTTAGTATAACGACTTTATGGGAAGTGGGTTATAATAGCTTTATGGAAAGTTAAAAGAGTGGTTTACTCTATGTAATGATAAATGTTTTGAAATAAAGAAAGGCAAATGGATTTAAAAGCATCAATTGCTTAAGTGTTAAGGAAAGAAGTCACTTGATTTAGAAGCCGAAAAATGTATTTCTAAAAGTGTAGTGACTTAGGTAAAATGTAAACAAGCCTTGATACTACGGGTGTTAGTATCTTGGGGTTTTATATGAAAAGGAGTCTTTTGAAAAGAATGTAAGCACGTAGTACTTTGGGTTAAATTCCCGGATTTTTATGTGTGAAACGAGAGTGCCATGAGTTTATAAAAATGGAAGTCTAAAGGTTTAATGAACTTGCCTATGTTTGCTTGTGATAGCTTTGAGTGCAAGTATTATATGTTTACGTTGTCGTGACTCTCAGTTGGAGGGCGTTTGTCTTGTTGTAAGTTTACTTGGGCGTGCAAGCGGTGATGTGGGATTCAGCGGGTATGCTTCCATTATGATTGATCCTTGGACATGCTTATACGATGTAGGATTACGGGCATGTGACCGGAGGCGGGTTAGATTCGGTTGTTTTATTACCCTGGACATGGTTATATCGATGAGGATTAAGGCATGCGACCGTGCTATGTCGACTATTACTCTATGGGCTAGCTCCCGTGAAGACATGTACCCACGATGAGGATTAGGGGCATGTTATATTATTACTCCATGGGCTAGCTCCGTGAAGACATGCGCTACGATGAGGATGTCGAGGGCACGTTATGGCCGTGCTTATACGATGAGGATTAGGGCATGCGGCCCGTTATATATATATATATATATATATATATATGTGTGTTGTATATGTATGTAAGCGGTGAGGTGGGATGCCAGGCGCATCACGTGGTTATATGTTACACTACGGTATCGGCGATGATGTAGGATTCCACGGCGGGAGATATATATATGTATTGTGTATGTATGCAAGCGGTGAGGTGGTGTCACGACCCATTCGGGGCGTGGCGGTGCCTTCAGGGCACCCAGTAGTCATACATCAGTGTCAGCGGAAATATAAAACAAGACATAAACGATTTATAAAATAAGACACGATTTATGTGAACAAGCGTCGCCTTTCGGCATATATATATAAACAAGGTTTAGCGATTTACATCCGACAATGTACAACATGACTACAGACCTCTGAAATATACAACTATGGCGGGACGGGGCCCATACCTGACTATACAAAACTATCTACAACGGGAGATCATACCAAAGAGTAGAGCCTCAGGAAGAGATGGAGCTCAGACACCAGCGTAGAGATCCTAAGGATGCGGATCTAGCACTTTGCCCTTACTGCGGCATGAGCAGCCCAGGAGAGTCGATTACAACGGTACCAAGTATGTGAAACTATAAAGCGAAATGAAATCAAAGTATTTAAAACCTTTTCACAAATACAATCGGTTCAATTGCACATAGTGCCACATCGCAAACAACGATAATAGGAAGGCGTAGCGAGTCTATTCTAGGCGCGAATGATCGAAGCAAGGCGATCGCCCGTAGTATCGTGCGTGCCTAGTCACGGACTTCCGCGATCCGCATGGTCACGCGAACCGCGAGGTATTCCTCGCGCCGGGGCAGCCAACCCCGGCATCCGCCTAGGCTCCCGCGGCCGCGTAGCCTCAAAGCCGCGTAGTCTCAGCGGACGCGTAGGAATCCCGCGTCGAGCTAAAACACCGGAATGATCAATCACGGAGCATACGCTGCTCGCGTAGTCTCCACGACGCGTAGGCGTATAGACCGCGTCAAGGGGCAAGCCACCGGTATAACGATCGAGGGTAGGTGATACAATAACGATACAGCGGACTTACCGGTTAGCAGCGTAAGCCGGCAAGAATGACCCCACTTTACGGCATTTCAAGACAATGACCAGTAGCATCATAATAGGTCTACTTATCACACAAATCTTACTACATGATGAAATCAATACAAGGCTTTTATAAACAAACAAGTAAAGTTCCTTCTTATCTTTCTCAAGTTGTTATACCTAACTTCCCGTAAAGCTAGTATAACTCTTAAGCTTTTGTTTTAAAACCAAATATTTATCTTCTGTTAAAAAATGATTGATATTCTTTTGAAATGCTTTGATTCTTTATTATTGAGCTTAAGCGTGAGGCATTCTGTAAGTATTATTGAGCTTAAGCGTGAGGCATTCTGCGTAAGTATTATTTAGTTAACACGTATGCGTCTACCGTACTATATATATATTGTAAAATATCATGCTTTAGTAAGAATCACATACATACCGTGAAAACCACACGAAGTTGAATATGTGTGAGAGAGTCGACTATAATAGTCAGACATCTATCAAAGACTACTCGAAGGTCATTCTAAGCAGAGGGTTCACAATTCTACGGAAAGTCGGGCAGCACTTCCCTACGGCGAGTTATATAAGTCTCTTGAGCTTGATCCTATGTAAATGATTTGATTATTCTTCTTTTAAACCGCCTACTTTGTGATAACAGTTCAATTCTAATACGTGATATTCTTCTAAGTATTTATACTTATTCTTATACTACTACGATGAAGTATTCTCTAATTCAAAGAGGGTTAGGATTAGTTACCTCGGTAAGCCCAATAATATCCTAGATAAAGTCGCTTTGAGCAAGGTTTAGCTCACAAGTTATGCGCTCAGTGGCACGAAACCTTAGAAGTTCTTCACAACTTCTACAAAGGACTAAGGGATTTGGGCTAGGGTATTTTGGGCATTATAACAATACTAGAAGACAACTTTTCTACCAAGGGAGGGTAGATTTCGGCTAGGCTAGGGGAGTGCGCCTCGGCCAAACTCACTCAAAGGGGAGGTGTTGGACGAAGGCTAAGGGAAAGGAGAGGATTTTTAAACTTGGAAGATAACTTTGTGGATGAAGAACTCTTCATCTTTAAGGGGTATTTATAGGTCAAGAAGTGGCCAACCAATGGCCAAGATTAAGACAAGTGCAAGGCAAGTGTAGGGTGAAGATTTACTCCACGCAAATATCCTACCAACTCCTTGACTTGTGCCTGAGGCCTAAAGCGTGCACTTCCTCTCCAATTTCGTCGATGGGCGATTCAAGTCCATCGATGGGAGGTGCCAAGTGTAAGCCCTCCGTTGGTCCAAAATGTTTCGTCTCTCGGAAAAATCCGCAAAAATTAGTAATGGCATGGCGGAATTTTCCCTACGAAAGTTGTGGAAAGCGTTTAGTCGAAAGCGATTCTTTTAGTGAGTTGTGTACAAATAAAAGCGTCGAGGCTAACTTTAAGGCCAAACTTTTTATGCGTATTCCCTTACGTACATACTCTGGAAATACTGGTATAACATTCTCCTCGCCAGAAACATTCGTCGAATGTTCCTTCCAAACAGGATAACGATAAGGTTCTTCATAACTTAAGCAGTTTGCAAAAGCCACGCGGCCAAAAAACAACACTTAGGCAAAAGCGATAATGAAAATTTACAAGTAGGAAAGTGAATTACACGGCGGTGTGGGAATAGGTGAGGTACCTCGGCCTCGTGTCTCACTCGGCTTCCCGTCATCTCTCCCTAGCTCGTTCGCCCGAAGACTTTGTGGAAGCCACGTCCTTGGTCATGAGCGCTAACACGGCGATCGATTATCGCTATGGGAATCTCCTCATCGATAACCCCTCGGTCACTGGATATCGTCAATCGGGTGCACCACTAGATGGATCCGATACATCTCCTCGGCATAGATCGTGAAAAACCGGATGCGCCTCGGATCGGACGGCGGATCCAGCTCATAGGCAACCTTGCCTACCTGCGGACAATGCGAAGCGGCCCGATGTACCTTGGTGAGTTTCCCTTCATAGGTGACACCTTTAGGAAAACCAATCATGAACCTCGAACTCAAGATCTGACGGCGATGATCTGCATCGACTTACATCGACTACGAGTATCGATAGCGCTCTCGGATAAACCGCCTTATCCCTTTGCTGCACCAAATCTGGTCCCACATTGCGCCTCGCCCATCGAACCAACCTATAGGCGATCTGCACTTCCTCATACAAGGCCTCGTAAGGCGCCATCGTCGAATCTTTGGAGTGGTAGCTATTATTATCTGCGAACTCAGCTAGAGGCAAATGATCCTCCCAACTACCTGAAGTCAATAACACGGGCTCGCGGCATATCCTCGAGAGTGCGGATGGTGCGCTCTGCTGTCCGTGCATGCGTGGATGAAATGCGATGCTCGGGCTCACTGCGTCCTAAACCCCTCTGGAAGGACCTCGAAGTTAGCGTGGCGGGCTCCTCTATGCGATATGATCGAAGTAGGGACTCCGTGCGATCGGCGATCTCTCGGATGTAAAGTCGGCATAATCCTCGGTAGAAAAAGTCGTCTGACGGGAAGAAAGTGGGCTGATTTAGTCGACTGTCGACGATAACCCATATAGAATCATGTCTCCTGCGAGTGCGAGGTAATCCTGTGATGAAGTCCGTGTTGATTACCTCCGGCTTCGGTCGGGATCTCGATAAATGCGTAACAAACCACGGGCCTGCGGTGCTCTGCCTTCGCTGCGACAACATGGGCGCGAGCTACGAACTCTGCAGCGTCCTCTTGAAGCCGTCCGCGATACACGGATCTAAGGTCGTGGTACATCTTGAGTCGACCGGATGGATAAGTAGCGCTGTGTGCTTCCCAGAACCTGCTGCGAAGTCACGAAACATCTGGAACACGATGCGCCCTCAAACCTTAGCACCCGTGGTGCTACCTCAAAGGACCGCGCCTCGCGAAGAGGCGTATCACGATGCTCGAATCAAGCGGGATCCTCGGTGTTGCCTCTTCGCCTCGCCAGCGATGGAAGACTCGGCAACCTCGCGAACTCTAACCCAGCTGCTATCGAGAATCAATCAAGCGGACACGAGGCTCGCTAAGCGGTGCAAATCACGAACCATGTCCCTCATCTCTAGCTGCACGTCGATAGGCTCCCCGTGACCTACGACTAAGGCATACGCCCTGACGTTGGCCTTGGGTGGTGCGGGATATCAACATCGTAATCCTTAAGCAACTCTAACCACCGTCTGCTGCGTAAGTTCGGCTCCTCTGGTGAAGATATCTTTGGAGGCTCTTGTGGTGCGTAAAAATATCCACGTGAACCCGTACAAATAGTGCCTCGGATCTTGGCGTGAATCACGGCCGACTCGAATCATGGGTGGGGTAGTTCCTCTGCGTGTTTCTTGGTGTCGGGATGCATATGCTATAACCACTGCCATGCTTTGCGTCAATACACATCCCAACACGATGCAGCGCGTCTGATACCACGACATAACCATCTGGACCCTGCGGAAGAGTAAAGCGAGGCGATCGTCGATCTCTCTTCGACAGCGGAAACCACGCTCGACATCGATCCGGCGAAACTTGGCGCCACGAGTCGGCCTAGTCAATGAATGCGAAGATAGAAGCAAACTTCTCTGAACCGGATAATATCTGCAAGGCCCGAGCTGCGAACCTGCAGCCGGAGTAGTAGGTCTAGGCGAGTCTGGCGCCTCGATCTTGGCGTATCTACTCGAATGCCATCGGCCAAACAATATGCCCGAAATGCCGCGAAGTCAGCAAAACTCACGTTTGGAAAACTTGGCGTACAAGCTGGTCTGAGAAGCGTCGGCCACGGTCGCCGAATGCTCGCGTGCTCTGCTCTGGCGAGAATAAACCAAGATATCATCGATGAACACTATCACAAGCGTGTCCGAAAATGGTTTGAACACTCGGTTCATCAAATCCATGAATCTGGTCGGAGCATTGGTCAACCAAAGACATGACCACTGAACTCATAATGCGTCAAGGTCGGAATGCGATCCTAGGGACATCCGCCTCTCGACTACTTTGATGATAGCGGCCGTAGATCGATCTTGGAGAAACATCTACGCCACTGCAGTCGAACAAATCATCAATCACAGGAAGAAGGGTATACATTCTTAATGGTCACCTTGTTGGTGCTGTAATCAACACACATGCGCGGCGTCGTCCTTCTTCTTGCGAACAATCTGGCGCTCCCGGGGAGAAACACTAGGCTGATGAAGCCGCTTCTCCGGCAAATCCTAAGGTGATCCTTGACTCTCGGCGGGTGCCGTTACGTATGGCGGAATAGAAATAGTAGAGTGTGCGGTAATATGTCAATACAAAACTCAATCTCCCTCTCGGGAGGATGCGGGAAGGTCATGCGGCACGTGCGGGAACTCGTGACTCTGGGCGGTGAAAATCTGGTGCGCGGCTTGATATCAAACACCGAGCGAGATGGTAGATATACCCGCCTGCGCACCGTCTTCAGCCTTGAGGTAGGAAATAAACCTACCGCCGGCGTCTGGTGCTCCTCCCGCTCAACAATGGCTCGCCGAAGCGGAACCGTACTACTCTCTCTGCGGTCCACATTGGCGTAGCAGAAGCTAGCCAATCCGTCCCGTGATCACGTCGAAGTCAATCATCTCGACTCTGTCAAGTCGGCTAGGGTCCGCGGCGTAAATAGTCACGGGACAAGCTCTATATACCGTAGAGCTACCGAATCACCATTGGCGTAGCTACCTCGAAAGGGTCTATGGACTCGGGCTCTATCACTATCCTACTAGCAAAGGGAGATATATAGGGCCAGTAGAACCGGATCTATCAAAGCATACACATCAAACCCAGCGATAAGGTACGTGGCGACATCGGTGAGGCCTCACGATCATGTCGGTGGACAAAGCATAAATGCGGTTACGAGGACCGCTAGAAGCGAGACCAGCGCCACGACCTCTGCGACCCGCTGGTCATGAGTACCGCCTCGGGCGAGTAGCTGTCGAGGATGAAGAAGCGGCAGGACCACATGGTAGGCCCTACTACGCCGCCCCGGTCGGACAAACTCTCGCGAAATGACCTGCGGCCACAAGTATAGCGGGCTCGAGTCTGACTCGAATGGTATCTACCACAGCGGGCACGGCGGACCTCGAGCGGTTAGCACCCACTGCTACGGAAATCAAGTCACAGGGCACGACACGCCAGCCACTCTGGTGTCTGAAAATGAGGTAGGGCGCTCTGCGGTTGTGGTGCAAATCTGGACCTGGCGATGTCGCCCACCACGAGGACCACCAAAAGAAGCCGGCCGTCTTGGCGCCTTAACCTGCTGCGATGTCGCTCTGCCGTGGTCTCTACGCTCGCCGCATCTAGTGCATGAGCACTGCATCTGGGTTATGTCCATACAGGTGAAGGACACACCGCGCGAAGACTTCGGCCATGTAATCATCTAGCCAGATGACATAGCGATGCACCGGTCCTCCGTCTGCTACGGTCACGAGGGACATGCTCGAGCCAAAGAATCAAACTCGACATTGTACTCCTCTGTGCGTCCTCACTGTCTCGGCAACAAGAATCTATCATTTCGTGCCTCGCCATCTGCGGAGGCGAAGTGTGTGAGAAAAGCCTCGGAAAACTCATCCCCATCTGCTTTGGAGTGCATGCTCTCCCGGGAAAGATCCGTAGATCAAACCAATCGGCCAGCGGTATCACGCGGCCGTCTGAACCGAAGGTCACGGACTGTCTCGAGGCCTTGATCACCGCGTGATCCTCTGTGGCGGCGGATGAACTCCTGCGGATCATCCTCCGGCCTCGACCGTAAAACTCTGGCGGGCTCTGACTCGAAATCTCGTAGCCTCAGGCTATCTCGCCTCGGGTGCACAGGTGCGGCCCAGGCTGGAGGCTGAGCGCGTCCGGCCTCTCCTCGTGTCGGGCCTGACTCTAGCCAATAGGGGCCGTCTCCTTGTACCCCTAACTCCTCCGCCCGGTGTGGGGCGGGAGGTGTGGAGTCTTGTGGTCTCTCTTTGGGGCGGCGGCGTCATAGAACTCGCCGTCTGCGGTATGGCCCGGGCACGAGCCCTCGTGACTCTGGGTGTCTGCTAGCGACTCCTCGGCGCCTTGCCATACGGGCGGGTTGCCTTACGTGGAGCATAAGCGTACGGGGAAAGGAATACGTTAGAGGTCGACCTATAACCGGCTCTAAAGCACGATCTCGGAATGAAGAATGAAACCAATCCTAAATATCCTATAGCCTCACGATTATTGGTGTGGTGCGCGACACGCGATAATCAGACTACTAAATACGATCTGTAGACACTTTCAGAGATTAACTTCTGCGATACCACTTTTGTCACGACCCGTTCGGGGCGTGGCGGTGCCTTAAGGGCACCCAGTAGTCATACATCCAGTGTCGGCGGAAATATAAAACAAGACATGAAACGATTTATAAAATAAGACACGATTTATGTGAACAAGCGTCGCCTTTCGGCATATATATAAACAAGGTTTAGCGATTACATCCAACCATGCAACATGACTCAGACCTCTGAAATATACAACTATGGCGGGACGGGGCCGCCATACCTGACTATACAAAACTATCTCTGACGGGAGATCATACCAAGAGTAGAGCCTCGGAAGAGATGGAGCTCAGACACCAGCGTAGAGATCCTAAGGATGCTTGGATCTAGCACACTTGCCCTTACTGCGGCATGAGCGCGGCCCGAAGAGTCGATTACTGGTACCAAGTATGTGAAACTATAAAGCGAAATGAAATCAAAGTATTTAAAACCTTTTCACAAATACAATCGATTCAATTGCACATAGTGCCATCCTGAAACAACAAAAGTAATAGGAAAAGCGTATGAGTCTATTCTAGGCGCGAATGATCGAAGCAAGGCGATCGCCCATAGTATCATTCTGCGTGCCTAGTCACGCTTCCGCGATCGCGTAGGTCACCTGCGAGACCGCGTGAGGTATTCCTCGCGCCGAGGGCGTGACCCGGCGTCGCCTGGGCTCCGCGGCCGCGTAGCGTCAAAGGCCGCGTAGTCTCAGCGGACGCGCGTAGAATCCCGCGTCGGGCTAAAACACCGGAATGATCAATCACGGAGCATACGCGCTCGCGTAGTCTCGCGAACCGCGTAGGCGTATAGACCGCGTCGAGGGCAAGCCACCGGTATAACGATCGAGGGTAGGTGATACAATACGATTACAGCGGACTTACGGTTAGCAGCGTAAGCCTGCGGAATGACCCACTTTACGGCATTTCAAGACAATGACCGGTAGCGTCGTAATAGGTCTACTTATCACACAAATCTTACTACACTTGCAATCAATACAAGGCTTTTATAAACAAACAAGTAAGCAGTTCCTTCTTATCTTTCTTAAGTTGTTATACCTAACTTCCCGTAAAGCTAGTATAACTCTTAAGCTTTTGTTTTAAAACCAAATATTTATCTTCTGTTAAAAATGATCGATATTCTTTTGAAATGCTTTGATTCTTTATTATTGAGCTTAAGTGAGGCATTCTTAGTAAGTATTATTCGAGCTTAAGTCGTGAGGCATTCATAGTAAGTATTATCTGATTAACACGTATGCGTCTCACCGTACTATATATATATTGTAAAATATCATGCTTTAGGAAGAATCACATACCATACCAGTGAAAACCACTGAGTTGAATATGTCGCGAGAGTCGACTATAATAGTCACGGACATCTATCAAAGACTACTGCGAAGGTCATTCTAAGCGAGAGGGTTCACAATTCTACGGAAAGTCGGGCGCACTTCCCTGCGGCGAGTTATATAAGTCTGCTGAAAGCAGTCCTATGTAAATGCGGTTTGATTATTCTTCTTTTAAACCGCCTGCGTGATATGATTCAATTCTACGTGATATTCTTCTAAGTATTTATACTTATTCTTATACTACTACGGTAAGTATTCTCTAACTCAAAGAGGTTAGGATTAGTTACCTCGGTAAGCCCGATAATATCTAGATAAAGTCGCGCTTTGAGCAAGGTTTAGCTCACAAGTTATGCGCTCATTGCACGAAACCTTAGAAGTTCTTCACAACTTCTACAAAGGACTAAGGGATTTGGGCTGGGGTATTTTGGGCATTATAACAATACTAGAAGACAACTTTTCTACCAAGGGAGGGTTGTAGATTTGGCTAGGCTAGGGGGTTGGCCCTCGGCCAAACTCGCTCGAAGGGGAGGTGTTGGACGAAGGCTAAGGGAGAGGAGAGGATTTTTAGACTTGGAAGATAACTTTGTGGATGAAGAACTCTTACGTCTTTAAAGAGGTATTTATAGGTCAAAAGTGGCCAACCAATGGCAAGATTAAGACAAGTGCAAGGCAAGTGTAGGGTGAAGATTTACTCGCACAAATATCCTACCAACTCCTTGACTTGTGCCTGAGGCACAAAAGCGTGCACTTCCTCTCCAATTTAGTCGATGGGCGATTCAAGTCCATCGATGGGAGGTGCCAAGTGTAAGCCTCCCGTTGGTCCAAAATGTTTCGTCTCGGAAAAATCCGCAAAAATTAGTAATGGCATAGCGGAATTTTCCCTACGAAAGTGTGGAAGCGTTTAGTCGGAAAGCGATTCTTTTAGTGAGTTGTGTACAAATAAAAACGTCCAAGGCTAACTTTAAGGCCAAACTTTTTGTACGTATTCCCTTACGTACATACTCTGGAAATACGGGGTATAACAGGTGGGATGCCACGGGCGCGTCACATGGTTATATTTTACACTTTTGGTTGTCGGCAGTGATGGGGGATTCCACGGGCACGCTTTGATATTTGTGTGATTTGATCGCGTCCCAGTTAGGCGGGTAGTATATCGTCCCTCGTAAAGGGCGGATTATGTTATGAAAGAAAAGTAAGTTATATGGTAATGAACTTAATGATTTCTCCGAAGTATGTACGTAAGAATTGGCTATAACTCTTAATGGAATGGGAAAAAATAATAAGGTACGATTAAGTTCATAAGGGGTAATGACACGGCAGGATCTGGTATGTACTCTTTATACTTACCCCTGCCATTCTTTGGTACAGTTATGATTTGTTTACTGTACTTTATTTATGTTCCATATTAAATTTTTGTTATCTTGACCCCTTGAAGCTGCGTTAAATGTCATGAGTTTAGGTACTGATTGTGGATCCATGAAGCTTAGTATCTGGTTTAGCATTTTGAGATGGCTCCGATGTTAGGGCTGTCATGGCTATGTATATTCAGGGGTACGGCGGGGCCTTGTCCCGTCATAGTATTGGTTCAATTTTTAGAGGTCTGTATTCATCTGTGGGCTGGACTGGCTAGAGTTGTTTTTACATTGATAAACAGTGTAGACCCATTCGGGTAATTTTTATGTTATGGCAGCCTTATCGGCTTGGCCTTGGTTTAAAGAAAAGAAAAAAAAGTGTTATTTTATCTTCCGCAGTTTATTATGTTGTATGATTAGAAGGGTGCCGGGTAGGGCATCGATCGTGACGAGTCGGTCGTGACATAAACAACTTCAACAACTACAATTTCCTTCATTATATAACATGTGACGACTTATACTTATAATCAACTTGAATTGAAATCTCAAGGCTAAATGTCACGACCCGTTCCGGGGCCCGTGACTGGTGCCTTACCCCGGGCACCCTAGTGATACAACATTAGAGAAAAACCAGCGGAAATAAAAACTTAAACATTCAAATAGACATGGATCAAGATAAAAGCAAATAGGCCAACCAAAACGGTTGCCTTTCAACATATATAAATATAGACATTTGAGCAGTTTCTGATCCTTACACCACCGCAGCGATTACTCTGGACCTCTAAGATTTATACAACAACTATGGCGGGACGGGGCCCGCCATACCACAGAATGTACAAGAACCTACTGGACTCGGGTAACATGCAAAGATAAGCCTCAGGAAGAGCAGACTTCCAATCTGCTGAAAAGTGATCCTAGCGCGGGGATCGGCGGTAGATGTACCTCTACTGCGGCATGAGCAGCGGCCCGAAGGAGGTCGATCTGGTACCAAGTATGTGAAGCTGTAAATCTGTAAATGAAATCATAATAGTCTATATAAAGCGGGATACATGTATGATAGCAAACTACGATACCATATAACGATTATATCAAGTCGGGGACTCGCCTCAGTCGTTACTCAAATATAACGATGGGTCTCGCGCTCATGCATCAATCATGCGTGGAATACCTTCCTCACTGCGGCGATCTATGTTATGATAACACCAGAAGTACACACGAACACCAAGTCCTACGATGCCAAAGCCGTACTAACAATACAATACAATACAGCGAACCACGAAGGCGACACGGGGCAATCTGGCCGACTACGGATACGAGGCGGCGGTAAAACCTCATGGAGAGCTAGTCCATGGAATAACAATCTCAATGGAACCATACGTGCGCCCGCGCATCGTGTCGATATGTCGAGAAGGAAACAACAAGACAGCAATCCCAATGGAACCATACGTGCGCCGCGCGTCGTGTCGATATGTCGAAAACAACAACTAGACAACAATCAAATGGAACCATACGATGCGCCACGCGTCGTGTCGGTATGTCCAAGCGATTAGCAAAAATAACATTATCAATAGGAGCGTGCAGTGGAATTCTCGTCACTTTGCATGCGTCAGAGTAAGTTCTCAACAAGTCAATGACCTCCATCGAGAGGCAGCGATAGTATAGAAACACAATTCTTGCACAACAAAGGCTATCACAACAAGCATAGGCAAGTTTCACGACAACAAGCATAGGCAAGTTATACATAACTCAAGGTACTTTCATTTTATGCCAAAGTCGGGTTTAACCTAAAGTACTACGTCGTTAAATTCCTTTTAAGAGATCCATTCCACTTTATAAAAGTCACGATGCAGTAGTATAAAAATAGAGTGACTTACGTCTTTTAAGTAAACCAAAACAACTTCCATACCTTATTTTAAAACCAAATTAAGGCAATACCATGCCTTCTTTTTGGACAAAACACTTCTCTTTTTAAAGTCAAGTTACCACATTAAAACCAATGATAAAACCCTTCTTTTGTTCTCGTAAAGTCGTTATAACTAACTTCCCGTAAAAATTGTTATAACACTTTTATGTTTTAAACAATTTAAGACAAAACAATGCCTTTCTTTTCCCTAGAGTTCGGTTGCCTAATTTCAATTACTCAAGTCTCTTTGTTTTAGAAAAGTTTCATAGTTCGATGTCTTAATCTCTTTAAAACAATTGAGTAACATATGCCATAGGCGTGGCGATTTATTACGGTTTATAACCATTTATTAAGCGACCGTGATCTAGAAAATGTAATATCATTTTGTCTCATCTTAGCTTTTATGCAGATGGAGGTTTCTACTGGTTTTAATACAATACTTCATTATTCAATACATTTTCCTTTATTAACGCTGCAGTGATTTGTCGATACTCATTCTGATTTCCGAAATCAGTAAAACATTATTCCTTTTAAAACCAAGTACTCATTACTCACGAATGAGGTTTCACACTTTTAACAAACTTCATATCGATACAATTAAGTCAAGTCTCTTATCTTTTAAGATTAAGTCTCTTAACTTCTAAAAATCAGTAACCATTCTTTTTATCTCTCTTAGGACGTTATACCTAACTTCCCATAAAGCTAGTATAACTCTTATGTTTTCAAAAACCAAGTATTACTCTTCTTTCAAAAAGGTTTCTTATTTATTTTGAAATACTTCAAGATTCTTCTTATTCAGGCTTAAGTCGAAAGACATTGCCGTAACACTACATTCAGTTAACACACGTACGTCTACCGTACTATATATATATTCCTTTTAAAATATTTCAAGGTTCTTATTATTGGGCTTAAGTCAAAAGACATTCTTACAACTATATTCGATTAGCACCGCGTCGTCTATCATATTATATATACATATTATTGGGCTTAAGTCAAAAGACATTTGCCACCGCGTCGTCTGCCGTACTATATATATATATTATTTTAAAATACTTCGTGCTCAAAGTATAGGAAGAATCACATACCTCGCGACGATTATCGACTATAAGCAAAAGCGCTCGCGGCTATAACCCGACTAGCCTTGTCCACCTTCCAAGTAGTTAAATGCTACTCGCGAACATTGACCAAAAAGGTTATAAGTCTGTAAATCTGGTCCTAAGTAAATGCAGTTTAATCTTACTACTCTAACATTCTTGATGTGATTTGATTCAAGTCTTTTACGTAATATCCTTCTATTACAGTTCAATTCTCTTCTATGAATCTTATATTCATTTATATACTACTACAGTATGTAATTCCCAATTACAATAGAAAGACAGTAGTATTTACCTCGATGAGCCCAAAATTATCCAAGTTTAAAGTCGATCCTGAGCAAGGTTTAGCTCCTACTCTGCGCGCTCCAATTCGCTCCAAACAACCCTTAGAAGTTCTACGCAACTTCTATTTAACACTTCAACCGACTTTGAAGGTTTTCCTTAGGGTTTCGTTTTGTGGCTAAAGGAAGTATAATAGTATTTTCCGGGCTTTTCGTATAGAGGTAACCTTGGGAAAACTACAAGGTATTTGGGCCAAGGTATTTGGGCATTATAACAATACTTGGAGAGTATTTCTATACCACAAAAGGGGGTATTATCAAAACAACTAGGTTTGGGGGTACCACTGGGTAGACACTTACAAAGGGGTACCATAGGCTGCTTCTACAAAGGGGAACCACTGATTCGCCAAAGCTTCTCAAAAAGTGAGGGGGTGTGGGGCGACAACTCACAAAAGGAGGATTTCAAGACTTGGAAATGATTTTAGGATGAAGAAGTTCATCACAGGGGGTATTTATAGGTCGAAATGGCCAACCAATGGCCAAGATCCATCAAGTGTAAGGCAAGTGTAGGGCTAGATTTAAGCCATGTGCACCTTATCCATCTACCACACACTTGCACAAAATATCCTACCAACTCCCGAGGCCCGTTTTAGTCCATTCCGCCCTCTCCTTCCAATGTGAGGTGACACGTGTCACCCTCCGTTGATCCAAAATGTTTAGTCTCTCGGAAAAATCCGCAAAAATTAGAAATGACATAGCGGAATTTTCCGCCCATGAGAATCTAGTAAAGCGTTTAGTCGAACGATTCTTTTGGCCTTGTGTACAAATTCGCCACTTTGCCTACTTTAAGGCTCAAACTTTTCTCGTCGTCCTCACGTACATACTGCGGAAATACGAGGTATAACATTCTCCCCTCGCCGAAACATTCGTCGAATGTTCGCCTCAAGCGGATAACGATAAAGTCCTTCTAACGAGTTGCTAACGCCACGCTTTGTACGAAATAACACCGTTCTCTTCCTTTCGTCGTACCGCTTCGAACACTCGAACTCTTCTTAGTTCACGTACCACGCTTGATCAATGCTTGGTTGCCAAAACTTTGGAGTCACCACCTCGAGCTTGGTCATCTTACTAGCCTCGATCTCCGTAAGGCCATTCCGGCCTTCGCGATCGGCTCGGTCGAACGTAACCACGAACTCATCGATGGTCATCTAATCTTGGGCTAGCACCCTCGTGACCTACCACTGGCGGGACCACCGGTGACCCACGCTCGAAGCAGGCGCGGGTTGGCGCAACATGGCTGACCCGACCAGCCAACAACGTCAAGCTCTTGTTCCTCGATCCGGAACAATCTTACTATCTGGTCATGAAAGCTACCACTTCCATTTTACACTACGAGAAATTTTCCCTGATTTATCCACGTATACTCATACATTCGACAAAGATCACCCATGAAGTCGGTACTCAAGGCGGCCACATCTAAGGTCTCAGTAATATTCTAAGGTTTATCATTATCTACTTTGAACTTACCACTTTCTCACTAACAGGTTTTGAAATCATATTTTAGCGCCAAAGCTATCCGAACATAACACTTAACACATTATCATAACATCAATACATACAAGTCTTTAGAGGGTAAGGATATACTGTATCTACCGCTTTACTCTAATCTGATCCTGCCTGCCAGTGGCATGTATGAAGGTGATGAACCAGCCATAGATCCGTGATGCATGCTTTGCCCGCGATGCTACCTCGGTCGGACGGTTTCGCCATAAAATGGCCTGCTGTCGCATGTAAAACAAACTCCCGAACTAGCACGACACTCCCACTATGGAGTCTACCACGACCTGAGGTAGGGGTGGCTTGGTGGCTAACACCCTGCTCTCCAAATCTGAACCCTTGGAGCCACGACACGCTCACCAATACTCTGGATGCCACGAAGATTGTGGAGGACCACTTTGTCTTTGGCGGAGGCGCATAACTAGTCTGCTTTGAGGCGGTCCGCCTCGAAAGTCACCAAAGGACCTGTTGTTGCAGCCTCTTCTTACGATCTTGGTCTTTTAGTCGATTTCTCGCTCCTCACGTCAGTGCATAAGCTGCGTGCGGGCAATGTCGTGCCGGTGAAGAGCTACACGAACAACTCTGCGCTAGAAATCATCGAGCCACTGTAACATATCGGTGCACTCGATCCTCCATACTAGCCACTAACGGGGTCGTCTGCAGGGCGATGAGTCGAACTCCACATTGTACTCCGAGCCGTACACGGATTACGCATGACACCAAAAATCTGTCGGCCGAGCCCTCCTCATCTGTGGAGGCGAAGTGTGCAAGAAATGCCTTTGAGAACTTCGTCCCATATAGGCTGGAAGTCGTTCTCTCCGGGTGCTCGCGAATCAAACGATCATTGCGGTATCACGCGGCCGATGTGAACCTAGGACCAGCGACTCGGTCTCGATGCCTTGATCACTCTCGTGATCATTTAGCTGTTGGATGAACTCCTGCGGATCATCCTCGAACCTCGACCCGTAAAACTCTGGCGGGCTACATCTCAAAAATCCGTAGCCTCAAACTATCGAACTAGGGTGAACGGCTTGGTGCTCTGGGCTAGCTGCGTCCGGCTATCCTCAAGTCAGCCCTGACCACGGCCGTTAATCGGGCCAGCTCCTTGTAACCCATCTCCTCTGCTCGGTGCGGGGGTGGAGGATCAGTCTTGTGGTCTCTGTAGAGGCTGCCATTTGCTCTACTCGCGGCTCCCTCTGCCCGCCGCCCACGGGCGGGTTGCCTTGCGGCGAAGGCATAGCGAGGTGAAAACAAAATGCGTCGAGAGGTCCGACTTATCACCACGGCTCTAAGGCACGATCTCGGAATGAGAAGAATAGAAACCAATCATAAATGTCCTGCGGACCTCACGATTATAGATGTGGTTCACAACACACGATAATCAAGACTCTACTGACACGATGCGCGTAGACACTTTCAGAGGATTATCGCTGCGATACCACTTTTGTCACGACCGTTCGGGGCGTGGTAGTGTCTTACCGGGCACCCTAGTGATACAACATCAGAGAAAAACCAGCGGAAATAAAAACTTAAACATTCAAATAGACATGGATCAAGATAAAAGAAAATAGGCCAACCAAAACGGTTGCCTTTCAACATATATAAATATAGACATTTGAGCGATTCTGATCACCTGACCACGCTTACAGCATTACTCTGAACCTCTAAGATTTATCTGACAACTATGGCGGGACGGGGCCGCCATACCCACTGAATGTACAAGAACCTACAGACTCGAGGGTAACATACCAAGATAAGCCTCAGAAGGAGCAGACTTCCAATCTGTTGAAAAGTGATCCTAAGCGAGGATCGACAGGTGTACCTCTGCACTGCGGCGTGAGCGGCCGAAGGAGGTCGATCTGACAATTACAGTATGTGAAAGCGTAAATCGTAAATGAAATCATAATAGTCTATATAAAGCGGGAGACATGTATGATAACCAAACTACGATAGCGTATAACGATTATATCAAGTCGGGGACTCGCGCCCTCAGTCATTACTCAAATATAACGATGGGTCTCACGCTCATAACATCAATCATGCGTGGAATACCTTCCTCACTGCCGGCGATCTATGTTATGATAACACGAAAGTACACTGAACACCAAGTCTACACGATGCCAAAGCCGTACTAACAATACAATACAATACAACCGAACCACGAAGGCGACGGGGGCAAGTCTGGCCGACTACGGATACCAAGGCCGAGAAGTAAAACCTCATGGAGAGCTAGTCCATGGAATAACAATCTCAATGGAACCATACCCGTGCGCCACGCATCGTGTCAGTATGTCCAGAAGGACACAACAAGACAGCAATCCCAATGGAACCATACGTGCGCGCGCGTCGTGTCGATATGTCGAAACAACTAGACAAGAATCAAAATGGAACCGTACACATGCGCCACGTCGTGTCGGTATGTCCAAGCGATTAGCAAAAATAACATTATCAACGATGGCGTGCGGTGGAATTCTCGTCACTGCGCGCGTCAAGTAAGTTCTCGACAAGTCAGCCGCCTCCATCGAGAGGCAGCGATAGTATAGAAACACAATTCTTGCACTGAAAGGCTATCACAACAAGCATAGGCAAGTTTCACGACAACAAGCATAGGCAAGTTATACATAACTCAAGGTACTTTCATTTTATGCCAAAGTCGGGTTTAACCCTAAAGTACTACGTCGTTAAATTCCTTTTAAGAGATCCATTCCTTTTATAAAAGTCACCCGATACGTAGTATAAAAATAGAGTGTCTTACATCTTTTAAGTAAACCAAAACAACTTCCATACCTTATTTTTAAAACCAAATTAAGGCAATACCATGCCTTCTTTTTGGACAAAACACTTCTCTTTTTAAAGTCAAGTTACCACATTAAAACCAATGATAAAACCATACTTTTGTTCTCATAAAGTCGTTATAACTAACTTCCCATAAATTTGTTATAACACTTTATGTTTTAAACAATTTAAGACAAAACAATGTCTTTCTTTTCCCTAGAGTTCTAGTTTGCCTAATTTCAATTACTCAAGTCTCTTTGTTTTAGAAAAGTTTCATAGTTCGATGTCTTAATCTCCTTTAAAACAATTGAGTAACATATTCCATAGGCGTGGCGATTTATTACGGTTTATAACCATTTATTAAAGCGACCATGATCTAGAAAATGTAATATCATTTTGTCTCATCTTAGCTTTTATGCAGATGGAGGTTTCTACTGGTTTTAATACAATACTTCATTATTCAATACATTTTCCTTTATTAACGCTGCAGTGATTTGTCGATACTCATTCTGATTTCCGAAATCAGTAAAACATTATTCCTTTTAAAACCAAGTACTCATTACTCACGAATGAGGTTTCACACTTTTAACAAACTTCATATCGATACAATTAAGTCAAGTCTCTTATCTTTTAAGATTAAGTCTCTTAACTTCTAAAAATCAGTAACCATTCTTTTTATCTCTCTTAGGACGTTATACCTAACTTCCCGTAAAGCTAGTATAACTCTTATGTTTTCAAAACCAAGTATTACTCTTCTTTCAAAAGGTTTCTTATTTCTTTTGAAATACTTCAAGATTCTTCTTATTGAGCTTAAGTCGAAAGACATTGCCGTAACACTACATTCGATTAACACATACGTCTGCGTACTATATATATATTCCTTTTAAAATATTTCAAGGTTCTTATTATTGGGCTTAAGTCAAAGACATTGCTGTACAACTATATTCGTTAGCATACGTCGTCTATCATATTATATATACATATTATTGGGCTTAAGTCAAAAGACATTGCCACGCGTCGTCTACCGTACTATATATATATATTCTTTTAAAATACTTCATGCTCAAGTATAGGAAGAATCACATACCTCGCGGCGATTATCGACTATAAGCAAAAGCGCTCGCGGCTATAACCGGCTAGCCTTGTCCACCTTCCAAGTAGTTCATGCTACTCGCGAGCATTCAACCAAAAAGGTTATAAGTCTCTGTAAATACGATCCTAAGTAAATGCAGTTTAATCTTCTACTCTAACATTCTTACGATGTGATTTGATTCAAGTCTTTTACGTAATATCCTTATTACGGTTCAATTCTCTTCTATGAATCTTATATTCACTTATATACTACTGATATGTAATTCCCAATTACAATAGAAGGGCGATAGTATTTACCTCGATGAGCCCAAAATTATCCAAGTTTAAAGTCGATCTGAGCAAGGTTTAGCTCTACTCATGCGCTCCAATTCGCTCCAAACAACCCTTAGATGTTCTCTGCTTCTATTTAACACTTGACCGACTATGAAGGTTTTCCTTGAGGTTTCGTTTTGTGGCTAAAGGAAGTATAATAGTATTTTAGGGCTTTTAGTATATAGGTAACCTTGGGAAAACTACAAGGTATTTGGGCGAGTATTTGGGCATTATAACAATACTTGGAGAGTATTTCTATACCACAAAGGTATTATCTGAAAACAACTAGGCTAGGGGTACCCTCGGCTGGACACTACAAAGGGGGAACCTGGGCTTCTCAAAGGGGTGTAGGGCGAACACAACTCACAAAGGGGAGGATTTCAAGACTTGGAAATGATTTTAGGATGAAGAAGTTCATCACTTAGGGGTATTTATAGGTCAAGAAATGGCCAACCAATGGCGAATCCATCAGTGTAAGGCAAGTGTAGGGCTAGATTTAAGCCATGTGTACCTTATCCATCTACCACACCAACTTGCACAAAATATCCTACCAACTCCCAAGGCCCCATTTTCGTCCATTACCGCCCACCTCCTTCCAATGTGAGGTGACACATGTCACCCTCCGTTGATCCAAAATGTTTCGTCTCTCGGAAAAATCCATAAAAATTAGAAATGACATAGCGGAATTTTCCCTTCGCAAGTCTAGTAAAACGTTTCGTCGAAAAACGATTATTTTCGGCACTTGTGTACAAATTCGCCACTTTGCCTACTTTAAGGCTCAAACTTTTCTACGTACGTCCTCACGTACATACTCTGGAAATACGGGGTATAACACTAAACATACTAGTTTTCGGATTAGGGTTCCAATATCCATAACACTTATCAACTTCATAATATAAATCTCATACTTGCTAATATCCATAGCTACAACAATAAGTAATCTTAATTGCTAAAACGACAAGAATTATACCTTTACAAGCCCTTATAATTTCCAAGATTCAAAGTCGCTCCTTAGCAATTCTTAGCTCATTTCCTTTACGCTCCAATCCGCTATTTGAAGCCTTTAGAAGCTCACAACCAACTTCTCTTCCATTTCCAATCAAAACCTATGAAAATGCCTTAGGTTTTCGCCTTGCAACTAACGTGAAAACGTCGTTTTTCCGAAATATTTCTATTGAGATATCCTTACAATACCCTTAGGGACCTTGGGTTAAAGTCTTGTGAATAAAGAACCACAAACTAAATTTTTTTGTGTGGACATGCCCATGAACCCGAGAGCAACAATGGCACACACAAGCTCTCTCAATTTTTTCTAAGTGTTGGAAGACAAGTCTTGCACTAGGGTACTATATAAAACACAATAGAGGGTCAAGATATCAACATATGTGTGGCTAGGATGAAGGGCATTAAATAATAATCCAAGTGGCAAGTTGACTTGGTCAACAATCTCAAGCTAGCAAGACTTTGTTCATCTTCAATGGTCAATGACCATTTTAACCTTGCATAAAACGTCCAAGACCAATGTGGGGGGTGCCACGTGTCTCCCTCCCATTCGTCCATAAAATTCTGTAACCCTCGTGGGCCCCACAAAACGTAAAATTCCTCGAGTGGGCCCAGCGTAAATCCGTAAAAATAAATTTCCATAATGATAATAAGTTCCATACTTCTTCAATTAATGCATTTTTGAGAATCCAATTCTCCTCAACGAACATTTCTCCCTTCCGACGTTCGGAAGATTTTCCGTCGGAAAAACAATTCTTCCTTTCGTACTAATTTCCAGTCTTGTGTTCCTTACATACATTCTCTTAAACACATCCTTGAACTACGGGGTGTAACATTTTTCCCCCCTTAGAAACATTCGTCCCCGAATGTTCTTTCGGAGTCCAATCTAATTAAATAGCGGCATAGTCTCCTTTTACTGCACCCTTTATACAACATATGCCACGTAGCCCACATAACAATACTTATACTAAGATGTCAACCCTGGCACTCACGAAGCCAACTAGCCCATACTCATAATGACCTCAAAGTCTGTCATGATCATCTCTACTAGGTCTACTAAGTCGGCGATTGTATAATAAGGGCAATTCTCGTATACCATTCGGCTATTACCCCAAACACTGCGAGTGTAGTTACCTCGAAAGGTTCTTATGGATTCAGGCTCTATTCCTTTACACTTGGTTGTTATCCTTCTTACTGATCGCACTCTTTCCGTACTTCCAACTCATACTAGCATACATACATAACTTCCATACCGATTCTGTCCTCTAATCTTTGGAGTCACTCTATAAAACAATATAAGGCCATTTCCGGCTTTCACGACCTGGTTCGGTGGAGCAGCGTCCACGAACCGTAAAACAATTAACTAGACTTGGGCCTTGCACCTCGTGACCTGTCACGGCGGAACTACTACCAGATCCCCTCTATTTCGGGCTATGGGCGACCATGATAGGTCCTCACCCCGTCCGCGTCGCACTTAACTCTTATTCTTGGTCTATAATAAATCTTTCTGCAGAAGACCTTGTACATCTAAGGTCTCGTGATCATCAATATTCTTAGGCTCGCAATTTCCATGCTCCAAGCCTATCTTATCGATCCCAGTGGCAAGTACAAAACTTCTCATAATACCATAATTGTGTCGTCTTGATCACAATAACCATTACTTACTATCACGGACCTCATCCGTACAATCCCCTTAAGCCTACTACGCAGCTTAATCTATTAACATGACATTCCGTTAAGTTCCTTAACATGGCTTCTTAAGGGTTCACTACCCTAACAAACAGCTCATCATTTCCCAATTATCTCAAAATAAAACACAAGACCTTGGCGAGAATTTATTAATTGTTCCATACCTTCCCGGTATCTAGTTAGTCTTTACCAACTCTTGGTAATCTAAAATCATTCTAGGCAACACGCGTCTGACCCTCATACATAACTCCGTATAGATGTATGTCACAATACCAACTATACTATAATCATTACCAACCTGGATACACAATCCACATAGTCCTTCCTGGGTCACTGTTGCATTGCTCGTAGTTGCAATCACATAACTCGTTAGGGAGAGACAACCACTAACGACAACTCTATCGCACGATCTCGAGTGAGAAGAATGAAACCAATCCTAAATGTCCTGCGACCTCCACGATTATAGATGTGGTGCACAACACACCGATAATCAAGACTCTACTAGACACGATGCAGTAGACATTTCAGAGACTAATCGCTCGATACCACTTTTGTCACGACCCGACCCCGGGCCGCGACTGGTGCCCTACCTGGGCACCCTTCTAATCATACAACATAACAAACTGCGGAAGATTTATAACACTCTTTTTTTTTTAACCAAAGCCAAGTCGATAAGGCTGCCATAACATAAAAATTACCCGAAAGGGTCTCTGACTGTTTAACAATGTAAAAACAACTCTGCTTGATCCATTACGGATGAATACAGACCTCTAAGATTTGAACAAATACTATGGCGGGACAAGGCCCCGCCGTACCCCTGAATATACATAGCCATGACAACTCCGGAACATTGGAGCCATCTCGAAATCTTTGAACCGGGATCCTAAGCTCGCGGATCCTGGCGTAATACCTAAACTGCGGACGTGACGCGGCCCGAAGAAGTCGATGCAACAGTACGAATATGGAGCAAATAAAGTCACGATGCAGATCATAAGCGTACAAAAGAATGACAAGGGCAAGTATAAAAAGTACATACGGATCTGCGTGTCATTACCACTTATGAACTTAATTGCACATCATTATCTTTTCCATTCCATTAAGAGTTATAGCCATATCTTACGTACATAGTTAGGAGAAGTCATTAAGTTCATTACCATCTAACTTACTTATCTTTCATAACATAATTCGGCCCTTTATGGAGGGACGCATATACTACCCGGCCCAATCTGGGACGCGATCAATTCACACAAATATCAAAGCGTTCCTGTGGAATCCCCCATCACTGCCGACAACTTTAAGTGTAAAATATAACCATGTGGCGCGTGGCATCCCGCTCACCATCGGCGTACATACACAATACATATATATATCTCGCGTGGAATCACATCACTTAGACGATCGTAGGTGTAACATATAACCGTGTGACGTGCGTGGCATCTCACTTTAAGACATTGTCGTCAATACATATATATATATATATATATATATATATATATATATATATATATATATATATATATATATATAACGCGCGCATGCCTAATCCTCATCGTATAAGCATGGCCATAACGTGCCCCGTCATCCTCATCGTAGGTGTAGGTCTTCAGAGCCGACCCGTGGAGTAATAATATAACATGTCCGGAATCCTCATCGTGGTACATGTCTTCATGGGAGCTAGCCCAGAGTAATAGTCGTCTTGTTATACCCGTAGTTCGAGTATGTATGTGAGAATGTCTTGCGAGAATCTGAGAAATTTTGGAAATAAAGGAAGATGTGATTTTTCGGAAAAGTTTCGGTTTTGTGAAGAAAAGGTTCGTTAATGGGGTGGATTCCCAGGTTGGTATTTGGACTTCTTGGATTATTTTAGAATTATGAGATTTTATTTTGGAAATGGTCACGTGGGGCCACGGGAGAAATTCTGATTTTGTGGGCCAGCTTTGTTTTGAGATTTTTGGTATTTTGGATATTTTGGAAGGCGAAATATTCGGACGATCGGGAGACACGTGTCACCCCATGTGGCACCGGCCGCGGTGGAGGAGACCAGTGGCTAGCCACTTGTCATGGCGAATGGCCTTGACATTTGGAAGCCCAATCGTTGGCCATGTGGTGTGGTGGGACCCACACACACATGTCCCAATCTTGACCACCCACTTGACTTGATCATGGCCCTTGATTCTTCTATAAATACCCCTTAGCAGGCATAATATTCGTCCAACACTGAAGCTTTTTCAAGCAAAATACTCCCTCCCTTTATGCCTTGTTTCGTCCCCCTCTCCCCTCTTGTGTAGAAATATTTGGAGTATTATTGTACAAATCCCAAATACCTTGGCCTAGTATCCCTAGTAGTATTCCACAGTTATTTCAATACTAGGAGCCCGAAAATACTACTTTATTCAATAGTCATGAAAGTGACCCCTAGGAAAATCTTCCTAGCTTGGTTGAAGTGTTAAGAGAAGTTGTTTAGAAACTTCTAAGGGTCTCTTGGAGCGGTTTGGAGCGTAAGGAATTGGAGCTAAACGTTGCTCAGGATCGACATATATCTTGGATAATTTTGGGCTTATCGAGGTAATAATCTATGTCCCCCTATTGTAATTGGATATTACATGTTGTTGTAATGTATAGTTGAGTATACTATATATAGAATGGATATTAGTAAGAATTGAGTATTTACATTGGAATTTGTATTCTGATGAACTTGTAGTATTATTGTGAGAGAATTGTACGTCAGGTTAGGCGTGTAACCTATCCACAGGAGTTGTTGGCTCATTAGCGGGCCTTGTTAGGGAGGAGTTTTTGTGTTTGCGGGAGGTCTTTGCCAATTTTACGTAGAATAAGGAACCATGCATTTAGAATATTCTACGAAGAGATCGAGAGGTTGATAGACGTTTTGTGGCCTTTTTAGGTGGAAGTACTACGAGTAGCGTATTCTACTTGAAGGGTGGAAAAGGCTAGCAGGGTTACAGTACTTTGGAGCTTTTTGCTTCTTGTCGATAATCGTCGCGAGGTATGTGAACCTCTTCCTATCTTTTCTAGCATGATTGGTGTGAACTATGTAGTACGGTAGACGTACATGTGCTAAGTGAATTGGTTGGTTTAAAACATAAGGTGTTATAATAACTTTATGGGAAGTTAATTATAACGAACACCAGGTCCCACCTTGTTATACCCCGTATTTCCGGAGTATGTACGTAAGGGCGTACGTACGAAAGTTTAGCCTTAAAGTTAGGTCAAGTTCGAAAATTGTACCTGACTTCGGCAAAGAATCGTTTTTCGAAAAGCGTTTCCACGACTTAGTAGGAAAATTCGGCTATGTCATTTCTATTTTTGCGGATTTTCTTAGAGGCGAAACATTTTGGACCAACGGGAGGCGACACTTGGCACCCTCGATTGGTGGACTTGAAATCGTCCGTTGGGCCGAATTGGACTAGGATGGCACGTTTTTGTGCCTTTGCACAAGTCGAGGAGTTGGTAGGATATTTGTGTGTAGTAGATAGAATGAACACGTGCCTAAATCCTCACCCTACACTTGCCTTGCACTTGGCATCATCTTGGCCCTTGGTTGGCCATGGCTTGACCTATAAATACCCCCTTAGATGAAGAGTTCTTCATCCACAAAATTACTTCAAGTCTTGAAAAATCCTCTCCTCTCCCTTAAAGCCATTTCGTCCAAACACCTTCCCCTTGAGTGAAGTTGGCGAGGCCTCCCCTAGTATCACGCCCGAATCCGGGCGTGATGGTGCCTTACCCGGGCACCCTAGTGATACAACATCGAGAAAACCGGCGGAAAATAAAACACGAGTCATAAACAAGAGATATAATAAATAAGCAGCCAACCAAAGCAGTTGCCTTCGATATACATAAAAACCCGAGCAGTTAACCTTTTACAAACCACACTTGCCCACAAAGCTGGCACCTCTAAGATTTACAACAACTATGGCGGACAGGCCACGCCATACCCTCGAATGTACAAGAACCTACAACTCGAGAAGCATACCAAAGATAAGCCTCGAAGGAACGGAGCTTCAACACGAAGTGAGATCCTAAGAGCGGGGATCCACGACCGATGTACCTCTACCTGCGGCATGAACGCAGCCCCCCGAAGGAGGTCAGTACAACAGGTACCAAGTATGTGAAACTGTCAAATACTGTAAATGAAATCATAATAGCTTAAAAAGCAGGAGACATGTATGATAACCAAAATCTGATCTGCAACATAAGCGATCAAGTCAGGGACTCACGCCCTCAAAGTCACCACTCAAGTATAACTATGGGTCTCACGCCCACAACATCTATCATGTTCGCATCATGGCCGCATGCCCCCGGAATACTGCCTCGGTGTAGACATGTCCATGATGCAACAATAATAACAAGGCCGCATGGCCACATGCCGAATCTGCATCGGTGTAGACATGCCCGTGTAACCTCGATAACAATATCTTGGGTGGTCAACCACGCGCGTGGCCACATGCCCGGAATCTTGCATCGGTGTAGACACGTCCATGTTGCGATAATAACCATATATCGGGTAATCAACGGCCGCGTGGCGCGTACCGGAATCTTTGCGTCGGTGTAGACATGTCCATGTGACATCAACAACAAGCGAGAATCAAAATGGAAACATACGTGGAATTCTCCATCACGCGGCCGCGTCAAGTAAGTTCTCAACAAGTCAGCGGCCTCTATCGAGAGAGCGGTAACCGAAATACCACACTTGCACAACAAAGGCTATCATCACAAGCATAGGCAAGTTTCACAACAACAAGCATAGGCGAGTTTCACAACAACTCAAAGTACTTTCATTTTATTCCAAAGTCCGGTTTTAACCTAAAGTACTACGTCGTTAACTTCTTTTAAAGAGATCCATTACTTTTATAAAAGTCACCCGATACGTAGTATTAGAATGACCAACCCACATTCCCTTTTCAAAATCAAGTAACAACATTCTTTTCCTAAGTTCCAGTTTGCCTAGTTTCAATTACTCAAGCTTCTCATTTTCAAATGGTTTCATAGTTCATAAACTTAATCACTTGATTCCTTTTTAGAACTATTGAGTAATATATGTCTCACGTGAGTAGGTTATTCTTGTTTACAACATTCTTATTACGTGACCATGATCTAGAAAATGTAATATCATTTTGTCTCATCTTAGTTTCTATGCGGATGGAGGTTTCTACATTTTTAATACGCTCATCATTATTCAATACATTTTCCTTTATTAACGCTGCGGTGGTGCAGTCGATACACATTTTGATTTCGAAATCGATGAAACATTATCCCTTTAAATACAACCAAGTACTCATTACTCACGAATGAGGTTTCACGCAAACATCCACATTAAAATAAATAAGTTAAGTCTCTTATCTTATAAGATCAAGTCTCTTAACTTCTAACATCAGTAAACCATTTTCTTTACCTCTCTTAAGACATTATACCTAACTCCCCATAAAGCTAGTATAACTCTTTTTTAAAACCTTTAAAACCAAGTGTTACTCTTTCTTTCAAAACGATTCACAAATCTTTTGAAATACTTCAACTTCTTTATTAACACATAACAAGCCAGTTATAACTAAATCAGTTACCTTTTAAAAACCACAAAGTATTTGCTTATCCACATAAAGCTATTATAACCGACTTCCCATAAAGCCGTTATAACACTTTATGTTTTTAAACCAATCAAATACATTTAGCCCATGTACGTCTACCGTACTACATAGTTCACACATATCATGCTAGAAGAGATAGGAAGAGGTTCACATACCTCGCGACGATTGTCGACTAATAGCAAAACGCTCCAAGTACCTCAAACCGCCGGCTACTCCTTAAGCCAAGTGGATCACTCCACACGTCCTACTTAAACCTATCAGGCCACACGGCGCTTATTAACATCTAGATCTCAACGTTCCAATATCTCTGGAAAATTCGGCGCCTCCCACATACAGCGTAAATCTCCTCTATCGAGGCGGCTACCAAGCCAACCGGGGTTTATACGTCTAACGGGCGTGTACAATTCTACTCGATACTACACAAGTCTCTACTGTCTGATCCTATGTAATTACGATTCGATTCGATTCTTTATTATCCTTCTAAGTGATTCTTGTTCAATTCCTCATTCTTGAGCTTAAGTCAAAAGACATTGCCACAATACTAAGTTCGATTCTATATATAGTATACAACAACTATATATTCAACACTTATGTAATGTCCAATTACACTAGTGGGACAAGATATTTACCTCGATAAGCCCAAAAGGATCCTAGTTTAAATTCGCTCATGAGAAAGGGTTAGCTCCAACTCCGTGCGCTCCAACCCGCTCCAAACTACCCTTAGAAGTTCTAACCAACTTCTACTTACAACTTCAACAACGGGTGAAGATTTCCTTAGGGTTTCGTTTTTGTGGCTAAAGGAAGTATAATCGTATTTTCTGGGCTTTTGTATAAGTGTAACCTTGGGAATACTACAAGGTGTTTGGACATTATAACAATACTAGGAGAGTATTTCTATACCACAACAAGGGGTATTATATGAAAACAACTAGGCTGGGGTACCACGGCTAGACACCTGAGGGGAGGGTGTTGCTCTCGGCCAAAGGCCTTAACAAAGGGGAGGGGTGTTGGACGATTTCAAGGTTGAGGGAGAGGGAGAGATTTTTAACACTTAGAACAATTTTTGGATGAAGAAGTTCATCAACATGGAGGGGTATTTATAGGTCAAGCAAAGGCCAACCAATGGCCAAGATCCATCCAAGTGTATAGCAAGTGTAGGGCTAGGATTCACCTAAGTACACCTTATCCATCTACCACCAAAATATCCTACCTAACCCTTGACTAAAAGCCAAGGCCAAATCGTCCAAGCCTTGCCATGTTTGCCGTCCAAGCCTTCCAATGTGAGGGTGACACATGTCACCCTCCCGTTGGTCCAAAATGTTTCGTCTCTCGGAAAAATCCGCAAAAATTAAAAATGACATAGCCGGAAATTCCCCTACGAAAGCTGTGGAAACGTTTCGTCGAAAAACGACTCCTTTCGGCACTTGTGTACAAATTTCGAAACTAGCCTACTTTAAGGCTCAAATTATAATACGTACACACTCACGTACATACTCTGGAAATACGGGGTATAACATTCTTCCCCCCTTAGAAACATTCGTCCCGAATGTTCCTTCTCAAGTCTCAACACAAACATGCGCCAGTATAGTCTTCACTGCTATACGTACGAAAACAATCATGCCACACCTGGCCATGAAATAACAAATGCACAAAATACGAAATCCCAAGTCCACGAGGAATCACCTCTGTTATCACAAAAGTTCCCACCAAGGTCTAACATATACTCCCTCTGCACCTTCATTTCACAAAAAGCGATCACACTCGTTCACTTCTCCCTACCTCGTCGTACCTGTTCGAACACTCGAACTCTTCCCAAGCACGCACCACACTTCATCCAACGCTTGTTTCAACCCCGAGTCACTACTCAAACTTGGTCATCTTACTAACCTCGATTTCCTCTAAGGCCATTCTCGGCTTTCACGAACTGATTCTGGTCGAGCGTATCCACGAACTCATAAGATGGTCATCTAAACTTGGGCCTAGCACCCTCGTGACCTGCCACTGGCGGGACCACCGAGCTGACCCGCTTTCGAAGCGGGCCGCGGGTTGGCCCGCAACATAGCTGACCGACCACTATCGCGCCAACTCTTGCTCGCCGACACGGAACAATCTTGCTAAAACACATCATAAGCTACCACTTTCATTTACCCAACCAGGGACTTATCACCTGATACATTCTAGGCATAAAATGCACTGACAAGGATCACTCGCAAAATCTTGTACTCAAGACGGCCTTACATCTAAGGTCTCAGTGTAATATTCTAAGGTTCATCATTTTCTCACCCGAGCTTACCCTTTCACTAAGCATGTTTCTAAATCACATTTTAGCACCAAGCTATCAGAACATAACACATAACACATTATCATAACATACAAAACTCTAGATGGTGAAGGATATACTGAAAATAGGCGGTTCGAGGACCGCTAAAGCTGAGAACTTCCACGCGACCTCTCAGTGGCCATCGCTCTACAGTAGTCTGTGCTATCCTACCGCTACCCCAGTCGGACAGTCTCTCGTCATATGGCCTGTTGGCGCGAGAATAACAAGCTCCTTGGTACTACGACACTCTCCGAAATGCGGTCTACCACATCGACCACCGAGGTAGGGGTAGCTGCGTCCGGCAACACCCTACTCCCGAACATCTGAAACACGGGAGCGGACCTACTCACGAATATCCCGAGGTCGAAAGGCTGCGGAGGACCACTCTGCAATGGCGGAGGTACATAACTAGTCTGCTTCTTGGCGGTCCGCCTCGAAAGTCGCAAAATAACCGGCCGTCTTGGCGCCTTACTGTGGCGGTCCGCCGTCGATCTGCGCTCGCCGCGCCCAGTGCATGAGCACGAATGCGGGCAATGTCCATGCGGTGAAGAAACACCGAACAACTCTGCTAGGTGTCGTGAGCCACGTAACATATCGGTGCACTCGATCCTCCATACTAGCTACTAATGCGGGAACATCACAAGCCAATGAGTCGAACTCACATTATACTCCCGGCTATGCGCGTTACGCCTCAGCATCAAAAATCAGTCGGCCCGAGCCCTCGCCGTTTGTGGAGGCAAGAAATGTGCGAGAAGGCCCCGAAAACTTCGTCCCAAGCGGTGGAAGTCATGCTCTCCCGGAAAGCTCACGAGTCAAACCAATCGACTGCGGTATCACGCGGCCGTCACGAACAAATATCACGAACTCGGTCTCACGAAGCCTTGATCACCCGCATGATCCTGCAGCGGCGGATGAACTCCTGCGGATCATCCTCCGGCCTCGACCCGTAAAACTCAGGCGGGCTACAACTAAGGAAATCCCGTAGCCTCAAGCGGTGCGCCTCGGGTGCACTACGGTCTTCTTTGGGCCAGGCTGCTGCGTCGGCCCTATCCTCATATCGCCTGACCACGGCCGATAATCGGGCCGTCTCGCGTGACCCATCTCCCCGCTCGGTGTGGGATGGAGGCTCGGTCTTGTAGTCTCGGCGACCACTGCTGCGGCTCTAAATTCTGCTGGTGCTGGCGGCGTTGCAAAACTCGCCGTCTGAAGCACTACCTCAGGTACTGACCGGGCGTGCGCCCTCGTACTCCTCTGAATCCCACTAGCAGCTCCCTCGGCTGCCTTGCCTCCCAGGCCACAGGTTGCCTTCGCGAGGCATAAGCGGTAAAAATGAAACACGTCGGAGGGTCCGACTTACAACCACGACTCTAAAGCACGATCTCGGAATGAGAAGAATGAAACCAATCCTAAATGTCCTATAGTCTCGATTATAGATGTGGTGCACAACACAGATAATCAAGACTCTACTGAACACGGTCGTAGACACTTTCAGAGGACTAAGCGCTCTGATACCACTTTATCACGCCCGAATCCGGGCGTGGTAGTGCCTTACCGGGCACCCTAGTGATACAACATCGGAAAACCAGCGGAAAAATAAAACACGAGTCATGAAACAAGAGATATAATAAATAAACAGGCCAGCCAAAGCGATTTGCCTTGGTATATACATAAAAACCGAGCAGTTAACCTTTTACAAACCACACTTGTGATTACTCTGCACTCTAAGATTTACAACAACTATGACGGGACGGGGCGCCATACCACGAATGTACAGAACCTACAACTCGAAGCATGCAAAGATAAGCCTCCAAGGAACGGAGCTTCAACACTTGAAATGAGATCCTAAGGCGGGGATCCACGACCGATGTACCTCTACTGCGGCATGAGCGGCCCGAAGGAGGTCGATAACAGTACCAAGTATGTGGCTCACAAATCGTAAATGAAATCATAATAGCTTAAAAAGCGGAGACATGTATGATAACCAAAATACGATGCAGCGACATAAAAGCGATCAGTCGGGGACTCACGCCTCAAAGTCACCACTCGAAGTATAACTATGGGTCTCACGCCCACAACATCTATCATGTTCGCATCATGGCGCGTGCCCCGGAATCTTGCCTCGGTGTAGACATGTCCATGATGCAACAATAATAACAAGGCGCGTGGCCACATTGCCCGAATCTTGCATCGGTGTAGACATGCCCATGTAACCTCAATAACAATATCTTTGGGTGGTCAACCTGCGCGTAGCCACATGCCGAATCTGCATCGGTGTAGACACGTCCATGTTGCGATAATAACCATATATCGGGTAATCAACGGCCGCGTGGCCGCGTGCCGAATCTTTGCGTCGGTGTAGACATGTCCATGTGACATCAACAACAAGACGATAATCAAAATGGAAACATACCGTGGAATTCTCCATCACCGCCCGGACGCGTCAAGTAAGTTCTCAACAAGTCAACGGCCTCTATCGAGAGCGGTAACCGAAATACCACACTTGCACAACAAAGGCTATCATCACAAGCATAGGCAAGTTTCACAACAACAAGCATAGGCGAGTTTCACAACAACTCAAAGTACTTTCATTTTATGCCAAAGTCCGTTTTAACCTAAAGTACTACGACGTTAACTTCTTTTAAAAGAGATCCATTACTTTTATAAAAGTCACCCGATACGTAGTATTAGAATGACCAACCCACATTCCCTTTTCAAAATCAAGTAACAACATTCTTTTCCTAAGTTCCAGTTTGCCTAGTCTCAATTACTCAAGCTTCTCATTTTCAAATGGTTTCATAGTTCATAAACTTAATCACTGATTCCTTTTAGAACAATTGAGTAATATATGTCTCACGTGAGTAGGTTATTCTTGTTTACAACATTCTTATTACAATGACCATGATCTAGAAAATGTAATATCATTTTGTCTCATCTTAGTTTCTATGCGGATGGAGGTTTCTACTGCTTTTAATACGCTACATCATTATTCAATACATTTTCCTTTATTAACGCTGCGATTAGTGCAATCGATACACATTTTGATTTCCGAAATCAGTAAAACATTATCCCTTTAAATACAACCAAGTACTCATTACTCACGAATGAGGTTTCACACAAACATCCACATTAAAATAAATAAGTTAAGTCTCTTATCTTATAAGATCAAGTCTCTTAACTTCTAACATCAGTAAACCATTTTCTTTACCTCTCTTAAGACATTATACCTAACTCCCCATAAAGCTAGTATAACTCTTTTTTAAAACCTTTAAAACCAAGTGTTACTCTTTCTTTCAAAACGATTCACAAATCTTTTGAAATACTTCAACTTCTTTATTAACATAACAAGCGGTTATAACTAAATCGATTACCTTTTAAAAACCACAAAGTATTTGCTTATCCACATAAAGCTATTATAACCGAGCTTCCCATAAAGCCGTTATAACACTTTATGTTTTTAAACCAATCAAATACATTTAGCCCATGCGTCTCTGGTACTACATAGTTCACACATATCATGCTAGAAGAGATAGGAAGAGGTTCACATACCTCGCGACGATTGTCGACTAATAGCAAAACGCTCCAAGTACCTCAAACCGCCGCCTACTCCTTAAGCCAAGTGGATCACTCCACACGTAGTACTTCAACCTCTAAGGCCACACGGCGCTTATTAACATCTAGATCTCAACGATCCAATATCTACGAGAAAATTCGCGCCTCCACGCCACAGCGTAAATCTCTCTCTATCGAGGCTACCAAGCCAACCAGGGGTTTATCGCCTAACCGGACGTGTACAATTCTACTCGATAATACACAAGTCTCGCAATACGATCCCATGTAATTACGATTGATTCGATTCTTTATTATCCTTCTAAGTGATTCTTGTTCAATTCCTCATTCTTGGAGCTTAAGTCAAAAGACATTGCCACAATACTAAGTTCAGTTCTATATATAGTAGACAACAACTATATATTCAACACTTATGTAATTTCCAATTACAATAGTGGGACAAGATATTTACCTCGATAAGCCCAAAATTATCCTAGTTTAAAGTCGCTCCTGAGCAAGGTTTAGCTCCAACTCCGTGCGCTCAACCCGCTCCAAACTACCCTTAGAAGTTCTAACCAACTTCTACTTACAACTTCAACAACGGTGAAGATTTCCTTAGGGTTTCGTTTTTGTGGCTAAAGGAAGTATAATCGTATTTTACGGGCTTTTGTATAAGTGTAACCTTGGGAATACTACCAGGTATTTGGGCCAAGGTATGTTGACATTACAACAATACTTGGAGAGTATTTCTATACCACAACAAGGGTATTATATGAAAACAACTAGGCTAGGGGGTACCTGCTAGACACCTGAAAGGGAGGGTGTTGCTCTCGGCCAAAGGCCTTAACAAAGGGAGGGGTGTTGGGCGATTTCAAGGTTGAGGAGAGGAGAGATTTTTAACACTTAGAACAATTTTTGGATGAAGAAGTTCATCAACATGGAGGGGTATTTATAGGTCAAGCAAAGGCCAACCAATGGCCAAGATCCATCCAAGTGTATAGCAAGTGTAGGGCTAGGATTCACCTAAGTACACCTTATCCATCTACCACCAAAATATCCTACCTAACCCTTGACGAAAAGCCAAGGCCAAATCGTCAAGCCTTGCCATGTTTGCCGTCAAGCCTTCAATGTGAGGGTGACATGTCACCCTCCCGTTGATCCAAAATTTTCGCCTCTAAAAATCCGCAAAAATTAAAAATGACATAGCCGAAATTCCCCTACGAAAAGCCGTGGAAACGTTTGATCGAAAAACGACTCCTTTTCGGCACTTGTGTACAAATTTGAAACTAGCCTACTTTAAGGCTCAAATTATAATACGTACACACTCACGTACATACTGAAATACGGTATAACACTAGCCTAGCAAATCTACCCCCTTGGTAGAAAAGTTGCCTTCTAGTATTGTTATAATGCCCAAAATACCCTAGCCCAAATCCCTTAGTACTTAGTAGAAGTTGTGAAGAACTTCTAAGGTTTCTGGAGCGTATAACTTAGAGCAAAACCTTGCTCAGCGACTTTTATCTAGGATATTATTGGCTACTGAGGTAAATAATCCTAACCCTCTTTTGTATTAGAGAATGCATACTGTAGAAGTATAAGAATAAGTATTAAATACTTAGAAGAATATTGCAGAATAGAATTGAACTGTTATCACAGTAGAAGGGTTTAAAAGAAGAATAATCAAAGCACTTACATGGATTTGTTTTCACGATGAACTTATATAGCTCACCTGGTAGGGAAGTGCTGCCCGACTTTCCATAGAATTGTGAACCCTCTGTTTAGAATGACCTTCAGAGTAGTCTAGACTTTGATAGATGTATGTGACTATTATAGGCTGATTCTCTGCGCGCGACATATTCAACTTGGCAGGTGGATTTCGCCGAGAAGGTATGTGATTCTTCCTTAAGCATGATATTTTAAAAATATATGTAGTACGGTAGACGTACATGTGTTAACTGAATAATAACTACGGCAATGTCTTTTGACTTAAGCCTGAATAATACTTACGGCAATGTCTTGCGACTTAAGCCTGAATAATAAGGATCTGAAAGCATTTCAAAAGAATACTGAATCATTTTTAAACAGAAGAGAACAAATTGGTTTTTAAAACAGAAGCTTAAGAGTTATACTAGCTTTATGGGAAGTTAGGTATAACCACTTAAGAATAATAAAAGGAACAGTTTACCTATGTGTTTATAACAGACTTATATTGATTTGTGAAAAGAATAATAAGATGGTTTGATAAGTAGACATGATATGATGCTATGTGTGTTAGTGTCTGTAACGCGTTTGTGTAAGAGAGTATTCTTGTTGTGATTATGTTGTTTAACGATAAGATGTTATGTTAGTATAATATCACCACCTCTTGACATATTCAGGGGTTAAGGCGCCTCCGTCGGGGTAGACTCAGTGATGCAGGACCATGATTCGAGAATACCTCATGCGGGTCGAGGGACCTATGCGGAGCTACGGAGTTCCGTGTTAGTGATGCGGGTTATACCTCACGCGGTCTATGTGGCCATGCGGACTACGAGTCCAGGACGATGCCGAGGAGTAGCTACCCTCGATGCGGGGTTATATACCCTATGCGGGCCTACGTGAGTGGCCTATGCGGACTACGGGAGTCCAGGATTAGGCTTGCATGGTGATACTACGGGCAATTTGTCACGACCCGTTCCGGGGCCCGTGACTGGTGCCTTACCGGGGCACCCAAGTAGTCATACATCAGAGTAATCAGCGGAAACATAAAGCAAGACATGAAACAGTTTATAAAACAAGACACAGATTATGTGAGAAAACATCGCCTTTCGGCATATATATAATCATGTTTTAGCAGTTACATCCGACATCAACATAACATGACTACAGACCTCTGAAATATACAACTATGGCGGGACAGGGCCGTCATACCCCAGCAGATAAAACTATCTACAACAGGAGATCATACCAAAAGTAGAGCCTCGGAAGAGATGGAGCTCACGACACCAACGTGAGATCCTGGGATGCGGATCTAGCACCTGCTTGCCCTTACCTGCGGCATGAACGCAGCCCCCCGAACGAGGTCAGTACAACAGGTACTAAGTATGCGAACTGTAAAGTACTTAACTGAAAACATATCATTTCTTTTAAAACCAGTTTACAAATATGTGTGAAACAACCAAGAAACCGCATAGTGCCACATCACAAACAAGAGCAACAATAGGTAATCAGAATACGCCTTGTCTAGGTGCGAATGATCGAAAGCAGGGCACTCGCCCACATCCTCATTCCGCAAGCCTAATCACGACTCGAGTCCGCGTAGGCCACTCGCACGGGCGCGTGAGGTATAACCCCGCATCGAGGGTAGCTACTCCTCGGCATCGCCCCGACTCGTCCGCATGGCCACATAGACGCGTGAGGCATAACCCGCATACTAACTCCGAACTCTCGTAGCTCGCATAGGCCCCTCGACCCGCGAGGTATTCTCGAATCATGGTCCTGCATCGCGAGTCTACCCGCATCGGCGGCTAACCCGGTGTCATCTCAAGAGGTGAGTGATAGTATACTAACATAACAACTTATCTTTAAGTAACATAAGCACAACAAGGATACTCACCTATACAAACGTTACAAGATACTAACACACATAGCATCATATCATGTCTACTTATCAAACCATCTTATTATTCTTTTCACAATATAAGTCCGTTATAAACACATAGGCAAACTTGTTTCTTTTATCAATCTTAAGTGGTTATACTTACTTCCCATAAAGCTAGTATAACTCTTAAGCTTCGCTTCAAAACCAATTAGTTCTCTTACGCTTAATAAATGGTTCAAGAGTCCTTTGAAATGTTTTCATTCTTTATTATTCGTGCTTAAGCGTGAGGCATTGCCGCACGTATTATTCGGGCTTAAGCCGTGAGGCATTGCCGTAAGTATTATTCGGTTAACACGTATGCGTCTACCGCACTATATACATATTGTAAAATATCATGCTTTAGGAAGAATCACATACCTTCTGGCGAAATCCACGCCAAGTCGAGTATGTCGCATGAGAGAATCACTATAATAGTCACAGATATCTATCAAAGTCTAGACTATTACAGAGGTCATTCTAAACAGAGGGTCCTCAATTCTACGGAAAGTCGGGCAGCACAACCCTACCCGGTGAGCTATATAAGTCTACTGTGAAAACAGTCCTATGTAAGTACAGTTCATATATTCTTCTTTTATACCCTTCTAAGGTGTTACAGTTCAATTCTATTCCTTAACAACCTTCTAAGTATTTATACTTATTCTTATTCTACAACAGTAAGTATTCTCTAATTACAAAAGAGGGTTAGGATTATATACCTCGATAAGCCCAATAATATCCAAGTAAAAAGTCGATCCTGAGCGAGGTTTAGCTCCTAATCCAAAGCTCCACAGCGCTCCAAGAATCCTTAGAAGTTTCCCACAACTTCTACTAAGTACTAAGGAATTTGGGCTAGGTTAAATTGGGCATTATAACAATACTAGAAGGCAACTTTCCTACCAAGGGAGGGGGGTAGGTTTCGGCTAGGCTAGAGGCGCACAGGGCCTCGCCCAAAACTTCACTCAACGGGGGAGGGGTGTTTGGACGAATTGCTCACAAGGGAGAGGGGAGGGTTTTTCAAGACTTGAAAGCTTTAGTGGATGAAGAACTCTTCATCTCAAGAGGGGTATTTATAGGTCAAGACATGGCCAACCAATGGCCAAGATTTAGCCAAGTGCTAGGCAAGTGTAAGGTCAAGATTAGGGCAAGTGTACCTAGACTTGCACAAAATATCTATCCAACTTTATGACAAGGATTGTCATCCAATCGGCCCTATTGCGTGACAAGTCCACCAATGAGAGGGTGGAAAGTGTCGCCTCTCATTGGTCCAAAGTGTTCGACTCTCGGAAAAATCCGCAAAAATAAGAAATGACATAGCCGTAATTTATCCTATGAAAGCTGTGGAAACGTTTCGTCGGAAAACCAATCGTTTTGTGAGTTGTGCCCAATAATTTTCGTCCAAGCCTAACTTTTAAGGCTAACCTTTTGTACGTATTCCCTTACGTACATACTCTGGAAATACGGGGTATAACATTCTCCCCTCCTTAGAAACATTCGTCCCGAATGTTCCTTCCCAGGACGATTAAAGATAAGGTTCTTAACAACCTAAGCGGCTCACAAAAAAACACTTAGCACATAAGTCAATTGAATCAATAAGTAGGAAAGTAGGTTACCGGAGGTGTGGGAATAGGTGAGGTATCTGCCTCATGTCCTCCTCGGCTTCCCACGTCATCTCCTCCGAGCTCGTTCGCCACAAGACTTTGTGAAGCCACGTCGCCCGTCGCGAAGCCTAACTCGACGATCGATTATCGCTATGGAATCTCCTCATACGATAACCCTCGGTCACTGGACATCGCCAATCGGATGTACCTAGATGGATCCCGATACATCTCCTCAAAGATAGAAACGTGAAACACCGGATGCCGCCTCCAGGTCGGACGGCAGATCCAACTCATAGGCAACCTTGCCTACCCTGCGGACAATCTGAAACGGCCCAATGTACCTTGGGCTGAGTTTCCCCTTCTTCCCGAATCTCATCACACCCTTCATGGGTGACACCTTCAGGAAAACCCAATCATCAACTGCAAACTCCAGATGTCGACGATGATGATCTGCATACGACTTCTGTCGACTCTGAGCTGTCAATAGCCGCTCTCGGATAAGCTTCACCTTATCCACTGCCTGCTGCACCAAATCTGGTCCCACTAGCTGCACCTCGCCCACCTCGAACCAACCTATAGGCGATCTGCACTTCCTCCCATACAAGGCCTCATAAGGCGCCATCTGAATACTGGAGTGGTAGCTATTATTATACGCGAACTCAACTAGAGGCAAATGATCCTCCCAACTACCACTGAAGTCAATAACACAGGCTCGCAAAGATATCCTCAAGAGTCCGGATAGTGCGCTCGCTGTCTGCATGCGTGGATGAAATGCGACTCGGGCTCACTGCGTCCCTAAACCCTTCGGAAGGACCTCCAAGTTGGCAGAACCGGGCTCCTGCATGCGATATGATCGGGTAGGGACTCCATGCGGTCGACGATCTCTCGGATGTAAAGTCGGCATAATCCTCGGTAAAAAGTCGCCCCGACGGGAAGAAAGTGGGCTGATTTTCGACCGTCGACGATAACCCATATAGAATCATGTCTCCTCCGAGTGCGAGGTAATCCCGTGATGAAGTCCACGTTGATTACCTCCCACTTCCGTGTCGGGATCTCTATCGTCAGAACAAACCACCGTCTCTCGTGCTCTACCTTCACTGCGACAACACGGGCCGAGCTACGAACTCTACAACGTCCTCTTCAAGCCATCCCACCAATACACAGATCTAAGGTCGTGGTACATCTTGGTCGACTCGGATGGATGGAGTAACGCCGCTAGCGTGCTTCCCCAAGAACTCCGCCAAGTCCTCAAACATCCGGAACACACAACCTGCCCTCAAACCTTAGCACCCATCAGTGCTACCTCAAAGGACCCTTGCCTCACGAAGAGTCAGATCACGATATCGAATCAAAGCCGGATCCTCGAATCGTTGCCTCTTCACCTCCTCAACGATGGAAGACTCGGCAATCTCACTAACTCTAACCCCATTGCTATCGTAATCAATCAAAGCGGACACCAAGGCTCGCTAATCGTGCAAATTACGAACCATGTCCCTTCTCTCTGCGCATTATCCGATAGGCTCCCATCGACCTACGACTGGGCATCCGCCACAACATTGGCCTTGCGGGTAGTGCAGATGTCCACATCGTAATCCTTAAGCAACTCTAACCACCGCCTGCCGTAAGTTCAGCTCCTCCTGGTGAAGATATACCGAGGCTCTTGTGGTCTGTAAAAATATCCACGTGAACCCCATACAAATAGTGCCTCCGCATCTTCGTGAATCATACCGCCAACTCCAAATCATGGGTGGGGTAGTTCCTCGTGTTTCTTCATTGTCGGGATGCATATGCTATAACTCGCCATGCTGCATCAACACACATCCCAACCCGATGCCGACGCGTCACAAGATACCGACATAACCATCTGGACCCTCCGGAAGAGTAAGAACGAGGCGGTCGTCGATCTCTCTTTCAAGAATCGAAACCCCGCCACAAGCATCGGCCCATCAAACTTGTTGCCTTCCGAGTCACCTAGTCAATGGTGCAGATAGAGCAAACTTCTCCACGAACCGCCGATAATACCGCAAGGCCCGATCGCGAACCTCTCGCCGGAGTAGTAGTTCTAGGCCAAGTCCGATCGCTTCGATCTTGGCGTATCAACTCGAATGCCATCACCCCGATAATATGCCCAAGAAACGCCAAGTTAACCAAAACTCACATTTGGAAAACTTGGCGTATAATCTTCCGAGTCTCGAGAAGCTGCCGGCCAGTCGCCAAATGCTCGCGACGCTCCCGCCTGGCGAGAATAAACCAAGATATCATCAATGAACACTATCACAAACGTGTCCAAAAATGGTTTGAACACTCGGTTCATCAAATCCATGAATACCGCGAGCATCGTCAACCCAAAAGACATGACCGAACTCATAATGCGCACGTCCGAATGCAATCTAGGGACATCCACCTCTCGACTCGCACTGATGATAGCCCGATCGCAGATCAATCTTGGAGAAACATCTCGCACCTCGCAACCGGTCGAACAAATCATCAATCCTAGGAAGGGTATCATTCTTAATGGTCACCTTGTTCACCTGCACATCGACACACGCGCAGCCGTCCGCCCTTCTTCTTCACGAACAATACCGCTCCCCTGGGAGAAACACTAGGCCTAATGAAGCCCTTCTCTAGCAAATCCCTAAGCCGATCTCTTCAACTCTCTCAACTCGGCAGTGCCATTCGTATGGCGGAATGGAAATAGGCCGAGTATCCGCAACACATCTATACAAAACTCGATCTCTCTCGTGAGGATACCCGGAGGTCATCGGAAACACGTCTGGGAACTCGACTCATCGAATCGACGGAAAATCGCACCGCAGCCTCGTGATCAAACACCCGAACGAGATGGTAGATATACCCTTCGCACCATCTTCCTAGCCTCAGGTAGGAAATAAACCTACCCGCCGGCGATACCGTGCTCCTCCCACAACAACCGCCTCAAACCGAACCGCATTATTCTCTCTCTGCGGTCTACATTGGCGTAGCGCGAAGCTAGCCAATCCATCCCCATGATCACATCGGGTCAATCATCTCCAACTCTATCAAGTCGGCGGTCCGGCGTAGAATGATCACAGACAAGCTCATATACGCCGAGCTACCACCGAATCACCCATCGCGTAGCTACCTCGAAAGTGTCCATGGACTCGTGCTCTATCCCTATCCTACTAGCAACAAGGGAGATATATAGGACAGTAGAACCCGGATCTATCAAAGCATACATATCAAACCCAGAACCGATAAGGTACTTGACGACATCAGTGAGGCCTCCGATCCGCTTACCGACAAAGCATAAATGCGGTTACGAGGACCGCTAGAATCCGGGACGAGCCACGGCCTCTGCGCGACCTGGCGACCCATGAGCACCTCGCCTCCGGGCGAGTAATCAGTAGGAGATGATGGGCGGCAACACGAACACGGTGAGCCCTACCACCACGCCCGGTCGGACGATCCCGCAAAGTGACCTGCTGGCACAATCGTAACAAGATCCAAAAGTAGTACCACACTTCCGTAATGGGATCTACCGACGGCCACACCGGGTGGTCCGACGCCGCATCTCGCTACCTCGACGCCCAAGCCACAGGGCCACGGTTCGCCCTCGAAAGCGTAGTGTCGAGGGCGGTGCGGGAGTGCTCAGTCCGGGCGTGGTGCGACCTAGATCGCCGAGGCCGCCACCACGATAACCACCGAAGACCCTCGCCGCCTTCTTCTGCTTGTCTGTCGGCAAATGTCGACCTCTGCGCTCGCCGCATCCAAGGGCGTGAGCTGCGTGCGGGTAATGTCCATACCGGCCGGAGAAACCCCGCACATGACTCGGCCATATAGTCGTCTGGCGGTGACATAGCGGTGCACCCTATCCTCCATATCTGCTACCAATCCGGGACATATCGAGCCAATGAATCAAACTCGACATTGTACTCCCGACGGTCGTCCTCTGCCTCGAGTAAAAATCTATCAGCCCGCGCTCCTCATCGTGGAGGCAAGAAGTGAGTGAGGAAAGCCTCCGAGAACTCATCCCAGTAGGCGAGGGACGTGCTTTCCCGATAACTCCCATGAATCAAACCAATCGATCGCGGTATCACGCGCGACCTATGTGAACCAAAGATCACGGACTCGGTCTCGACGCCTCGATCACTCTCAAAATCCTCCGAAGGCGACGGATTAACTCGCGATCATCCTCCGCCTCGATCCATAAAACTCCGTGCTCTGGCTCGAAGTCTCGTAGCCTCAAACTCTCGCCTCGGGTGAACAACGGTGCGACCGCAGATCGAGCTGAACGCGCGATTCAGCCTCTCTCGTGTCGGGCCACAACTTTAGCTAAAGCCGGGCCATCTCCTTGTACCCTAACTCCTCCGCCTGGTGTGGGACAGGAGGTGTGGGTACTGTGGTCTCTGCTGGGGCCGGCGGCGTCATAGAACTCGCCGTCTCTGGTATAGACTGGGCCTGAGCCCTCGTGACTCTGGGTGTCCTGCTAGCAGCTCCCTCGGCTGCCTTGCCCTTCTGGGCCCGGGTTGCCTTACGTGGAGGCATAACTGTTATAGGAAAGGAATACGTTAGAGGGGTCCAACCTATAACACAGCTCTAAAGCACAATCTCAGAATGAGAAGAACGGAAACCAATCCTAAATATCCTATAGCCTCCTGATTATTGGTGTGGTGCACAACACACCGATAATCAAGACTCTACTAGATACGGTCTGTAGACACTTTCCGAGGATTAACTGCTCTGATACCACTTTTGTCACGACCCGTTCCGGGGCCCGTGACTGGTGCCTTACCGGGGCACCCAAGTAGTCATACATCAGAGTAATCAGCGGAAACATAAAGCAAGACATGAAACAGTTTATAAAACAAGACACAGATTATGTGAGAAAACATCGCCTTTCGGCATATATATATAATCATGTTTTAGCAGTTACATCCGACACTGTACAACATGACTACAGACCTCTAAGGAAATATACAACTATGGCGGGACAGGGCCCCGCCATACCCTGACTGTACAAAACTATCTACAACAGGGAGATCATACCAAAAGTAGAGCCTCCGGAAGAGATGGAGCTCCTGACACCAACGTAGAGATCCTAAGGATGCGGATCTAGCACCTGCTTGCCCTTACCTGCGGCATGAACGCAGCCCCCCGAAGGAGGTCAGTACAACAGGTACTAAGTATGCGAAACTGTAAAGTACTTAAATGAAAACATATCATTTCTTTTAAAACCAGTTTACAAATATGTGTGAAACAACCAAGGAAACCGCACATAGTGCCACATCACAAACAAGAGCAACAATAGGTAACTGTAATACGTCTTGTCTAGGCTGCGAATGATCGAAACAGGGCCACTCGCCCACATCCTCATTCTGCAAGCCTAATCTCGACTCGAGTCCGCATAGCCACCGCGTGGGCCGCATGAGGTATAACCCGCATCGAGGGTAGCTACTCCTCGGCATCGCCCCGACTCATTGTCCGCATGGCCACATAGACCGCATGAGGCATAACCCGCATACTAACTCGGAACTCGTAGCTCGCATAGGCCCCCGGACCGCATGAGGTATTCTCGAATCATGGTCCTGCATCACGAAGTCTACCCCGCGTCGGAGGCGCCTTAACCCCTGTCATCTCAAGAGGTGAGTGATAGTATACTAACATAACAACTTATCTTTAAGTAACATAAGCACAACAAGGATACTCACCTATACAAACGTTACAAGATACTAACACACATAGCATCATATCATGTCTACTTATCAAACCATCTTATTATTCTTTTCACAATATAAGTCCGTTATAAACACATAGGCAAACTTGTTTCTTTTATCAATCTTAAGTGGTTATACTTACTTCCCATAAAGCTAGTATAACTCTTAAGCTTCGCTTCAAAACCAATTAGTTCTCTTCTTAATAAATGGTTCAAGAGTCCTTTTGAAATGTTTTCATTCTTTATTATTCAGCTTAAGCTGAGGCATTGCCGACGTATTATTCGTGCTTAAGCCGTGAGGCATTGCCGTAAGTATTATTCAGTTAACACACGTGACGCCTCATCGCACTATATACATATTGTAAAATATCATGCTTTAGAAGAATCACATACCTTCTCGCGAAATCCACCGCCAAGTCGAGTATGTCGCGTATGAAGAATCAGCCTATAATAGTCACGTATATCTATCAAAGTCTAGACTATTCAGAGGTCATTCTAAACAGAGGTCCTCAATTCTACGGAAAGTCGGGCAGCACAACCCCACCCATGAGCTATATAAGTTCATCAGAAAACAGTTCTATGTAAGTACAATTCAGATATTCTTCTTTTATACCCTTCTAAGGTGTTACATCAATTCTATTCCTTAACAACCTTCTAAGTATTTATACTTATTCTTATTCTACAACAAGAAGTATTCTCTAATTACAAAAGAGGGTTAGGATTATATACCTCGATAAGCCCAATAATATCCAAGTAAAAAGTCGATCCCGAGCGAGGTTTAGCTCCTAATCCAAAGCTCCAAGCTCCAAGAATCCTTAAGTTTCCCACAACTTCTACTAAGTACTAAGGAATTTGGGCTAGGTTAAATTGGGCATTATAACAATACTAGAAGGCAACTTTCCTACCAAGGGAGGGTAGGTTTCGCCAGGCTAGAGGGAGGGCCTCGGCCAAAACTTCACCAAAGGGAGGGGTGTTTGGACGAATTGCTCACAAGGAGAGGAGGGTTTTTCAAGACTTGAAAGCTTTAGTGGATGAAGAACTCTTCATCTCAAGAGGGTATTTATAGGTCAAGACATGGCCAACCAATGGCCAAGATTTAGCCAAGTGCTAGGCAAGTGTAAGGTCAAGATTAGGCAAGTGTACATAGCCAACTTGCACACAAAATATCTATCCAACTTTATGACAAGGATTGTCATCCAATCGCCCTATTGTCGTGACAAGTCCACCAATGAGAGGGTGGAAAGTGTCGCCTCTCATTGGTCCAAAGTGTTACGACTTCGGAAAAATCCGCAAAAATAAGAAATGACATAGCCGAATTTATCCTATGAAAGTCGTGGAAACGCTTCGTCGGAAAACCAATCGCTTTGTGAGTTGTGCCCAATAATTTTCGCCCAAGCCTAACTTTTAAGGCTAACTTTTAGACGTATTCCTCACGCATACTGAAATACGGTATAACACAATTGGCCCCGCTTCGATCATTCGCAGCTAGAAAAGACTCAAGCTATTTACCTATTGTTGCTCTTGTTTATGATGTGGCACTATGTGCTACTCGTTGTTTCATACATACTTGTAAAACTGATTTTAAAATGATATGTTTTCATTTAAGTACTTTACGCTTTCATATACTTAGTACATTGTAATCGACCTCCTTGGGCCGCGTTCATGCCGCAGGTGGCAAGCAGTGCTAGATCCGCATTCTTAGGATCTTTTGCGTTGGTGTCGTGAGCTCCATCTTCTCCGAGGCTCTACCGCTGGGTATGCTCTCCTGTTGTAATTAGTTTTGTTCGCCAGGTATGGCGGGGCCCGCCCCGCCATAGTTGTTTACTTCCTTAGAGGTCTGTAGTCTGTTAGGCGACTGGGATGTAATCGCAAAACTTGGGTTATATATATATGACGAAAAGGCAAGCTTTTCATCGATAAATTGTGTCTCATTTACAATCGTTTTCATGTCTTGTTTTATATTTCCGCTGATTTTCTCGATGTATGATCGCCGGTGCCCGTAAGGCACTACCACGCCCTGACGGGTCGTGACACACTGTTATAATAAAACTCAGACGGTAAGTACGAAGGCATAGCCGACTACTAGAACCCACCGCATCAACAATGCTATAAAATCAGACACGAGGTCTTTCTAGACCGCCACATGATCGGCGGGCCACTCGCCTCGCATCAATGTGCGCGTTTAACCTCGAACTCACCGCAGCTCGCGATAAAGCCATAGGCCCGCATGAGGTACTCTCGCACGGGGTAGCTAACCCGCGCATCAACTCGACCTCAAGTCCGCATAGCCACACATGGACCGCATGAGGTATTCCTCGCATCGGCGGAACACACCCGGAGTGCTCATCCTGTCTTGGAACTCCCGCAGCTCCGCATAGGTCACATGGACCTGCATGAGGTATTCCTCGACGGTAGCTAACCCGCAACATAACAAGTCGCTGGGTATGTGATATAATACCAAGATAACGGACTTATCGTTAAACAACGTAAGTACAACAAGAATAACCCCCTTACATAACATCACAAGATACTACACACGTAGCATCATAACATGTTCACTTTATCAAACCGACAAGAAGTATTATAAGGCTATCACAGACAAATCATAGGCAAGTTACTCACACAAGGTACTTTTATTTGATGCCAACAAATCCGGGTTTTAACCCCAAAGTACTACATACTTTAACTCTTTAAAAAGATCCATTTCTTTCACAAAAGTCACACGATACTCGTCGTATCAAAATAGAGTAACTATCTTTTTTAAGTAAACCAAAACAATTTCCATACCTTCTTTTTAAACCAATCTTAAGACAAAAGCATGCCTTCCTTTTTAAACCATTTTAAGACAAAACCATGCCTTCCTTTAAAACAAAGACACTTTTCCTTTTTAAAGTCAAATAGCAATATACTTTTTAAACCAAGTGACTTACTCTTTTAGAAACAAGTATCCTATACCTTTAAATCATATCTTTTAAGGAAACCAACCTCCAACTTTTAAAATGTCAAGTAATCATTTTAAATCCAATGATAAAACCATTCTTTTGTTTTCATAAAGTCGTTATAAATAACCTCCCATAAAGCTATTATAACACTTTATGTTTTAAACCAACCAGGGACAACTATTCTCATTTTCGAAATCAAGATAACTCTATTCTTTAAAATACCACACACCCATTACTCATGAATGAGGTTTTACAACTTTTTAACATAATTCAAGTCCATAATTTTTCATAACAAGTCACTTAACTTTGGAATCAAGTCAAGGACACAAAAGGAAAATCAAATTCCTTTAAACACACGCTGCCTACCGCACTATATATATTCACAACAATCATGCTAGAAAGGATAGGAAGAGGTTCACATACCTCGCGACGATTATCGACAATAAGCAAAATGCTCCAAAGTACTATAACCCCTTAGCCTTTTCCACCCTTCAAGTAGAATACGCTACTGTAGTACTTCAACCTATAATGGCCATAAACGTTTATTAACTTCTAGATCCCTTCGTAGAATATTTCTAAGTACAAGGTTCCATATTCTACGGAAAATTCGCAGACCTCCCCGTAACTACATAAATAACCTCCACTAACAAGGCCCGCTACTGTGCCAACAACTCCCGAGGATTACACGCCTAACCTGACGTGTACAATTCTCGCCCTACAATAATACTTCACAAGTCTACAGAATACAACAATGTAAATACAGTTCAATTCTTATCAATATTCATTCTATATCTAGTATACTCAACTATACATTACTACAACATGTAATCTCCAATTACAATAGGGGGATAAAGATTATTACCTCGATAAGCCCAAAATTATCCAAGATTTATAAGTCGATCCTGAGCAACGTTTAGCTCCACTTCCTTACGCTCCAACCCGCTCCAAGCAACCCTTAGAAGTTTCTAAACAACTTCTCTTAACACTTCATCCATCTATGAAGGTTTTTCCTAGGGTTTCATTTTGCGACTATTGGAAAAAAAGTAGTATTTTCGGGCTCTTATGTTGGGATAACTTTAGAATACTACTAGGGATACAAGGCTAAGGTATTTGGGACTATACCAACACTTGAAGAATTTTCTACACAAAAGGGGGGGGGGGGTGTTTGGACGAGAACAACCAATTTTCTTCTCGTACGAACGTCTTCGTATACATACCCTGGAACTACGGGGTGTAACATTCTTCCCCCCTTAGAAACATTCGTCCCGAATGTTCCTTCTAAGTCTCCAAGCACACCTGTGCCGGTATAGTCTTCACTACTATACTTACGAAACCAATCATGCCACCAATGGCCATAATATAACTTACGCGCAAAACTCAAATCCAAGCCAACGAATAATCATCTCTAAAGCGTATAACAATACTAATAGCTCCACCCATGGTCCAAAGGATACTTTCTTCACATCTTTACTTATAAAAAGGACACTTCCATCTTCTTAACACATCTACGCCTCTTTTCTTACTCGTGCACCTCCTCGTACACTCGAACTCTTCCTACTATACGCATAATATTTCGCCATTGCTTCGCCAAAAATCTCGGTTACCATCTCCAACTTGGTCATCACTAATCGGGAACACTGACGGATGGATCTCCGATACTCTTCCGAAATATAGCAACATGGAAGACCGGACGCATCGTCTCCTAAGTCGGACGGCTAGCTAACTTATAGCAACCCGCCTATTCTACAAACGATCCAAAAGGCCCAAAGTACCTCGCTAAGTTTCCCCTTTCCAAATCTCGCCACACCCTTCCGGTGGTACCTTCAAGAAGACCACCGCCAACTCAACTCCAAGTGTCGACGCCGATTATCCGCACGACTTCGCTGACTCGAGCCGCTAAAACCTCTTCTGGATAAGCTTCACCTTACCCACATCCTGCTGAATCAAGTATGGACCAACTATCTGAACCTTGCCAACCTCGAACCAATCGACCGGCAACCTACACTTCCGCCCATACAAGGCTTCATAAGGCGACATCACTGAAATGGTAGCTATTATAATACTCACTCAACAAGAGGCAAATAATCCTTACAGCTACCCCTGAAATCAAAACACCGGCCCGTAACCTATCCTCAACTGTCTGGATAAAACGCGTTGTTTGTCCGCCGCCCGAGGTGAATGCACATCGAGACTCACTGAAGTTCCTAACCCCGCCTGGTAAAACCTCCAGAAACAAAAGAAATAGCCGAAAACCGGGCTCCACTGCCTGCCATAAAAAGTAGGAACCCCGTGCAGCCTTACAACCTTCCTAATACACAACATCTCGCATAACCCTCCGCAGAGTAAACAGTCCTGACTAAAAGACAAGACGGGTGACCCATCGCCCGACTCGGGTCGAACGCATCCACAACTGCGATAGTTACCTAAACTTGGGCCTAACACCCTCGTGACTTATCATCTAATGACCACCCCAAACTGACCCCACCACATTCCGGGCTGCGGGTTGACTCGCGATATGGCCTCAACCCGACCCACTTCGTAGTAAACTCTCGTTCCTGGTCCGGAACAATCTCATTATTCAAGTCATGAGAACCTAGTGGTCTTCTAAGCCCAACTACCCACTTCCCTTTCACACCACTCATGGACTTATCACCTGAATATACTTCACGTATCCAACGTACTCACAACGATCAAACGTGATAATCTTTTACTTAAGACGACCTTGCATCTAAGGTCTCCACGTGTAATATTCTAAGGCTCACACCTACCATGTCCCCATACTTACCTTTCTAACTACCTCTGTTTTTTTTTAATCTCAACTAACACAATGCTATCCGTACATACGCCACACGTATCTACCATAACGACATAAACAAGTCTCTTAAGGGTCAAGATATCTCTCAGAACATCGCCTCACTTTCCCTTTGTCGCTCTAATCATAATCCTCGCCGCAGGCGCCTAGCTATGGCGTGATGAACCACCACGATCCCGGGCGTCGAGTCAGAACATCCGCGCCACCTCTGCCTGACAATTTCTCTCAAATGGCCCGCTGGCCGCAAGCATATCAAGCTATCAAGAGTACGACACTCTCAACGACACCTACCACATAGTGAACACTTGAGGAAAATCAGATCCGGTCGCTAGAACTCGTAACTGTGAACCTAAACCCCGGAGCTATGACCAACTCCTAAATACCCCTAACGCCCCGCTCGCGAGGACCACTCAGATCGGGCGAGGCGCCAACCTACCCGCTGCTGGAAGGTCCGCCAAAGTTACCAAAGGACCTCATTGCTCGCCTCTTCGCTGATTCGTTAATCCGCCGATCTCACGCTCTCACCGATGCGATAAGTCCAGACGCGCAACGCCCATGCCCTGGGAAGAGCTACTCGTAGAACTTCTACTTGATAATCGCTAAGTCTCGTGACATATCGGCACTCTATCCTCCATGTCCGCCACTAAAGCGGGACATAACGAGCCAACGAGTCAAACTCTATAATCGCATTCTCGAACCGCCCGCCTGCTCGCCAACCTCAAAAATCTATCTCGCCCGAGCTCTCTCATCCGCGAGGCGCAAGTAGTGTGTAAGAAATGCCTTCGAGGTCTTGATCACTTTCACGATCCACAGAATCGTCGACAAACTCCCGAGGATCTTCTCGCTTCAATCCATAGGACTCGTGGACTACAACTCAAGAAGTCCCAAGTCTCAAAACTATCGGATCTAGGTGAACTATCGTACTACGAACCACTGCCTCGTCCGCTCTCATTCCCACCACCGCACTAGCTAGTAATCGCCATCTCTCAGAACTCATATCCTCGCCTCGCCGTGGACCGAGACTCGTATCGTAGTCTCGTGAGAAACCGCCGCCGCCTAAACTCGATGGGCTAGCGGCGCCATAAAACTCGCCGTCAAGTACTATCTCGTAATGACCAGTGCCCGTGCCTCAGAATCTCCGTGTTCTACTCAGAGCTCTCACGCTTTGCCCATCCGGGCCCCGTTGCCTTCAAGGTAGAGGCCTAACTAGCACATACGAATACGCCTGAGGAGTCCAACTTATAACACTCTCTAAGGCACGATCTCAGAGTGAGAAGAATGGAAACCAATCCTAAATATCCTGCAGCCTCCCGACATAAAGTGGTGCACAACACGCCGATAATCAAGACTCTACTAGATACGGTCTCAGACACTTTTCGAGGATTAATCGCTTTAATACCACTTTTGTCACGACCGATCTCAGTTCGCGATCGTGCCTTACTCCGGCACCCTAGTGATACAACATCGAGAAAATCAGCAAATAAAAACTTACACATGAAACAAGATATACAATAAGAAAATAGGCTAACCAAAACTGGCCACCTTTCTCAGATATATAAATAAAAACTGAAACTACATCCTTTACAAACCCCGCCCACAACAAGACATGCACTCTAAGAATGTTATAACAACAACGACGGACAGGCCCCGCCATACCCTCAACGTAAGTACCTACAACGATAGGACTATACCAAAGATAAGCCTCCGAGAAACGAGCTTCCTAAAACACCAAATGTGATCCTATGAGCGAGGATCAACAATCGCGTACTCTACCGCAGATGAACGCAGCTCGGGCGAGGTCGACAACAGTACCAAGTATGTGAAATCGAAATACCAGAAATGAAATCATAATAGTCTATATAAAATGTAATACATATATGATAACCAATTTACGATACACATATGTAAGCAAATATGTCAAGTCGTGACTCACGCCTCAAAGTCATCACTCAAATATAACCACGGGTCTCATGCCCACAATATCAATCACGCCGTGGAATTCTTCCTCACCGCCAAATCCATGATATAAAAACACCAAGGAATACACATGAACACCGTGTCCCACCCGTGTCATAATAAAATTGTACGGTAAGCAAGGCATAGCCGACTACTAGAACCCACCGCATCAACAATGCTATAAAACTATATCACGAGGTCTTTCTAGACCGCCACATGATCGGGCGCCACTCGCCTCGTGATCAATGCGGCGCTTTAACCCCGAACTCACCGCAGCCCGCGATAGCCACATAGGCCCGCATGAGGTACTCCTCGGACGGTAGCTAACCCGCGCATCAACCTCGACCTCAAGTCCGCATAGCCACACATGGACCGCATGAGGTATTCTCGTGACGGGCGTAACACACCCGAGTGATCATCCTGCATCGAACTCCCGCAGCCCGCATAGGTCACATGGACTGCATGAGGTATTCTCGTGACGGGGTAGCTAACCCGCGCAACATAACAAGTCAGGGTATGTGATATAATACCGATAACGCTTATCGTTAAACAACGTAAGCACAACAAGAATAACCCCTTACACAACATCACAAGATACTAACACACGAAGATCATAACATGTTCACTTTATCAAACCGACAAGAAGTATTACAAGGCTATCACAGCAAATCATAGGCAAGTTACTCACACAAGGTACTTTTATTTGACGCCAACAAATACGGTTTTAACCCCAAAGTACTACATACTTTAACTCTTTAAAAGATCCATTTCTTTCAAAAGTCACACGATACTGTAGTATCAAAATAGAGTAACTATCTTTTTAAGTAAACCAAAACAATTTCCATACCTTCTTTTAAACCAATCTTAAAACAAAAGCATGCCTTCCTTTTAAACCATTTTAAGACAAAACCATTCCTTCCTTTAAAACAAAGACACTTTTCCTTTTTAAAGTCAAATAGCAATATACTTTTTAAACCAAGTGTCTTACTCTTTTAGAAACAAGTATCCTATACCTTTAAATCATATCTTTAAGGAAACCAACCTCCAACTTTTAAAATGTCAAGTTATCATTTTAAATCCAATGATAAAACCATTCTTTGTTTTCATAAAGTCGTTATAAATAACCTCCCATAAAGCTATTATAACACTTTATGTTTTAAACCAACCAAGGACAACTATTCTCATTTTCGAAATCAAGATAACTCTATTCTTTAAAAGTCCACACACCCATTACTCATGAATGAGGTTTTACAACTTTTAACATAATTCAAGTCCTTAATTTTTCATAACAAGTCACTTAACTTTGAATCAAGTCAAGGACACAAAAGGAAAATCAAATTCCTTTAAACACACGCAAGGCCTCACCGCACTATATATATTTCACAACAATCATGCTAGAAAGGATAGAAGAGGTTCACATACCTCGCGACGACATTATCGACAATAAGCAAAATGCTCCAAAGTACTATAACCCCGCTAGCCTTTTCCACCCTTCAAGTAGAATACGCCACTCGTAGTACTTCAACCTATAATGGCCATAAAACGCTTATTAACTTCTAGATCCCTTCGTAGAATATTTCTAAGTACAAGGTTCCATATTCTACTAAAATTCATAACCTCCCCGTAACCACATAAATAACCTACACTAATGTCACACCCCGAACCCCGGGCCCGTGACTGGTGCCCTACCTGGGCACCCTTCTACCTTAACAACTAAGTAAACTACGGAAATTTAATAACACCTCTTTTTTTTTTTAAACCAACATACGTGCAAGGGCAAAGCCGACAAGGCTGCCATAATATACATACTCAAAAGACACTACACTGTACATGAGTCTAATCCCACATATGAATACGCACTTAAGAGTTATATCAAATATGACGACAAGGCCCCGCCGCATCATAATCAGATAAAGCTCAGATCGAAAGAACTTATACCAAAAAGATAAACTCCCAATGTAGGAGCTATCCAAAACTCGAAAGGTGGTCCTACACCGCCGATCACCAAACAAGACCTAAACTCGCAGATGAACGCACTTCGGGCGAGGTCAAGACGTAAGAATGTACCAAGTATGAAGCAGCATCAGAATGAAATCATAACAATTACCAAAACAGAGACATGTATGATAGCCAACCTACAAAGATACAATACATAAACAAATATATCAAGTCGTGGACGCATGCCCTTAAAGTCATTACTAAAATATAACCATGGGTCTCACGACCATAATATCAATCATGCCCGTGGAATCCTTCCTCACTGCCGGCAGTCCATGATATAATAACACCAATAGGCATACATAAACACCAAGTCCCACCTGTGTCCTAAAAACTGTATGGGCCAAGTAGGTAAACGAACCAATCAAGTACCAAATATGTGAGACTGAAAGTATTATAACGAAATCATAACAGTCTAACAAAACAGGAGACATGTATGATAATCAAATTACAGTACACTGTGCCTTACTAACAATGAGAGTAAATAGTAGTATACTTACAAAATAAAATAGGAAGCTCACGATCAAAGCAGGACCACCCGTCCGCAGTATCATTAAGCAATCCTACTCCTGGGACTATTTCACCCGCATAAGTCGCGTGGACCCGCATGAGGTATTCCTCGCATGGGACTATTTCACCCGCATAAGCCCTTACGGACTCGCATGAGGTATTCCTCGCATAGGCTGGACCCGCCCGCATGGGACTATTTCACCCGCATAAGCCCTCATGACTCGCATGAGGTATTCTTCGATCGCGGTAGCAAATCCACTAATACGAATGCCACAAACCCGTGGAATGACCCCGAAATGAATGATATACCAATAGCACACAACCGGCTATTACCAGCACACATAGGCAATTCTCAATTAAACAAGCCAAAGTACTTATCAAGGCACACATAGAATAATTCTCAATTAATCAAGCCAAAGTACTTATCAAGGCACACTTAGAATAATTCTCAATTAATCAAGCCAAAGTATTTATCAAGGCACACTTAGAATAATTCTCAATTAATCAAGCCAAAGTACTTATCAAGGCACACATAGAATATGTTACACCCCGTAAGCCCAGGACATGTATAAGAGAATGTACGTAAGGAATCAAGACTTGGAAATTAGTACGAAAAGAAGAATTGTTTTTCCGACGGGAAATCTTCCGGACGTCGGAAAGGAAAAATGTTCGTTGTTGAGAATTGGATTCTCAAAATGCATTATTTAAAAAGTATGGAACTCTTAACCTTATGGAAATTTATTTTTACGGATTTGGTCACGTGGGGCCCACCCGAGGAATTTTACATTTTTGTGGGGCCCACGAGGGTTACGGAATTTTATGGACGAATGAGAGGGCGACACGTAGCACCCCCACATGGTCTTGGTTGAAATGTTGCAAGGGTAAAATGGTCATTTGACCTATGTAGATGATAAGTCTTGCAAGCTTGATATATTTGACCAAGTCAACTTGTCCACATAGGCTTAATCCAAGTGAAATTCATCCTAGCCTCACATTTGTTGATATCTAAGCCCTCCATCAGGTTTTATAAGGTTACTACTAGTGCAAGACTAGCTCATTTAACACTTAGAAAATTGAGAGAGTTTCAAGGCCCATATCGCTTCCTGCTCATAAGAAGAAAGGAGAAAATTTTGTGATTTTGATCCATTAGCCACAAGACTTAAACCCAATGTCCCTAAGAGTGTTGTAAGGATATCCCAATAGAAATATTTCTAAAAGGTTTGCTGTATTAGTCGCAAGGCGGAAACTTAAGAAGTTCTTCAACTTTGAAGTTGGAACTCAAGATGGGTTCTTCATAGGCCTCTACGGAGTGCTTGGAGCGGATTGGAACTTAAGGAAAGCGAGCTAAGAATTGCTAAGGCGACTTTGATTCTTGGAAATTTTAAGGGCTTATAAAGGTATAATCTTGTCGCTTTAGCAATTAAGGTTTACTTATTGTTGTAGTTATGGTTATTAGCAAGCATGAGTTATATATTACGAAGTTTGATTATTATATCGCTATCGAACCCTAATCCAAAACTAGCATGTTAGCCTTCAGACTACAATTCAAGTTGATTATTCGCTTAAGTCGCCGATGTTGTGTAAGAAGGAAATTGTAGTTGTTGAAATGGTTTATAACTATATAACATGTTAGACCTTAGAACTTGGAATTGGAAAAGGATTGGAAAAGACTTTGAATCGTGGTTATGTTGTTAGCCGAGAATGGCTTGATTACGGACTTGTTGGTATTAATTATGGCGGAATTTTACACGTATCGTAAGGCGGTAATCCCCTTTTGTTTGGTTGTTGTTTGAGCCTTAAATGTGGCGTGTTGGTTATTGTATTCGACCTTGAAAAAGGTGGAAAAGTGAGTAGAAACAAAGGAAGTGTCGCCTGATTTTCCGTAGAATTAGAGACCGTATACTTAGTATTATTCTACTGTAGAGACTAGAAGTTGATAGTCTTGTTGTGACCATTATAGGTTGACACTTCTACGCACGCATATTCGGCTTAGCTTGTGGATTTAGCCAAAAGGTATGTGAACTATCTCCTCTTCTAGCATGATTCCTCAAGAGAAAGAAAGCATTTTCTACTCCTTAAATGATCCATTCCTTGGTCGATTTGGATTGCCTAAAATAGAATTTGTTCTATGTACTTCTGATTGTACTTTGATGTTTAAATTGTAAGTTGTATAATCCATTTTCCTTAGTGAAGTTTGGATTCTTAAAAGTGAAAGTATTTTACTTAAGGTACATGGAGTCTTGAAAAGGAAGTGGTTTCCAAATCTTTTCAAGGCCTTAGTTCCAAAACCTAAAGGTCATTATAATGACTTTAGGAGTCAAAGGAGTGATTTACTTATTTGATTTAAAAGAGGAGAAATGACATGATTTAAGAGAAGAAACTTGTTTTGTATATATTAAGAGACTTCAAGAAATTTTGAAAGTTAAGAACCTGCTTTGCAAGATGTGATAATTGGTTTTAAAGTATAAGTCTCTCGTTATAAAAAGGAATGGATATGTCTAAAACCACAAAGCGGTTATAACGGCTTATGGGTAGTTGGTTATAACGGCTTTATGGAAGGTTAAGAAAGTTGTCTATTTTATTAATGGGCATAAGTTGCCTAGATTGTGAAAATTTGAAGTTACTTGATTTCAAACTTTGAAATGAGTTTTCCAAAAGTAGTAACTTACTTTGAAAAATAGACATGCCTTGATACTACGTGTTAGTATCTTGGGGTTTTACATAAAAAGTAGTCTTTGAAAAGAATGACGACGTAGTACTTTGGCTTGTTAAATGAGAATTATTCTATTTCAGGCTCGATAAGTACTTTGGCTTGTTAAATGAGAATTATTCTATTTGGTGCCCCGATAAGTACTTTGGCTTGTTAAATGAGAATTATTCTATTTGGTGCCCCGATAAGTACTTTGGCTTGTTAAATGAGAATTATTCTATTTGTGCCCCGATAAGTACTTTGGCTTGTTAAATGAGAATTATTCTATTTGGTGCCCCGATAAGTACTTTGGCTTGTTAAATGAGAATTATTCTATTCAGGCCCCGATAAGTACTTTGGCTTGTTAAACGAGGATTATTCTATTTGTGCCTTGATAAGTACTTTGGCTTGGTTAATCGAGAACTAGCCTACGTGTGCCGTGATAGCCTTTGAGTGCAAGTATTATGTTTTATTATGTTGCCGCGACTTACCTGGAGGGTCCTACCGTCCGGTTGTAAGTTATTTGGACGCACCGACAGGATGCGGGATTCCACGTATGCTTCCGCTATTTGTAGTACTCAAGTTAAATTCTGATTTTTATAAAAGACACGGTAGTTGTTATGTCTTGTTTCATGGTCACGAGATAGGTAAGAGTATAAACGATGGTAAACCCCAAGACGTTGTACCACCTTCTCCAGGTAAGAGTATAAGTGTGGTAAACCCCAAGACGCTGCACCACCCGCTTATGTTTTGTTTGACGGCCGGCTGAGATAGGGTAAGAGTATAAACGAGGAAAGCCCCAAGACGTTATACCACCTTCTCCGTGGTAAGAGTATAGTGAGGGTAAACCCCAAGACGCCATACCACCGCTTACCACCTTCTCCAGGTAAGAGTATGTTGGTGGTAAATCCTCAAGACGCTATACCACCGGTGGGACTCGTGTTCATGTATGCCTATCGTGTTATATCAGATCACGGATCACCGACAAATGGCGGCGATTCCACGCATGATTGATATTACGGGCGCGAGACCCATGGTTATGTTTTTAGTAATGACTTTGAGCGCGGCCCCCGACTGATATGATCATATGTATTGCATCAGAATTTGATTATCATACATGTCTCCTATTTTGTGAGATCATATGATTTTGTTACGCATTTTCAGTTCACATACTTGGTACATTCTTCAGATCGACTCTTCTGGGCCGCGCTCATGTCGCAGTTTAGGTAATGATGTTTGGTGATCGGCAGTGTAGGATCCTCGCCGTAGTTTTTGGATAGCTCCTTCTGCTCGGAGTTTATCTTTTGGTATAAGTTCTTTCAAGATGTGCTTTTGTACGCTATGGTACGGCGGCCTTGTCCCGCCATAATTCGGGCTTTAACTCTTGAGGTCTCAGATTCATACGTGGATCGACTCATGACGTGTAAGGTCTTTTGTCGTATATACGGCAGCCTTGTCGCTTTGCTCTTGCACGCATATCAAGTTAAAAGAAAAAATGAGGTGTTATTTAATTTCCGCAGCTTTACTTGGTTGTTATGTGGCGGTGCCCATGTAGGCACCACCACGCCCGGTTCGGTCGTGACAGAGTGGTATCGAGTAGTCACTCTGAATGTCTACGCACCGCGTTCAGTAGTAGTCTGATTATCGGTGTTGCGCTACGCACCCATAAACAGTGAGGCTACAGACATTTGTGAGTTGGTTTCTATTCTTCTCACTCCAAGATCGTACATGAGCCGTGTTAGTAAGATAATTCCTCTCGACGCGGATTTTGTGTTACAGCTTATGCCTCCCGAGGGCAACAACGCCTGTAAGGGCAAAGGAGTAGCAGGATCTACTAGTCGACTCAGAGAGTTGATAGGCTTATGCCTGTGGTATACCAGATGTTGTTCCGCCGACGAGTTCTTCTCGCGCAGTTTTGAGACCCCAAAGACTGCAGCCTCCGCTTTCGCCAGAGAAGACTATAGGTCACGAGGAAAGCGCTATGTTATCACAAGATACGGTGCATGGGGCCATCAGCAGAGGTTATTCGGCCAAGATGCAGTGTGTACAGAGGTAGAGGCCAACGCGAGATCAGAAGAGGGCTAGACCGGCTGGTTATCCCTGAGTTTTTGGACGAGTCGCCAAAGAAATGAGCGGATATTCATCCCACTACCCAAAGACATACCCCGCAATACAGTGGGAGATTTGACCACAAGGTATTTAGAGTCATCCAAGCTCCGTGGTCGAGGTTCTCGTATGAGCAGAGGATTTTCTCACGAGGCCACTTATTCCTCAAGCTGTTTATCGAGTAAGCGCCATTTAGGAAATGCCGCTCGCACATGTTTGTTATTATTGTGGTCGTCCGCCATATAACGAGGGTATGTCCTTGTAGAAGAGCACCAAGGCGGCTCACCTTACGTGGTCGATGGTTGATTCCCTTTCTCCACAAATGCGCTCCTGCAAGGTGGTGTTCAAATGTTAGCCACCGTCAGAGGTTAGGTGGAGTTTATAGTTCGCGTCCTTCAACCGCAGAGATGACGTGACTACTGGCAGATCGTGAGGCGACATCGCACGGGTTACATGTATATTTCATTCTTTTCAATCATACGTGGCTGCTGATAGATTCAGATTTTACCCTAGCGTATATGTTTTCCTTTGCTGTTAGAGTTGTAAAGTGATAGTACCTGCAGGTAGGGATACTTTGATTAGTAAAGTGAAAAGTTAAGATCATGACAAGAATGATGTTGAATCGAGACTATAGTCAGTAGAGTTCACAAGTAGTAATTACCGTGAATAATGCGAGACCGATAGGAAGGATGTATGAGAAATACTTTGGCTTACGTGGACTAACCTCTAGTTAACGGGAGGATAGGTGAGAAGTACTCGAGATAAGAGAGAGATTTATTTCGCATCAAGAATGAGAAGTTGCGTGACGACGAGTCGGGTTATGGACTCATTTCGGTCAACCGATAGTATGGAATCAGTGATGCCGCTAGAAATGGTCTCGCTATGCGATAGGGCCACGCGTGCTAGCCCAAGTCTAGTTGATCGCAGTACGAGTTCGTGGACGTTGCTCCACCGAATCCAGTCGTAAGGACCGGTAAGAGCCTTAACGGAAGGTAAGTAACTATATGGCCAAGTTTGGATAGTAACTCCAAGGATTGGAGAAGAGAAACAAAATTTGAGATTTTGTACGGTATTAGATGAGTTTGAAAGTACGAAAGTATGACAAGTAAGGAAAGAAAGGAACCTCTATGATCCCGTGTTTGGGACGATCAGAACCTTCGAAGTTTTGCGAGAAGGGACCACTGACGAAGGTCCATTATTATGTTTATATATGTTAGGTGACGCCATGTGGCATCGCTGGTCTTGTGCGCTTTTGATTGACAGCATAGTATGTAGATTATGCCGAGTTTGTAAATCTTGGCAATCGACTAAGAACATTCGGACGAATGTTTCTGGCGGGAAGAATGTTACACCTCGTAAACCCGTGACATGTATAAGAGAATGTACGTAAGGAATCAAGACTTGGAAATTAGTACGAAAGAAGAATTGTTTTTCCGACGGAAATCTTCCGACGTCTGAAAGGAAAAATGTTCGTTGTTGAGAATCGATTCTCAAAATGCATTATTTAAAAAGTATGGAACTCTTAACCTTATGGAAATTTATTTTTACGGATTTGGTCACGTGGGGCCCACCCGAGGAATTTTACATTTTTGTGGGGCCCACGAGGGTTACGGAATTTTATGGACGAATGAGAGGGCGACACGTAGCACCCCCACATGGTCTTGGTTGAAATGTTGCAAGGGTAAAATGGTCATTTGACCTATGTAGATGATAAGTCTTGCAAGCTTGATATATTTGACCAAGTCAACTTGTCCACATAGGCTTAATCCAAGTGAAATTCATCCTAGCCTCACATTTGTTGATATCTAAGCCCTCCATTGTGTTTTATAAGGTTACTACTAGTGCAAGACTAGCTCATTTAACACTTAGAAAAATTGAGAGAGTTTGTGTGTGCCCATATTGCTCTCGGGTTTGCTAAGAAGAAAGGAGAAAATTTTGTGATTTTGATCCATTAGCCACAAGACTTAAACCCAATGTCCCTAAGAGTGTTGTAAGGATATCCCAATAGAAATATTTCTAAAAGCTGCTGTATTAGTCGCAAGGCGGAAACTTAAGTTCTTCAACTTTGAAGTTGGAACTCAAGATGGGTTCTTCATAGGCCTCTAAGGAGTGCTTGAGCGGATTGGAACTTAAGGAAAGGAGCTAAGAATTGCTAAGGCGACTTTGATTCTTGGAAATTTTAAGGGCTTATAAAGGTATAATCTTGTCGCTTTAGCAATTAAGGTTTACTTATTGTTGTAGTTATGGTTATTAGCAAGCATGAGTTATATATTACGGTTTGATTATTATATCGCTATTGGAACCCTAATCCAAAACTAGCATGTTAGCCTCGAGACTACAATTCAAGTTGATTATTCGCTTAAGTCGCCGCACGTTGTGTAAGAAGGAAATTGTAGTTGTTGAAATGGTTTATAACTATATAACATGTTAGACCTTAGAACTTGGAATTGGAAAAGGATTGGAAAAGACTTTGAATCGTGGTTATGTTGTTAATGAGAATGGCTTGATTATGGACTTGTTGGTATTAATTGCGAGGCGGAATTTTACACGTATTGTGCGTGTAATCCCTTTTGTTTGGTTGTTGTTTGGAGCCTTAAATGTGGCGTGTTGGTTATTGTATTCGACCTTGAAAAAGGTGGAAAAGTGAGTAGAAACAAAGGAAGTGTCGCCCGATTTTCCGTAGAATTGCAGACCGTATACTTAGTATTATTCTACTGGAGACTAGAAGTTGATAGTCTTGTTGTGACCATTATAGGTTGACACTTCTACGTACGGCATATTCGGCTTAGCTTGTGGATTTAGCCGAAAAGGTATGTGAACTATCTCCTCTTCTAGCATGATTCCTTAAGAGAAAGAAAGTATTTTCTACTCCTTAAATGATCCATTCCTTGGTCGTATTTGGATTGCCTAAAATAGAATTTGTTCTATGTACTTGATTGTACTTTGATGTTTAAATTGTAAGTTGTATAATCCATTTTCCTTAGTGAAGTTTGGATTCTTAAAAGTGAAAGTATTTTACTTAAGGTACATAGAGTCTTGAAAAGGAAGTGGTTTCCAAATCTTTTGGCTAGTGCCTTAGTTCCAAAACCTAAAGGTCATTATAATGACTTTAGGGGAGTCAAAGGAGTGATTTACTTATTTGATTTAAAAGAGGAGAAATGACATGATTTAAGAGAAGAAACTTGTTTTGTATATATTAAGAGACTTGAAGAAATTTTGAAAGTTAAGAACCTGCTTGCAAGTATGTGATAATTGGTTTTTAAAGTATAAGTCTCTTGGTTATAAAAAGGAATGGATATGTCTAAAACCACAAAGGGTTATAACGGCTTTATGGGTAGTTGGTTATAACGGCTTTATGGAAGGTTAAGAAAGTTGTCTATTTTTTATTAATGGGCATAAGTTGCCTAGATTGTGAAAATTTGAAGTTACTTGATTTCAAACTTTGAAATGAGTTTTCCAAAAGTGTAGTAACTTACTTTGAAAAATAGACATGCCTTGATACTACGGGTGTTAGTATCTTGGGGTTTTACATAAAAAGTAGTCTTTTGAAAAGAATGTACGTACGTAGTACTTTGGCTTGTTAAATGAGAATTATTCTATTTGTGCCCTGATAAGTACTTTGGCTTGTTAAATGAGAATTATTCTATTTGGTGCCCTGATAAGTACTTTGGCTTGTTAAATGAGAATTATTCTATTTGGTGCCCTGATAAGTACTTTGGCTTGTTAAATGAGAATTATTCTATTTGTGCCCTGATAAGTACTTTGGCTTGTTAAATGAGAATTATTCTATTTGTGCCCTGATAAGTACTTTGGCTTGTTAAATGAGAATTATTCTATTTGGTGCCCTGATAAGTACTTTGGCTTGTTAAATGAGAATTATTCTATTTGTGCCCTGATAAGTACTTTGGCTTGTTAAATGAGGATTATTCTATTTGTGCCTTGATAAGTACTTTGGCTTGGTTAATTGAGAACTAGCCTATGTGGCCGGGTGATAGCCTTGAGTGCAAGTATTATGTTTTATTATGTTGCCGCGACTTCTGGGTGGTCACCGTTGTCAGTTGTGTTATTCGACGCACCGACAGTGATGTGGGATTCCACGTATGCTTCCGCTATTTGTAGTACTTGGGTTAAATTCTGATTTTTATAAAAGACATGGTAGTTGTTATGTCTTGTTTGATGGTCGTCGAGATAGGTAAGAGTATAAACGAGGGTAAACCCCAAGACGTTGCACCACCTTCTCCGTAAGAGTATAAGTGAGGGTAAACCCCAAGACGCCTGCACCACCCGCTTTATGTTTTGTCGACGGCCGGTTGAGATAGGGTAAGAGTATAAACGAGGAAAGCCCCAAGACGTTATACCACCTTCTCCAGGTAAGAGTATAAGTGAGGTAAACCCCAAGATGCCATACCACCGCTTTACCACCTTCTCCAGGTAAGAGTATGTTGAGGGTAAATCCCCAAGACGCTATACCACCGTGGGACTTGGTGTTCATGTATGCCTATTGGTGTTATATTGTATCATGGATCGCCGACAGCGAAGGATTCCACGCATGATTGATATTATGGGCGAGACCCATGGTTATGTTTTTAGTAATGACTTGAGCGCGGCCCCCGACTTGATATGATCATTATGTATTGTATCAGAATTTGATTATCATACATGTCTCCTATTTTGTGAGACTGTTATGATTTTGTTACAGTATTTTCAGTTCACATACTTGGTACATTCTTCGTACTGACCTCCTTCGGGGGGCTGCGTTCATGTCGCAGGTTTAGGTACGATGTTTGGTGATCGGCAGGTGTAGGATCCTGCTCAGAGTTTTTGGATAGCTCCTTCTGTTCGGGAGTTTATCTTTTTGGTATAAGTTCTTTCAAGATGTGCTTTTGTACGCATGGTACGGCGGGGCCTTGTCCCGTCATAATTCAGTTTAACTCTTAGAGGTCTGTATTCATATGTGGGATTGGACTCATGTACGGTGTAGTGTCTTTTGTTTGTGTATATATGGCAGCCTTGTCGGCTTTGCTCTTGCACGTACATTGGTTAAAAGAAAAAAAAATGAGGTGTTATTTAATTTCCGCAGTTTACTTGTGTTGTTAAGGTAGAAGGGTGCCCATGTAGGCACCACCACGCCCGGTTCGGTCGTGACAGAGTGGTATCGTAGTAGTCACTCGGAATGTCTACGCATCGTGTCTAGTAGAGTCTTGATTATCGGTGTTGCGCCGCACTCCATAAACAGTGAGGCTACAGGACATTTAGAGTTAGTTTCTATTCTTCTCACTCTAAGATCGTGCCATGAGTTTGTGTTAGTAAGATAATTCCTCTCGACGTGATTTTGTGTTACGCTTATGCCTCGAGGGCAACACGCCCGCGGCAAAGGAGTAGCAGGATCTACTAGTCGACTCGGAGAGTTGATAGGGCTTATGCCTGTGGTATACCGGATGTTGTTCCGCCGACGAGTTCTTCTCGCGCAGTTTTGAGACCCCAAAGACTGCAGCCTCCAGCTTTCGGTTAGGAGAAGACTATGTGGTCGAGGAAAGCGATTATGTTATTGGCCAAGATAGCGGTGCTACGGCTTCATCGTAGGAGGTTATTCGCCAAGCATGCATGTGTGTACAGAGGGTAGAGGGCCAACGCGGAGATCAGCGTAAGAGGGCTAGACCGGTTGGTTATCCCGGTGAGTTTTTGGACGAGCTGCCTCAGCAGCGAGTGGGATATTCATCCCAGCCTACCCAGTACATACCCCCGCAGCTCACAGGTGGGAGATTTGACCACAAGGTATTTAGGAGCCGGTCCAAGCTCCAGGGGTCGAGGTTCTCAGAGGAGCAGAGGATTTTCTCAGTCGAGGCCACTTATTCCTCAGTGTTTCCATTGGAGTAAGCGTCATTTAGGGAAATGCCGTCTTGGCACAGGTGTTTGTTATTATTGTGGTCGTCCGGGCCATATACTGAGGGTATGTCCTTTAGAAGAGCACCGGTGAGGTGGCTCAGCCTATGTGGCCGATGGTTGATTCCCTTTCCTCCACAAATGCGTTCCTGCAAGGTGTTCAAATGTTAGCCACCGTAGAGGTTAGGTGGAGTTTATAGTTCAGCGGTCCTTCAACCGCGAGATGACGTGACTACGGGCAGGATCGTGAGGCGACATCGCACTGGTTACATGTATATTTCGATTCTTTTGAATCATACGTGCGTTGATAGATTCAGATTTTACCCTAGCGTATATGTTTTCCCTTTGTTGCTAGAGTTGTAAAGTGATAGTACCCCAGAGGTAGGGATACTTTGATTAGTAAAGTGAAAAGTTAAGACTGTTGACAAGAATGATAAGTGAACCGAGACTATAGTTGTGTAGAGTTCACAAGTAATTACCCTGCAATGTGAGACCGATAGGGAAGGATGTCTGAGAAATACTTTGGCTTATGTGACGAACCTCTAGTGAATGGGAGGATAGGGTGAGAAGTACCTTGAGATAAGAGAGAGATTTATTTCAGACTAAGAATGAGAAGTTAAGTGTGACGATGAGTCGGGTTATGGACTCATTTCGGGTCAACCGATAGTATGGAATTGGGTGATGTCAGTTAGAAATGGTCTCGCTATGTGATAGGGCCACGAGGGTGCTAGGCCCAAGTCTAGTTGATCGTTGTACGAGTTCGTGGATGCGTTCCACCGGAACTAGGTCGTAAGGACCGAGAAGAGCCTTAACGGGAAGGTAAGTAACTATATGGCCAAGTTTGGATAGTAACTCCAAGGATTGGAGAAGAGAAACAAAATTTGAGATTTTGTACGTGTACTAGATGAGTTTGAAAGTACGAGAAAGTATGACAAGTAAGGAAAGAAAGGAACCTCTAAGGATCCCGTGTTTGGGACGACTGTAACCTTCGAGTTTTGTGAGAAGGGACCACGGACGTAAGGTCCATTATTATGTTTATATATGTTAGGTGATGGCCATGTGTGGCATCGTTGGTCTTGTGCAGTTTTGATTGATAGGCATAGTATAGAGATTATGCCGGAGTTTGTAAATCTTGGCAACCGACTAAGAACATTCGGGGACGAATGTTTCTAAGGGGGGAAGAATGTTACACCCCGTAAACCCAGGACATGTATAAGAGAATGTACGTAAGGAATCAAGACTTGGAAATTAGTACGAAAAGAAGAATTGTTTTTCCGACGGGAAATCTTCCGGACGTCGGAAAGGAAAAAGGTTCGTTGTTGAGAATTGGATTCTCAAAATGCATTATTTAAAAGTATGGAACTCTTAATCTTATGGAAATTTATTTTTACGGATTTGGTCACTGGGCCCACCCGAGGAATTTTATATTTTGTGGGGCCCACGAGGTTACTGAATTTTATGGACGAATGAGAGGCGACACGCTGCACCCCACATGGTCTTGGTCGAAATGTTGCAAGGGTAAAATGGTCATTTGACCTATGTAGATGATAAGTCTTGCAAGCTTGATATATTTGACCAAGTCAACTTGTCCACATAGGCTTAATCCAAGTGAAATTCATCCTAGCCTCACAAATGTTGATATCTAAGCCTCCATTGTGTTTTATAAGGTTACTACTAGTGCAAGACTAGCTCATTTAACACTTAGAAAAATTGAGAGAGTTTGTGTGTGCCCATATTGCTCTCTTTGCTAAGAAGAAAGGAGAAAATTTTGTGATTTTGATCCATTAGCCACAAGACTTAAACCCAATGTCCCTAAGAGTGTTGTAAGGATATCCCAATAGAAATATTTCGTAAAAGTCATGCTGTATTAGTCGCAAGGCGGAAACTTACAGTTCTTCAACTTTGAAGTTGGAACTTGAAGATGGGTTCTTCATAGGCCTCTAAGGAGTGCTTGGAGCGGATTGGAACTTAAGGAAAGGAGCTAAGAATTGCTAAGGCGCGACTTTGATTCTTGGAAATTTTAAGGGCTTATAAAGGTATAATCTTGTCGTTTTAGCAATTAAGGTTTACTTATTGTTGTAGTTATGGTTATTAGCAAGCAGGAGTTATATATTACGGTTTGATTATTATATCGCTATTGGAACCCTAATCCAAAACTAGCATGTTAGCCTTGAGACTACAATTCAAGTTGATTATTCGCTTAAGTCGCCGACGTCAGTGTAAGAAGGAAATTGTAGTTGTTGAAATGGTTTATAACTATATAACATGTTAGACCTTAGAACTTGGAATTGGAAAAGGATTGGAAAAGACTTTGAATTGTGGTTATGTTGTTAGCCGAGAATGGCTTGATTATGGACTTGTTGGTATTAATTGTGAGGCGGAATTTTACACGTATTGTAAGGCGTGTAATCCCCTTTTTGTTTGGTTGTTGTTTGGAGCCTTAAATGTGGCGTGTTGGTTATTGTATTCGACCTTGAAAAAGGTGGCAAAGTGAGTAGAAACAAAGGAAGTGCTGCCCGATTTTCCGTAGAATTAGAGACCGTATACTTAGTATTATTCTACGGTAGAGACTAGAAGTTGATAGTCTTGTTGTGACCATTATAGGTTGACACTTCTACGTACGGCATATTCGGCTTAGCTTGTGGATTTAGCCGAAAAGGTATGTGAACTATCTCCTCTTCTAGCATGATTCCTTAAGAGAAAGAAAGTATTTTCTACTCCTTAAATGATCCATTCCTTGGTCGTATTTGGATTGCCTAAAATAGAATTTGTTCTATGTACTTCCTTGATTGTACTTTGATGTTTAAATTGTAAGTTGTATAATCCATCTTCCTTAGTGAAGTTTGGATTCTTAAAAGTGAAAGTATTTTACTTAAGGTACATAGAGTCTTGAAAAGGAAGTGGTTTCCAAATCTTTTGGCTAGTGCCTTAGTTCCAAAACCTAAAGGTCATTATAATGACTTTAGGGGAGTCAAAGGAGTGATTTACTTATTTGATTTAACAGAGGAGAAATGACATGATTTAAGAGAAGAAACTTGTTTTCTATATATTAAGAGACTTGAAGAAATTTTGAAAGTTAAGAACCTGTTTTGCAAGTATGTGATAATTGGTTTTTAAAGTATAAGTCTCTTGGTTATAAAAAGGAATGGATATGTCTAAAACCATAAAGGGTTATAACGGCTTTATGGGAAGTTGGTTATAACGGCTTTATGGAAGGTTAAGAAAGTTGTCTATTTTTATTAATGGGCATAAGTTGCCTAGATTGTGAAAATTTGAAGTTACTTGATTTCAAACTTTGAAATGAGTTTTCCAAAAGTGTAGTAACTTACTTTGAAAAATAGACATGCCTTGATACTACGGGTGTTAGTATCTTGGGGTTTTACATAAAAAGGAGTCTTTTGAAAAGAATGTATGTACGTAGTACTTTGGCTTGTTAAATGAGAATTATTCTATTTGTGCTCTGATAAGTACTTTGGCTTGTTAAATGAGAATTATTCTATTTGGTGCCCTGATAAGTACTTTGGCTTGTTAAATGAGAATTATTCTATTTGGTGCCCTGATAAGTACTTTGGCTTGTTAAATGAGAATTATTCTATTTGTGCCCTGATAAGTACTTTGGCTTGTTAAATGAGAATTATTCTATTTGTGCCCTGATAAGTACTTTGGCTTGTTAAATGAGAATTATTCTATTTGGTGCCCTGATAAGTACTTTGGCTTGTTAAATGAGAATTATTCTATTTGTGCCCTGATAAGTACTTTGGCTTGTTAAATGAGGATTATTCTATTTGTGCCTTGATAAGTACTTTGGCTTGGTTAATTGAGAACTAGCCTATGTGTGCTGGTGATAGCCTTTGAGTGCAAGTATTATGTTTTATTATGTTGCCGCGACTCTCGGTTGGAGGGTCGGCTGTTTGGTTGTAAGTTATTTGACGCATCGAAGCGATGTGGGATTCCACGTATGCTTCCGCTATTTGTAGTACTAGGGTTAAATTCCCGGATTTTTATAAAAGACATGGTAGTTCTTATGTCTTGTTTGATGGTCGATCGAGATAGGGTAAGAGTATAAATGAGGGGTAAACCCCCAAGACGTTGTACCACCTTCTCCAGGGTAAGAATATAAGTGAGGGGTAAACCCCCAAGACGCTGTACCACCTGCTTTATGTGTTGTTTGACGGCCGGTTGAGATAGGGTAAGAGTATAAATGAGGGGCAAGCCCCAAGACGTTATACCACCTTCTCCAGGGTAAGAGTATAAGTGAGGGGTAAAACCCCAAGATGCCATACCATCTGCTTACCACCTTCTCCAGGTAAGAGTATAAGTGAGGGTAAATCCCCAAGACGCCATACCACCGTGGGACTTGGTGTTCATGTATGCCTATTGGTGTTATATTGTATCATGGACGGATCGGCGAGGAAGGATTCCACGCATGATTGATATTATGGGCGTGAGACCCATGGTTATGTTTTTAGTAATGACTTTGAGGGCGGGCGTCCCTGACTTGATATGACTGTTTATGTATTGTGTACTGTAATTTGATTATCATACATGTCTCCTATTTTGTTAGACTGTTATGATTTTGTTACGATTTTCGCTCACATACTTGGTACATTCTTCGCATCGACTCCTTCGGCCGCGTCATGCCGCAGTTTAGGTACGCTGCTTGGTGATCGGCAGTGTAGGATCCTCGCCATGGTTTTGGATAGCTCCTTCGTCGAGTTTATCTTTTTGGTATAAGTTCTTTCTCACACGACTAACCCGCCCGTGATCGTGCCTTACCCGGCACCCTAGTGATACAACATCGAGAAAATCAGCGGAAATAAAAACACGAACATGAATTAAGAGACATGATAAATAAACAAAGCAACCAAAACAATGCCTTAAGTATATATACATAAATACCCGAACAGCTTATCCTTTTACAAACTCGCCACAACAAGACATGCACTTAAGAAGTGACAACAACTATGACGGACAGTGGCCCCGCCATACCTCTGAATGTACAAGAACCCATGCACTGTGGTAACATACCAAAAGATAAGCCTCCAAGAAACGGCTTCCTAACACGCTGAACTTTGATCCTATGAGCGAGGATCCACAACCGATGATTTCTACCGCGCAGATGAACGCAGCCTCAAGGAGGTCGATAACAGTACCAAGTATGTGAAATCAGAAAAGATCAGAAATGAAATCATAATAGTCTATATAAGGCGAGAGACATGTATGATAACCAAACTACGCTCACAACATAAAAGCAAGCCATGTCAGTCGTGACTCACGCCTCAAGTCATCCCTCATGCCCGTGGAACTCCTTCCTCACTGCCGGCAGTCGAGGTGTAAATCGTGTGGAATACGTGTCCCGGCCCATCCCGTGGGACTCGGTAAAGAATCATGTGGAATACGTGTCCCGGCCCATCCCATGGGACTCAGAGAATCGATGGAATACGTGTCCCGCCCATCTCGGGACTCGTGAATCATCGATGGAATACGTGTCCCGGCCCATCCCATGGGACTCGGTGAAGAATCAGATGAAATACGTGTCCCGCCCATCTCGTGGGACTCGGTGGATAATCGTTCATAACAAATCAGGCCCTCCATCGAGAGACGCGGTGGTATATAAATACAGTATATGCACACAAGGCTATCAAACACAAACATAGGCAAGTTACACACAACTCAAGTTTATTTTAGGCCAAAGTCCGTGTTCGACCCCAAGGTATTACGACGTTAAATTCTTTTAAAAGATCTATTCCTTTATAAAGGTCACCCGATACCCGTAGTATTAAAATAGAGTGACTCATATTTTTAGGTAAACCAAAACACTTTCCTTTTCAACATCAAGTAACAACATTCTTTTCCAAAAGTTCAAGTTTTCCTAATTTCAAACACTTAAGTCTCTTATTTTATAAAGGTTTCATAGTCCATAGACTTAATCACTTAAGAATATAATCCTCTTTTAAACAATTTGAGAAACATATGTCTTATATGTGAGTAGGTTATTCTTGTTCATAATCAATCTTATTAAAGCAGCCATGATCTAGGAAATGTAATATCATTTTGTCTCATCTTAGCTTCTATGCAGATGGAGGTTTCTACTGGTTTTAATAATACTTATTTAGTCAAAACATTTCCTTTTATTAACGCTGCAGTGGTTTGTCGATACTCATTCTGATTTCCAAAATCAGTAAAACATTATTCCTTTTAAAAACCAAGTACTCATTACTCACGAATGAGGTTTCATACTAACATCCATATTAAGTCAAGTCTCTTATCTTTTAAGATTAAGTCTCTTAACTTCTAAAAATCAGTAAACCATTCTCTTTATCTTCTTAAGACGTTATACCTAACTTCCCATAAAGCTAGTATAACTCTTATGTTTTCAAAACCAAGTATTACTCTTCTTTCAGAAAGGTTTCTTAATTCTTTCGAAATACTTCAAGATTCTTATCATCACACATCAAGTCAGTTATAAGTCAAATCAGTTATCTTTAAAAACCACAAAGCATTTCTTACTTACATAAAGCTGTTATAACCAACTTCCCATAAAGCCGTTATAACACTTTATGTTTTAAACCAATCAAATACATTCAACACATGTACGTCTACCGTACTACATAGTTATACACATATCATGCTAGAAAAGATAGGAAGAGGTTCACATACCTCGCGACGATTATCGACTAATAGCAAAACGCTCCAAGTACCTCAAACCGTCGGCTACACCTTGCCAAGCACTCACGCCACACGTAGTACTTCAACCTATAGAGGCCACAAGGCGCATATTAACATCTAGATCTCAACGTAGAATATTCTACGTAAATTTCGCAAAGACTCCCGCAACCGCCAGAATCTCCTCTTCTATCGAGGCTGCTAACAGCCAACAACTCCCTGAGGGGGTTGACGCCTAATCCGGACGTGTACAATTCTACTCTACAAGAATGTTATTTAAGTCTCATCAGAATACAGTCCTACGTAATTACAGTTCAGTTCTCTTCTTTAAATTCAGGCTTAAGTCAAAAGACATTGCCGCACAACTATGTTCAGTTCTATATATAGTATACTTTAACTATATAATCCTATAACATGTAATTTCCAATTACAATAGAAGGACAATAGTATTTACCTCGATAAGCCCAAAATTATCCAAGTTTAAATGTCGATCCTGAGCAAGGTTTAGCTCCTACTCTGTGCGCTCCAACCCGCTCCAAACAACCCTTAGAAGTTCTACGCAACTTCTACTTAACACTTCAACCGACTATGAAGGTTTTCCTTAGGGTTTTGTTTAGTGGCTAAAGGAAAGTATAATAGTATTTCCTCTACGTATAGAGGGAACTTTGGAAAATACTACAAGGTATTTGGGCTAAAGTATTTGGGCATTATAACAATACTGAGAGTATTTCTATACCACAAAGGGGTATTATACGAAACAACTAGGCTGGGGGTACCTACGGCTAGAACACTACAAAGGGGAGGGTGCTCGCCAAGGCCTTACTCAAAGGGAGGGGCTTTGACGAAAGCAAACAAGAGGGAGGGAGTATTTAGAGACTTAGAAAGAATGCTCAAGTTTGGATGAAATAACTCTTCAACAAGGGGGGTATTTATAGGTCAAGAAATGACCAACCAATGGCCAAGATCCATCCAAGTGTAAGGCAAGTGTAGGGCTAGATTAAAAGAATACTGAATCATGAGTTAGAGAGAAGTTTCTCTCACTAAGAAAACGCTCTCAACGTTTCCCCTTAGTTGCTCCTTCGGTTTTTCCTCTTCTTCCCCTTAGATTTTCGTTTGTTTCACAATGGTTTAATTGTTATTGTTCACCATATGAAGAAGTCTAAACGCTACACACATTCTAGCAATGATTCAGGAGGTTCAGCGATTCGCTAAAACTAGAACAAGGAAGAAAAAGAGTGGAGGCATCCAACAATTGCCGAGAAAATCTTATTCCTAAGCGATCTCGACCTCTGCCTTGGTTCATGTCACGCTGCACTCGCGATTTCCATTAGAAAATGTAGTAGATGATTCTATGCTACAAAGGATACATGAATGGGGCAAAATATAGAAATTGAAAGCTTGGACATTAGTGAATTTGAAGCCAAAACTTCCGCAAGCGTTGTCTTTTCCGATAGCCATTGACGCCTCTAATGCTTCTATGGTGGTCGACCATTCCACGCCAATTAGTTGGTAATGGGATCATTTCGAAGAACAAGATACCACTCTAGCATTAGTACCCGTCACTACCGGAAATTCACCAAAGTTAGCCGAAAAGGGCTTAATTCGGGCCCGACATTCTTTGTTGGAGGAACAAGGTGCGATGGCATTCTTGGGTCTAAACCGGTCGACGCTGGGTCGAGTTCATGGCGGGTCGGGCGGTGTTCATGGGTCCAAGAGTAATCACGTCTTGCTTGATTCAAAGTCGATTGAGAGCATCAAGGTAGTCCTATACCCAAGAAGATTAACGCGTGTCAAGAAAGGAACTTTAATGCCCGAAACGATGTGTCTCTCCTATTACTGCCTGGGGCTTGGGTCGGATGGACAAGGCGTCGTGAGGTTATCAATGAAACTAGAATATGAACTCTATGCATGGATCTAGGTCGACGTGGGATACCAAGGGGTTTCTACACCCGAGGACTCTAACGTTATTATTGAAGGTGCCGAGGCGTCACACATTAACGTGGCGGGTACCAAGGATACACTCACATCCACGCCTTTATGATGGCTCGATTTCCAAGACGGACAGGATAACCTGGGGACATTAACTACTCCCGTTATACAAAGAGTCAAGCCGAGAGTTCTAACGTTATTCGGCGAGTGCCGAGGCGCCACTCATTAATGTTGCGGTACCAATGATTCACTCACTAGCACGGACTTTATGATGGTCCGATTGCCAAGACGGGCCGTGGCATAACCAAGGGACATTGAATATTCCCGTTATACATGAGCCAAGTCAATTGTGAGAAACAAAGCTAAGTCTATTTCCAAGGAGCCTAGGAACTACATGGCCATTAATAACGCAAGAACCGAGGGGTATGCCTTGAATGATGCGGGAACCAATGAGTCCTCTCGTGTATTAAGACAACAACCACTGATTCCTTTTAATGTCACAAATGAAGCCTTCCCTACTTTAGTTAGTTTGCTTAGTGGAGTCAATCTCCAGAACCAAAATAAGCCTTTCGTCTTTAATGCTCCCCCAGATTCGAGTAATGTCTTTAACTTACCCCCTCTCTCATCTAATAACACTTCACTACTTTCTGGAAAACAAAACACTCCACCCCTTCTATCTACTCTTCCTTCTTTTCCTCCAGAAACCCAACACAAATTCCCTTCCTTTCCAAATGGCATGCGAATCATCCCTCCTATCGCGGGCACTAGCTCTTTTCCTTATACCCATCCCCCTCTGCCCATACCTCCAGAAATACCCACCAATGATTTACACACTAATGCATCTTCTAAACCACATCATATTCCTGTCACGCCCCGAACCCCGGGCCCGTGACTGGTGCCCTACCTGGGCACCCTTCTACCTTAACAATACAAGTAAACTGCGGAAATTAAATAACACCTCATTTTTTTTTCTTAAAACCAACGTACGTGCAAGGGCAAAGCCGACAAGGCTGCCATAATTAAACATAAGCGAAAGACACTACAACGTACATGAGTCCAATCCCACATATGAATACAGACCTCTAAGAGTTAAACTGAACTATGACGGGACAAGGCCCCGCCGTACCCATAATCGCATAAAAATCTGCATCAAGGAACTATACCAAAATGATAAACTCAACAGAGGGAGCTATCCAAAACTCGAGCGGTCCTACACTGCCGATCACCAAATCGCACCTAAACTGCGGCGTGAACGCGGCCGGGGAGGTCAGACGAAGAATGTACCAAGTATGTGAACAATAAGTATGCGTAATGAAATCATAGCCTAAACAAAACAGAGACATGTATGATAGCCAACCTACAAGATAAAACACATAAGCATCATATCAAGTCGTGGACGCAAGCCCTCAAGGTCACTACTCGATATAACTATGGGTCTCACGCCATAATATCAATCATGCCCGTGGAATCCTTCTCACCGCCGATCCATGATATAACATAACATCAAGTCCCACCTGGTATAGCATCTTGGGGTTTACCCTCACTTATACTCTTACCCGGAGAATGTGGTAAAGGTGGTATAGCGTCTGGGGTTTACCTCACTTATACTCTTACCCCGAGGAGGTGGTATAACGCCTGGGCTTGCCCTCATTTATACTCTTACCCTATCTCAACCGGCCACAAACAACACATAAAGCGGGTGGTACAGCTTGGGGTTTACCCTCACTAATACTCTTACCCTGGAGGAGGTGGTATAACGTCTGGGCTTGCCTCATTTATACTCTTACCCTATCTCGACCGACCATCAAACAAGACATAAGCACTACCATGTCTTCTATAAAAATCCGAATTTAACCCAAGTACTACAAGTAATGTACATACCCGTGGAATCCCACATCACCGCTTCAGACGTCCCAAGAATCTTACAACAAGACACTGACTTCTTCAACCGAGAGTCGCGACAACTCAATAAAACATAATACTTGCACTAAAGGCTATTACCAAAGACATATAGGCAAGTTCTCAATTAACCAAGCCAAAGTACTTATCAAGGCACACATAGGATAATTCTCATTTTATCAAGCCAAAGTACTAATCAAGGCATACATAGAATAATTCTCTTTTAACAAGTCAAAGTACTTATCAAGGCACACTTAGACAAATTCTCAATTTATCAAGCCAAAGTACTAATCAAGGCATACATAGAATAATTCTCTTTAACAAGTCAAAGTACTTATCAAGGCACACTTAGACAAATTCTCAATTTATCAAGCCAAAGTACTAATCAAGGCATACATAGAATAATTCTCTTATAACAAGTCAAAGTACTTATCAAGGCACACTTAGACAAATTCTCAATTTATCAAGCCAAAGTACTAATCAAGGCATACATAGAATAATTCTCTTTTAACAAGTCAAAGTACTTATCAAGGCACACTTAGACAAATTCTCAATTTATCAAGCCAAAGTACTACATACGTCATTCTTTTATAAAAGACTCCTTTCTATGTAAAGCTCCAAGATACTAACACCCGTAGTATCAAGGCGTGTCTATTTTTCAAAGTAAGTTACTACACTTTAGAAAACTCATTTCAAAGCTTGAAATCAAGTAACTCCAAATTTTCACAATCTAGGCAACTTATGCCGATTAATCAAAATAGACAACTTTCTAACCTTCCATAAAGCCGTTATAACCAACTTCCCATAAAGCCGTTATAACCCTTTATGGTTTTAGACATATCCATTCCTTCAATAGTCAAGAGACTTATACTATTAAAACCAAGTATCACATACTTACAAATCAAGTTCTTAACTTTCAAAATGCTTCAAGTCTCTTAATAGTTAGAAAACAAGTTTTCTTCTACTTTTTAAACCTCAAGTAACTTCACCCTTAACACAAGTTACTTCTCTTAAATCATGTCATTTCTCCTCTTTTAAATCAAATAAGTAAATCACTCCTTTGACTCCCCTAAAGTCATTATGATGACCTTTAGGTTTTAGAACTAAGGCACTAGCCAAAAGATTTGGAAACCACTTCCTTTTCAAGTCTCTATGCACTTTAAGAAAAATACCTTCACTTTTAAGAATCCAAACTTCCCTAAGGAAATGGATTATACTACTTACAATTTAAACATCAAAGTACACTCAAGGAAGTACATAGAACAAATTCTATTTTAGGCAAATCCAAATACAAGCAAGGAATGGATCATTCAAGGAGTAGGACTTACTTTCTTTATTCTAGGGAATCATGCTAGAAGAGGAGATAGTTCACATACCTTTTCGGCTAATATCCACAAGCTGTCGAATACGCTGCGTGAAGTGTCAACCTATAATGGTCACAACAAGACTATCAACTTCTAGTCTCAACGTAGAATAATACTAAGTATACGGTCTAATTCTACGGAAAATCGCGTAACCTCCTTTGTTTCTACTTACTTTGCCACCTTTTCAAGGCCGAATACAATAACAAACAAGCCACATTTAAGGCTCCAAACAACAACCAAACAGGGATTACACGCCTTACAATACGTGTAATATTTCGCCCACAATTCATAATGAAATAGCTTAAAACTCCAAGCCATTCTCGCCAACTACATACTAACAATTCAAAGTCTTTTCCAATCCTTTTCCAAATTCAAGTTCTAAGGTCTAACATGTTATCTAGTCATAAACAACTTCAACAACTACAATTTCCTTCTTTATACAACATGCGACGCTTAGACTAATAATCAACTTGAATTGTAATCTTAACGCTAAACATGCTAGTTTTCGGATTAGGGTTCCAATAGCCAATAAACATATCAAACTTCATACTATATAACACATGCTTGCTAAAATCCATAGCTACCACAATAAGTAAGCCTTAACTATTAAAATGACAAAATATACCTTTATAAGCCCTTAAAATTTCCAAGATTCCAAAGTCGCGCCTTAGCAATTCTTAGCTCCTTTCCTTAGGTTCCAATCCGCTCCAAGCACTCCTTAGAGGCCTATGAAGAACCCATCTTCAAGTTCCAACTTCAAAGTTGAAGAACTCCCTTAGTTTCCGCCATACTAACGTAAAAATGTCGTTTTTCCGAAATCTTTCTATTGAGATATCCTTACAATACCCTAAGGGACATTGGGTTAAAGTCTTGTGAACAAAGGATCAAAACTACAAAATTTTGTCTTCCAAGAGGGGCCTTGGCCGAGAGCACTCTTTAGTGGACAAGAAAAATGTTGTGAAATTTTCTAAGTGTTAGAAGAGCAAGTCTTGCTACTAGTATGATACATATAACACATTGGAGGGTCTAGATTATAACAATTGTGTGGCTTAGATAAAAAATTGTCACGACCCGTTCCGGGGCCCGTGACTGGTGCCTTACCGGGGCACCCAAGTAGTCATACATCAGAGTAACCAGCGGAATATAAAACAAGACAGGAAACAGTTTATAAAATAAGACACGCTTATCTCGAAGAAAAGCTTGCCTTTCGCATAATATAAATAACTCAAGTTTTGCGATACATCCCAACTGCATAATAGTACTCTGAGACTCTGGAAGTAAACAACTATGGCGGACAGGGCCGCCATACCCTCGACTGCATACAAAACTATCTACAATACAGGAGATCATACCCAAAGTAGAGCCTCGGAGAAGATGGAGCTCACGACACCAACGCAAAGATCCTAAGGATGTGGATCTAGCACTGCTTGCCCTTACCTGCGGCATGAACGCAGCCCAAGGCGAGGTCAAGACAACAGTACTAAGTATGCGAAATCAGAAATACTTAAATGAAAACATATCATTTAAAACCAGTTTACAAATATGTGTGAAACAACCAAGGAAACCGCACGTAGCGCTACATCACAAACAAGAGCAACAATAGTAATCGTAATAGGTCTTGTCTAGGCCGCGAATGATCGAAACAGGCCACTCGCCCCATCATCATTCCGCAAGCCTAATCGACTCCGAGTCCGCATAGGCCACTCACGGGCCCGCATGAGGTATAACCCGCATCGAGGGTAGCTACTCCTCGGCATCGCCCCGACTCATTGTCCGCATGGCCACGCACCGCATGAGGCATAACCCCGCATACTAACCTCGAACTCCGTAGCTCGCATAGGCCCCTGGACCCGCATGCAGGTATTCTCGAATCATGGTCCTGCATCACTGAGTCTACCCCGCGTCGGAGGCGCTTAACCCCTGTATCATCTCAAGAGGTGGTGATAGTATACTAACATAACAACTTATCTTTAAACAACATAAGCACAACAAGGATACTCACCTATACAAACGTTACAAGATACTAACACACATAGCATCATATCATGTCTATTTATCAAACCATCTTTATTATTCTTTTCACAATACAAGTCCGTTATAAACACATAGGCAAACTTGTTTCTTTTATAAATCTTAAGTGGTTATACTTACTTCCCATAAAGCTAGTATAACTCTTAAGCTTCTGTTTTAAAAACCAATTAGTTCTCTTCTGATAATATGATTCAGTAGTCTTTTGAAATGTTTTCAGTTCTTTATTATTCGAGCTTAAGTGAGGCATTCTAGTAAGTATTATTCAGCTTAAGTCAAAGACATTGCAGTAGTTATTATTCGATTAACACATGTACGTCTACCGTACTATATATATATTGTAAAATATCATGCTTTAGGAAGAATCACATACCTTCTCAGCGAAAACCACCTGCCAAGTTGAATATGTCGCGCGCAGAGAGTCAGCCTATAATAGTCACAGATATCTATCAAAGACTACTCTGAAGGTCATTCTAAACAGGGGGTTCATAATTCTACGGTAAGTCGGGCAGCACTTCCCTACCCGGTGAGCTATATAAGTCTACTGTGAAAACAGTCCTATGTAAGTACAGTTTGATTATTCTTCTTTTAAACCTTTCTAAGTGATTAATACTTCAATTCTATTCTGTGATATACTTCTAAGTATTTATACTTATTCTTATACTACAACAGTATATATATATGATTCAAAAGAGGGTTAGGATTAGTTACCTCGGTAAGCCCAATAATATCCTAGAAAAAGTCGCGCCTGAGCAAGGTTTTGCTCCTAAGTTGTATGCTCCAAGAACCCTAGAAGTTCTTCACAACTTCTACTAAGTACTAAGGTATTTGGGCTAGGGTATTTTGGGCATTATAACGATACAAGAAGGTAACTTTTCTACCAAGGGCGGGGGGGTAGATTTCGGCTAGGCTCGGGGGGTAGGCTCTCGGCCATACAACACAAGGGGAGGGAAGAGGTGTTTGGACGAAAAGCTTAAGGGAGAGGAGAGGATTTTTAGACTTGGAAGATAACTTTGTGGATGAATAACTCTTCATCTCTAAGGGGGTATTTATAGCTCAAGCCTTGGCCAACCAATGGCCAAGATGAAGACAAGTGCAAGGCAAGTGTAAGGCCAAGATCAAGCCAAGTGCACCCTAACTCCTACTCCACAAAACACTCCACAAAACACTCCACAAAACAAGGCCTAAACAGACCCAATCGGCCAAGGCCAACACCCTCTTTGGGCCCAATCGTCCAAAGCCACCCCACTTGCTTCAATGTGAGGGTGACACATATCACCCTCCCGTTGGTCCAAAATGTTTCGCCTCTCGGAAAAATCCGCAAAATAAGAAATGGCATAAAGGAATTTACTCTACGAAAGTGGGAAACGCGTTTAGTGGAAAACGATTCTTTTAGTGAGTTGTGTACAAAATAAAACGTCCAAGGCTTATCTTTAAGGCAAGACTTTCGTACGTATTCCCTTACGTACATACTCTGGAAATACGGGGTATAACAAAAATCACTTGGATTAAGCCTATGTGGACAAGTTGACTAGTCAACAAAATCAAGCTTAGAAGACTTATCTTCTACCATGGTCAATGACCATTTTACCCTTGCATAAATTTCGACCAAGCCATGTGGGGGTGCCACGTGTCTCCCTCTCATTCGTCCATAAAATTATGTAACCCTCGTGGGCCCCACAAAACGTAAAATTACTCGGGTGGGCCCCACGTGACCAAATCCGTAAAAATAAATTTACATAATGCTAAGAGTTCCATACTCTTCAAATAATGCCTTTTGAGAATCCAATTCTCAACAACGAACATTTTTCCTTTCCTGTTTCTAAGATTTTCCGTCGGAAAAACAATTCTTCCTTTCGTATCAATTTCCAAGTCTTGTTTCCTTTCGTACATTCTCTATTACATGTCCTGGACTTACGGGGTGTAACAATTCCTACCACGGCTACAACTCATAACAACCCTCCCCCAAACCATGGCAAAGGTACCCTCCCTCCCAAAAGGACTTATGCTGGAGTCTTTGCGGGATCCAGGATTGAGGCTAAAGGCATGAAGTTACAATTTATTGAACAACAAGGGGCGGAAGTAGATATAGAAGCTGAGGATGAAGTCCCTTTCATAGAAACTTGGGGCTATTGCTTAATAGGATGCTTCACGGGTCCTTTCCCGGGAAGAGAAGCATTGAATACGATTGTGAAAGGATGGGGAGTTAAATGCCGTATTATACCATATGGCAAAGGATGGACAGTGTTCAAATTCATGACGGAGGAGGAGCGCACTAATGTACTTCACGGAGGCCCTTATATGGTCTACGGGAAAACCATGATGCTTAAGGCTATCAATAAAGGAGTTCTTATAACGGATGATTTGTTTATGGACATTCCTATTTGGGTCACTTTCCTGACATTCCCTTTCTATTGGAGTGCCACTGCCTTAGTAAGATTGCTTCACGTGTAGGAAAACCTCTTTACACTGACCAATATACTAAGGAAAGGTCTAAAATGAACTATGCAAGAGTTCTAGTGGAAGTGGATGTTAGCAAGGAGCCGATAATGGATTTTGTCGTCAATCTCCCCGATAACAGAAGGTATACTCAAAGGGTAAACTATGAGAATTACCCGGACTTTTGCTATCATTGTGCGGCTTTCGGACACAACCATTTGAAGTGTAGGAAGCTGAGGGATGATGTCAACAATGAAGAAGCTCCAAAAACACGCAATACTGAGGTACCCCTGCAACAAGGATGATTCTGCTCGTTTGAAGGTCAACAAAGGTACGGGTGGAACCAACTCTCCTCCCCCTCATCCACCAACTTCTCAACATCCCGTAGATGCTGATAACTTGATGGACATTGAACAAACTGTGCACACAACACCTCCTGGTACCTAAGTCGTGAAGTATCACATGCCGCGGGTCCTCCGGTTTTGGGTCATTCTGGCCCATCATGTTTGCGGGATTCTCTTGTCAAGTACTTACTGCCTAATTCTCACAATGGCAGTTCACAACATGTTAGGATGAGGGGTAAGTCAAAACATTCTGATTCTGAAATGCCTATGAACCTGCCACCTTCATTGGAGGAAGTTACATACAACGGTGCTACGGATAAGGCTCAGCTTGTGTCAAGTAACGTTAACTTTGAACGCGGGGAGCATAGCTTGGCTGGTACACAAGTTATGGCTTCCAGCAACAAGGATGATGGATGGCAAGAGGTTTTGTCCAAAAAGAATGGGCCGAAGGCAGCTAAGCGCGGAGGTGCTAATAAAACCTCCTTTGTTTCCTAATGAAAATACTTTGTTGGAATGTCCGTGGTCTTTGCGGACAAAGGGATAGGGCTGCCACGCAAGATCTAGTATGTAGTATCACAAAGCAGCATGACGCGGCTATGATTTGTCTATTGGAAACTAAGCTATCTCGGCCAAGGACAGAATCTTTCTCTACTAAAAGATTCAAAGGGTGGAAGTTTTGCTATAATTTGGAATTCATTGGAGGCGGTAGAATGCTATTACTTTGGGATCCATCCGTGATTTGTTGCGAAGTGCTTGGTATGGACTCTCGATATCCATGTCCGTGCAAGTTGCAATATAACACAAGTGTCCTTCCTGCCACATTTGTGTACCCGTTTATAGCATCTCGGATAGAAGGATGCTTTGGCATCACCTTTCTCACTGGGCGTTGGCATCACTAAGCCTTGGATGATTATGGGAGATTTCAACACTCATCGCAGCCCTAATGATAAGGTGGGGTCCACCTCTCACGCCTTATGCACTTAGGGATCTTGGAGATTTCAGAATTCTCATGGACTAGAAGACGCTCCTTCTTCCGGTTCCTTCTACACTTGGACGAATGGTTCGATTTGGTCTAAGCTTGATAGAGTGTTGATGAATCAAAATTGGAGTGATTTGACCCTAGAATGCACGGCCAATTTCTTGCCCATGGAACCTGTCTCGGACCACTGTCATGTGATAGCCACGATTATTGCATCTTATAATGTTGGGAAACGCCCTTTCAAGTTCATGAATATGTGGCTTTCACCCAAATTTTGAGAACATTATGACTTCATGTTGGAGACAAGACATATTGGGAATCGCCATTCGTCCTTGCCTCCAAATTGAAAGCCTCAAGCAACCTCTAGGGCTTTGAACATAAATGACTTTGGAGGTATCGAACAAAGAGCAAAAGGGGCAAACATAGAGTTCAAGGAGGCTATCAATGCACACATGGAAAATCCCTTTGATGAGGAGCTTAAAGCCAAGGTTAAGTCCTCAAGAGCTAGAGCAAACACCTTACTGAAAGCTGAAAGACACTTCATAAGGCAGAAGTCAAGACAGAAACACTTGATTGGAAGTGATAGATGTTCCAAATACTTTCATAGCTTGATCAAAAGGAGTAATGTCAGGAACTCCATTAACTTTCTTGTTAAAGCTAATGGTACTATCACTACATCACCGTAAGAAGTTAGGAAGTCGCTTGTTGAATTTTACAAAGATCTATTAGGTACTTCACCCATTACCAACTTTGATCTGAAGTGTTCAACTATGGCCCAAAGTGAGTGAAGAAGAGAGATTACTTTTGCATTTCATCACCCCAAAGGAGATTTGGGAAGCTCTCTCGGATATAGGCAATGACAAGGCACTGACCGATGGTTATACTGCTTTCTTCAAGAATAGATGGAAAGATGGGCCATGATGTTGTAAGATGTGTCCGAGAGTTCTTCTCACCGAGTTCTTTTGAAGCGGTAAATCATACCATCATTACCACGCTACCAAAGACTGATCATGATCCCAAGGTAAATGATTTCGTGCCCATCGGATTGACTAATGTGATCTATAAGATCATCACAAAGATTCTAGCTAACAGAATGGCATTGATCCTTCCTTCTCTCATTGACAAATCCCGAGGGCTTTTGTGAAGGAAGAAACATGATGGACAACGTATATGTGGCACAAGAGCTTGTGAGAGGATTTAATAGAGCAGTGTCGCCAAGATGTATGCTTATGGTGGACCTTCGTAAAGCATTCGACATCTCTTGGAGCTTCTCGAATTGGTACTAAGAAGTCTAAAATTTCCGCATTTACAAGATGGATCATGGAATGTGTTAGCTCAACCTCCTTCTCCCTTTCTATCAATGGTGAGATCATGGATACTTCAAAGGAAAGCGCCTAAGACAAGGTGATCCCATGTCCCTACTCTCTTCATCTTGTGCATGGAATACCTCTCAAGGATGCTTAAAATGAAGGTCGAGGCAAGTGCTTTCATATTTTCCAAAGTGTAAGAAATTGGGCATTACTCATCCGCATTCGCGATGACCTCATGCTTTTGCCAAAGGAGATATATCTTGATTGGGATTCTTATGAATTGTCCGGAAGAGTTGGAGGCTGCCTCGGATTAACTCTTAACCTCGTTAAATCCTCTGTCTACTTAGCGAGAATGCATTCTACGCGCGACTTGATATTGTCAGTGGGTTTCGCCATTGGAAGCTTTCCTCACGATACTGGGGATTCCTTTGTCCCCAATTTCAGTCTCGGTGGATCAATTTGCCCCGTTCATTAGTGCTATTTCGAATTACATTCAAAAATGGGGCATCACACCCTTTCTTACTTTGTAAACCGAACTAATCGTCGGTTGTCCAGGGTTGAGAGCTTTTGGTTCCGGCTCTTCTATCCCGACCACTATTATCAACAAGATACGGTCTGCTTGTATTCAGTTCTTATGGGAGGAAACCACCAAGAGTTTCTTGGGATATCATTTGCTTGCCTCAACTGAAGGTGGCTTGGGTCTTATGAACATCAAGGAATGGAATCATGCCTTGCTATCCGTGACGATTTGGCAAACTCACACTAAGTCGATTCTCTTTGGGTCCAATGGATAAATAGCCACTATTTGAGAAGTATTACAATTTGGGACTATGAGGTGCGCCCTAGAGACTCCTTATTCAAAAAGATTTGTGGGATTCGCGACAAATTCTTTTCTATCTTTAGTAGCCATGGTGATGCTATTGTGGCTTTACAAAATGTTGTGCCAACGGTATATTTGATTCAAGCCTCGTGTATGATATCTTGCGCACTCCGCAAGCTAAAAGCCTTGGATGTCACAAATTTGGAAAGGCTTCATTCCTCCCAAATTCTCTTTTACTATGTGGCTAAATTGCAGAAAGCGGTTAGCTACAAAGGATACTCTATCATTTCTCAACTTGGAGGATAAATCTTGCGGGTTCTGCAAGCAAGCTAATGAAACAAGGGAACACCTCTTCTTTGCCTGCCCCTATACACACATGATTTGGAAGAGCATAAAAGATTGGTTGGGTATTAGAAGAGAGATGACAATCGTTGAAAGCTCCTTAAATGGATTAAGAAAGAACACCATGACAAGCATTCGAGCCAAAGCTATTTTGCTCACTTTTTGCATAATGGTTTATGAGATTTGGAGGGCAAGAAACACAATGCTCTTTGAAGGCACAAACTTTCCGGCAGAAGAGGTCATTGCAAGAATCAAAACAACATCTTATAGAGTTCTCTATGATTTTATCCTCCTCAGTAATGGCACCTTTTGAGTGACCACCCCTCCCCTCTATCTCTTCTTGTTTGCATTACGTTGAGGCTTGAGATACCTCAATGATTGATTGTAGCCACTTCCTTTTTCATTATTAGTAATAATATTTGCATTTACCTAAAAAAAAAGTGTAGGGCTAGATTTAAGCCAAGTGCACCTTATCCATCTACCACACCAACTTGCACAAAATATCCTACCAACTAAAGTGCTCCCAATCGTCCCTTTGCCGTCCACCATTGCTTCCAATGTGAGGGTGAAATATGTCACCCTCCCGTTGGTCCAAAATGTTTCGTCTCTCGGAAAAATCCGCAAAAATTATAAATGACATAGCCGGAATTTTCCCTTCGCAAGTTTAGTAAAACGTTTCGTCGAAAAAATGATTCTTTTCGGCACTTGTGCCCAAATTTTCGAACCTAGCCAAACCTTAAGGCTTAAATTTTTATACGTACGCCCTCACGTACATACTCTGGAAATACGGGGTATAACATTCTCCCCTCCTTAGAAACATTCGTCCCGAATGTTCCTTCTCAAGACGGATAACGATAAAGTTCTTCTAACAAGTTGCCAACGCCACGCCTGGCCACGAAATAACACATGCGCGCAAATACTTAAATCTACGCCAACGAGGAACCACCTCGATGATGCAAAACAATACCAACTCTCGCTCTTGGTCCAAGGGACACTCCCTTCGCACATTCATTTCTCAAAAATGATTACTTCCATTTTTCAGCACAAGTTCACTTTCTTCCTTACTCGCTGGACTCTTCTCGAACATTCGAACTCTTCTTAGTACACGTACCACACTTCGGTCAACGCTTCTGTTCCCAAGACTTTGGAGTTACCACCTCCAAACTTGGTCATCTTACTAGCCTCAATCTTCCTTAAGGCCATTCCCGGCCTTTACGAACCGATTCTGGTCGAACGCATCCACGAACTCATACGATGGTCATCTAAACTTGGGCCTAGCACCCCCGTGACCCTACCACCGGAGGACCACGAGTGACCACCCGAACAAAGCCGCGGGTTGGCCCGCAACATGGCCCCAACCCGACCCACTTAACGCATCAAGCTCTTGTTTCCCGATCCGGAACAATCTTACCTATACAGGTCATGAAAGCTACCACTTCCATTTTACACTACCCATGGACTTATCCCACAACACATTTATACGCAACCAAGTATTTCAACAAAGACTAACCGTAAAATCTTTTATTCAAGATGACCTTACCTCTAAGGTCTCAACACGAAATATTCTAAGGTTCACACTTTCCATGCCCCCATACATATCCTTTCAACTAACCATGCTTTCCAACTCATAACCAACATAACGCTATCCGTACATAGCACACAATAATAAGGTCATCATATCATGCATACAAATCTCTAGAGGGTTAAGGATATACTCAATCTACCGCTCACTTCTAATCATAGGCTCACTGCAGGCGATAGTCGCAGAAGGCGATGAACTCGCCATCGACCGGTAGCCGAGTCATTCCGCCTGCATCCTTCCTATTAGGACAGTTTCTCGTCACATGGCCCTGGAGGCCGCAGGAAAAACAAGCACCAAGAAAGATGACATTCTCGGGATGACGTCGCACATTGTGCACATTGAGAAAACTCGAACCCGATCTAGAACTCATGTATATCTCGAACGAAGCCACGAGCCACGACCGGCTCGAATACCGAGCGTCACGAAGGCGCGGAGGACCATTCGCATCGGGCGGAGGTACATAACTAGTTCCTGCCGAGGCGCCCGCCGAAGTTACCAAAGGACCGCTGCTCGCCCTTCTCGCCGATCTGGTCATTCCGCGACCTCTCCGTGCCTCACATCCTAGTGCATGAGCTTGCATGCGGGCAATGTCATGCGGTGAAGAGCTACACCCGTACAAGCCTCGCTAAGTAATCATCTAGCCCGACGTGGCGGTGTACTCGCCCTCCATATCGCCTACTCTGGCGGGAACATACCGAGCTAATGAGTCGAACTCACATTGTACTCTCTAACCAGCCCACCCGCCCCGCCTCAACGTCAAAAATCGCCTACCGAGCCCTCTCATCCGCGGGCAAGAAATGTGCAAGAAAAGCCCTTGAGAACTCGTCCCAAATGGTTGGAGGTGCATGCTCTCCCCGGGACAGCTCCCATGAATCAAACCAGTCGACTGCAGTATCACGCAGCTGATTCGAACCCAATACCACCGACTCTGCCTCGAGACTGGATCACTCATGATCCGCAGAGTTGTCGATAAACTCGAGGTCATCTCGCCTCTCGATCCATAGAACACGGGCGGGCTACAACTCAGAAAGTCCCGTAGCCTCAAACTGTCTGCTCGGGGGTGAACTACGGGTGCTATTGGACTGAATCGCCAGATCCACCTATCTCATATTCGCTACGACTCGCCAGAATCGCCATCTCTTGTACCCGTCTCATCTCGCTTCCAGTGGGACCGAGGCTCGTGTATCAGAGTCTCGTGAGCCACCGCTGCGTTTCTAAACTCACCGGCGTTGTGGCGCCGCAAAACTCGCCGTCAAGCACTATCTCGTGTAACGACCGGGCCTGCGCCAGAACCCTCCGTGATCTACTCGCAGCTCCATCGCCGCTTGCCTTCTCGGGCCCGGGTTTTACGCGAGGCATAACGGTAAAGGAAAGGAATACGTTAGAGGTCCAACTTATCACACGACTCTAAGGCACGATCTCGTAATGAGAAGAATGGAAACCAATCCTAAATGTCCTATAGCCTCGATTATAGATGTGCACAACACACCGATAATCAAGACTTACTAGACACGGTTCGTAGACACTTTCCGAGGATTAATCGCTCGATACCACTTTTGTCACGACCGAACCGGGCGGTGATCGTGCCTACCGGGCACCTAGTGATACAACATCGAGAAAATCAGCGGAAATAAAAACACGAACATGAATTAAGAGACATGATAAATAAACAAAGCAACCAAAATAGTTGTCTTCGATATATACATAAATACCCGAACAGTTATCCTTTTACAAACTCGCCTACAACAAGATTTACGCACTTCTAAGAAGTGACAACAACTATGACCAGGACAGGCCCGCCATACCCTCGAATGTACAAGAACCTATGGACTCGTGGTAACATACAAAAGATAAGCCTCCAAGAAACGGGCTTCCTAACACGCTGAACTTTGATCCTATGGCGAGGATCCACAACCGATGTATTTCTACTGCGGCATGAACGCAGCCTCGGCGAGGTCAAGATAACAGTACCAAGTATGTGAAATCAGTAAAGATCAGAATGAAATCATAATAGTCTATATAAGGCGTGAGACATGTATGATAACCAAACTACGCACAATATAAAAGCGTCATGTCAAGTCGGGACTCACGCCTCAAGTCATCCTCATGCCCGTGGAACTCCTTCCTCACCGCCAGCCTAGGTGTAAATCGTGTGGAATACGTGTCTCGCCCATCCCGTGGGACTCGTGAAAGAATCATGTGGAATCGTGTCCGCCCATCCCACGGGACTCGGTGAGAATCGGATGGAATACGTGTCCGCCATCTCGCGGACTCGGTGAATCATCGATGGAATCGTGTCGACCCATCCATGGGACTCGGTGAAGAATCGGATGAAATCGTGTCCGCCCATCTCGGGACTCGGTGGATAATCGTTCATAACAAATCAGCCGGCCCTCCATCGAGAGACGCGGTGGTATAGAAATACAGTATATGCACACAAGGCTATCAAACACAAACATAGGCAAGTTACACACAACTCAAGTTTATTTTAGGCCAAAGTCCAGGTTCTGACCCCAAGGTATTACGTACGTTAAATTCTTTTTAAAAGATCCATTCCTTTTATAAAGGTCACCCGATACCCGTAGTATTAAAATAGAGTGACTCATATTTTTAGGTAAACCAAAACACTTTCCTTTTCAACATCAAGTAACAACATTCTTTTCCAAAAGTTCAAGTTGCCTAATTTCAAACACTTAAGTCTCTTATTTTATAAAGGTTTCATAGTCCATAGACTTAATCACTTAAGAATATAATCCTCTTTTAAACAATTTGAGAAACATATGTCTTATATGTGAGTAGGTTATTCTTGTTCATAATCAATCTTATTAAAGCAAACATGATCTAGAAATGTAATATCATTTTGTCTCATCTTAGCTTCTATGCAGATGGAGGTTTCTACTGGTTTTAATAATACTTATTTAGTCAAAACATTTCCTTTTATTAACGCTGCAGTGGTTTGTCGATACTCATTCTGATTTCCAAAATCAGTAAAACATTATTCCTTTTAAAAACCAAGTACTCATTACTCACGAATGAGGTTTCATACTAACATCCATATTAAGTCAAGTCTCTTATCTTTTAAGATTAAGTCTCTTAACTTCTAAAACTCAGTAAACCATTCTCTTTATCTCTCTTAAGACGTTATACCTAACTTCCCATAAAGCTAGTATAACTCTTATGTTTTCAAAACCAAGTATTACTCTTATTTCAAAAAGGTTTCTTAATTCTTTCGAAATACTTCAAGATTCTTATCTTCACACATCAAGTCAGTTATAAGTCAAATCAGTTATCTTTAAAAACCACAAAGCATTTCTTACTTACATAAAGCTGTTATAACCAACTTCCCATAAAGTCGTTATAACACTTTATGTTTTAAACCAATCAAATACATTCAACACATGTACGTCTACCGTACTACATAGTTATACACATATCATGCTAGAAAAGATAGGAAGAGGTTCACATACCTCGCGACGATTATCGACTAATAGCAAAACGCCCAAGTACCTCAAACCGCTACACCTTAAGCCAAGCAAGACGCCACACGTAGTACTTCAACCTATAGAGGCCACAATGCGCCTATTAACATCTAGATCTCAACGTAGAATATTCTACGTAAATTTCTAAAGAACCCCCTCCCGCAAATGACAGAATCTCCTCTTCTATCGAGGCACGCTAACAGCCAACAACTCCCTGAGGGGGTTGTGCGCCTAATCCGGACGTGTACAATTCTACTCCACAAGAATGCTACTTAAGTTCATCTGATACACCCTACGTAATTACGATTCTCTTCTTTAAATTCAGGCTTAAGTCAAAAGACATTGTCGCACAACTATGTTCAGTTCTATATATAGTATACTTTAACTATATAATCATATAACATGTAATTTCCAATTACAATAGAAGGACGAGTATTTACCTCGATAAGCCCAAAATTATCCAAGTTTAAATGTCAATCCCGAGCAAGGTTTAGCTCCCTCAGTGTGCTCCAACCCGCTCCAACAACCCTTAGAAGTTCTACAACTTCTACTTAACACTTCAACCGACTATGAAGGTTTTCCTTGTGGTTTTGTTTAGTGGCTAAAGGAAAGTATAATAGTATTTCCTGCTCTACGATAGAGGTAACTTTGGAAAATACTACAAGGTATTTGGGCTAAAGTATTTGGGCATTATAACAATACTGAGAGTATTTCTATACCACAAAGGGGTATTATACGAAACAACTAGGCTAGGGGATACCCCACTGCTAGAACACTACAAAGGGAGGGTGCTCGCCCAAGGCCTTACTCAAAGAGGAGGCTTTGGACGAAAGCAAACAAGAGGAGGAGTATTTAGAGACTTAGAAAGAATGCTCAAGTTTGGATGAAATAACTCTTCAACAAGGGTATTTATAGGTCAAGAAATGACCAACCAATGGCCAAGATCCATCCAAGTGTAAGGCAAGTGTAGGGCTAGATTTAAGCCGTGCACCTTATCCATCTACCACACCAACTTGCACAAAATATCCTACCAACTAAAGTGCTCCCAATCGTCCCCTTTGCCGTCCAATTGCTTCCAATGTGAGGGTGACACATGTCACCCTCCCGTTGGTCCAAAATGTTTCGTCTCTCGGAAAAATCCGCAAAAATTATAAATGACATAGCCGGAATTTTCCCTTCGCAAGTTTAGTAAAACGTTTCGTCGAAAAAATGATTCTTTTCGGCACTTGTGCCCAAATTTTCGAACCTAGCCAAACCTTAAGGCTTAAATTTTTATACGTACGCCCTCACGTACATACTTTGGAAATACGGGGTATAACACTTTCAGTACAGGCTTTTGTACAGTTATGGGTACGGCGGGGCCTTGTCCCGTCATAATTCAGTTTAACTCTTAGAGGTCTGTATTCATATGTGGGATTGGACTCATGTACGGTGTAGTGTCTTTTGTTTGTGTATATATGGCAGCCTTGTCGTCTTTGCCCTTGCACGTACATTGGTTAAAAGAAAAAAAAAGATGAGTTGTTATTTAATTTCCGCAGTTTACTTGTGTTGTTAAGGTAGAAGGGTGCCTGTAGGCACCATCCACGCCCGGTTCGGTCGTGATGAATAATTCTCAATTAATCAAGTCAAAGTACTTATCAAGGCACACTTAGAATAATTCTCAATTAATCAAGCCAAAGTACTTATCAAGGCACACATAGAATAATTCTCAATTAATCAAGCCAAAGTACTACGTACGTACATTCTTTTCAAAAGACTCCTTTTATGTAATACCCCAAGATACTAACACCCGTAGTATCAAGGTGTGTCTATTTTTCAAAGTAAGTTACTACACTCTTAGAAAACTCATTTCAAAGCTTGAAATCAAGTAACTTCAAATTTTCACAATCAAGGCAACTTATGCCCATTAATAAAATAGACAACTTTCTAAACCTTCCATAAAGTCGTTATAACCAACTTCCCATAAAGTCGTTATAACCCTTTATGGTTTTTAGACAATTTCATTCTTTTTATAACTAAGAGACTTATACTTAAAACCAAGTATCACAAACTTTCAAATCAAGTTTCTTAACTTTCAAAAATACTTCGAGTCTCTTAATATATAGAAAACAAGTTTCTTCTACTTTTAAACCTCAAGTAACTCACACCTTTAAAACAAGTTACTTCTCTTAAATCATGTCATTTCTCCTCTTTTAAAACAATTAAGTAAATCACTCCTTTGACTCCCCTAAAGTCATTATAATGACCTTTAGGTTTTGGAACTAAGGCACTAGCCAAAAGGTTTGGAAACCACTTCCTTTTCAAGACTCTATGTACTTTAAGTAAAATACTTTCACCTTTAAGAATCCAAACTTCACTAAGGAAATGGATTATACAACTTACAATTTAAACATCAAAGTACAATCAAGGGAGTACATAGAACGAATTCTATTTTAGGCAATCCAAATTCAACCAAGGAATGGATTATTTAAGGAGTAGGAAATACTTTCTGTATCTTAAGGAATCATGCTAGAAGAAGAGATAGTTCACATACCTTTTCGGCTAAATCCACAAGCTAAGCCGAATACTCCGCACGTAGAAGTGTCAACCTATAATGGTCACAACAAGACTATCAACTTCTAGTCTCTAACGTAGAATAATACTAAGTATATGGTCTCTAATTCTACGGAAAATCAGGCAGCACTTCCTTTGTTTCTACTCACTTTGCCACCTTTTTCAAGGCCGAATACAATAACCAACACGCCACATTTAAGGCTCAAAACAACAACCAAACAGGGGATTACACGCCTTACAATACGTAAAATTCCGCCCACAATTCATAATGAAGTAGTTTAATGCTCACTAGCCATTCTCGGCCAACTTACATAACCAACAATTCAAAGTCTTTTCCAATCCTTTTCCAATTCCAAGTTCTAAGGTCTAACATGTTATATAGTCATAAACAACTTCAACAACTACAATTTCCTTCTTTATACAACATGCGACGACTTAAACTAATAATCGACTTGAAATGTAACCTTAAGGCTAAACATGCTAGTTTTCGGATTAGGGTTCCAATAGCCAATAAACTTATCCAACTACATAATATATAACTCATGCTTGCTAATATCCATAGCTACAATGATAAGTAAATCTTAATTACTAAAACGACAAAATTTATACCTTTACAAGCCCTTAAAAATTCCAAGATTCAAAGTCGCTCCTTAGCAAATTCTTAGCTCATTTCCTTATGTTCCAATCCGCTCCAAGCACTCCTTAGAAGCCTATGAAGAACCCATCTTCAAGTTCCAACTTCAAAGTTGAAGAACTTCTTAAGTTTCCGCCTTGCGACTAATACGAAACGCTGCTTTTTCCGCAATCTTTCTATTGAGATATCCTTACAATACCCTTAGGGACATTGGGTTTAAGTCTTGTGGCTAATGGATCAAAACTACAAATTTTTCTTGTGGAAAGTGTGGTGAACCCGAGAGCAATATCACATGAACAAGGCCTCTCTAATTTTTTCTAAGTGTTCAAGACTAGTCTTGCACTAGTAGTAAGCTTATATAACACATTGGATGGCTAAGACTTAAACAAATGGGTGACTAAGATGAAGATCACATGGATCAAACACAAGTGGCAAGTTGACTTGGTCAACAATCTCAAGCTTAGCAAGACTTATCTTCCACCATGGTCAATGACCATTTTACCCTTACAAATTTTCGACCAAGACCAAGTGTGGGGGTGCCACGTGTCCCCTCTCATTCGTCCATAAAATTTCGTAACCCTCGTGGGCCGCACAAAAACGTAAAATTCCTCGGGTGGGCCCCACGTGACCAAATCCGTAAAAATAAATTTCCATAATGTTAATAAGTTCCATACTCTTCAAATAATGCATTTTGAGAATCCAATTCTCAACAACGAACATTTTTCCTTTCCGATGTTTCTAAGATTTTCCACGGAAAAACAATTCTTCCTTTCGCACTAATTTCAAAGTCTTGATTCCTTACATACATTCTCTTATACATGTCCTGGACTTACGGGGTGTAACATTCTTCCCCCCTTAGAAACATTCGTCCCCGAATGTTCTTAGTCGGTTGTCAAGATATACAACTCCAGACGCCTCTATACTATGCCTATCAATCAATACTCCACAAGACTAATGATGCCACACATGGCCACCACCTAACATACGTAAACATATCAATGGACCTTCCGTCCGTGGTCCCTTATCACAAAACTCGAAGGTTACAGTCTCCTCAAACACGGGATCCTTAGAGGTTCCTTTATTTCTTACTTGTCATTCTTTCTCGTACTTCTAAACTTATTTAGTAAACGTACAACATCTCAAATATTGTTTCTGATCCCCAATCCTTGGGGTTACTAACCAAACTTGTCCATATTGTTACTTACATTCATGTTAAGGCTCTTCTCGGTCCTTACGACCTAGTTCGGTGGAACGATTCCACGAACTCATACAACAATTAACTAAACTTGGGCCTGGAATCCTCGGGACCCTACCATATAACGGGACCATTTCTAACTGACATCACCCCATTCCATACTACCGGTTGACCCGAAATGAGTCCATAACCCGACTCATCGTCACACTTAACTTCTCATTCTTAGTCCGAATAAATCTCTCTTATCTCAAGGTACTTCTCACCCTATCCTCCCATTCACTAGAGGTTCGTCACACAAGCCAAAGTATTCCTACTGTACAATCTTCCCTATTGGTCTTACACTGTCATGGGGCAATTACGTGTGAACTCTACGCAACTATAGTCTCAGTTCACTTACCATTCTTGTCAACATTCTTAACTTTTCACTTTACTAATCAAAGTATCCCTACCTTTGGGTACTATCACTTTACAACTCTAGCAATAAAGGGAAAACATATACGCTAGGGTAAAATCTGAATCTATCAATGCACGTATGATTCAAAAGAATCAAAATATACCAGTAACCCCGTGCGATGTCGCCTCCTGATCCCGCCCAAGAGTCACGTCATCTCTGCGGTTCAAGGACCGCCGTAACTATAAACTCTACTCGACTCTACCACGGTGGCTAACATCCAACACCGCTCGGGAACGCATACCGCGAGTAAAGGGAATCAACCATCGGCTCATAGGTGAGCCACCACCGGTTTTCTAAAAGGACATACTCGAATATGGCCCGACGCCACAATAAAAACAAATACCGTGCCATAACGGCATTTCCCGAATGACGATTACACATCTCAAACACCGAGGAATAGGTGGCCTCGATCGAGAAGTCCTCTGCTTCCTCGAGAACCTCGACCGGAGCTTGGACCGCTCCTAAATACCTTGTGAGGTCCAATCTCCCACCTGTGGGCTGCGGTATGTACCGGGTAGCTGGGATGAATATCTCACACGCCGAGGTCGCTCGCCCAAGAACTCACCGATAACCAACCGTCTAGCCTCTTACGCCGATCTCCGCTGCCTCTCTACCCTCGTACACCGTGCATCGCCGAATAACCTCCCGCTGATGAAATCGTAGCATCGCTATCTTGGTCAATAACATAATCGCTTCCTCACGACTCCTATAGTCATCTCCTAATCGGAAACCGAGGCTCGTGCTGGGCCTCAAAACTCGGGCGCAAGAACTCGCCGATCGTGGAACAACATCCTGATACCCCGGGCATAAGCCATATCAACTCTCGAGTCCGACTAGTAGCTCTCGCTACTCCTTTGCCCTTCGCGGCCGCTGTTCTCCTCGAGGCATAATCGTAACACAACAATACGCCGAGAGGAATTATCTTTCTAACACGCCTCTATGGCACGATCTAGAGTGAGAAGAATAGAAACCAACTCCTAAATGTCCCGTAGCTCTCGCTTATGGGTGTGGCGCGCAACACACCGATAATCAAGACTTACTAGACACGGCCTCAGACATTCCGAGGACTATCGCTCGATACCACTCACACCCCGAACCCGGGCTCAGATCGTGCCCTACCCGCACCCTTATACCTTAACAACTAAGTAAACTACTGAAATTTAATAACACCTCATTTTTTTTTTTAAACCAACATACGTGCAAGGGCAAAGCCGACAAGGTCGCCATAATATACATACTAAAAGACACTACACTGCATACGAGTCCAATCCCACATATGAATACAGCACTTAAGAGTTATATCAAATATGACGACAAGGCCCCGCACTCCATAATCGCACAAAAGCACAGATCGAAAGAACTTATACCAAAAGATAAACTCAATGAAGGAGCTATCCAAAACTCGAGCGGTCCTACACTGCCGATCACCAAACAACGTACCTAAACATGCGGCGATGAACGCACCGAAGGAGGTCGACAAGAATGTACCAAGTATGTGAAGCAGTAAGTACTGTAATGAAATCATAACAGTCTAACAAAATAGGAGACATGTATGATAGCCAACCTACAGTACACAATACATAAACAGCCATATCAAGTCAGGGACGCATGCCCTTAAAGTCATTACTAAAATATAACCATGGGTCTCACGCCCATAATATCAATCATGCCCGTGGAATCCTTCCTCACTGCCGGCAGTCCATGATATAATAACACCAATAGGCATACATGAACACCAAGTCCCACATGTGTCCTAAAAACTGTATAGGGCCAAGTAGGTAAACGAACCAATCAAGTACCAAATATGTGAGACTGAAAGTATTGTAACGAAATCATAACAGTCTAACAAAACAGGAGACATGTATGATAATCAAATTACAGTACACTGTGCCTTACTAACAATGAGAGTAAATTGTCACGACCCGATCCGGGGTCCGTGACTGGTGCCTTACCCGGGCACCCAAGTAGTCATTCATCAGAGAAAATCAGCGGAACATAAAACATAAATATGAAACAAGAGACATGATAAACAAACAAAGCAACCAAAAAGCTTGCTTCTCATATATATATAAAACCCAGCAGCTTAATCCTTTTACAACCCCGCCTACAACAGATTTCATGCACTTAAGAATGAAATGATAACTATGGCGAGTGGCCCCGCCATACCCCGAATGTACAAGAACTTACGCACTGTGGTAACATACCAAAAGATAAGCCTCAAGAAACGGCTCTAACACGCCGCACTTTGATCCTATGAGCGAGGATCTACAACCGATGTATTTCTACCGCAGATGAACGCATCCCGGAGGAGGTCAAGATAACAGTACCAAGTATGTGAAATCAGAACATACAGTAAATGAAATCATAATAGTCTATATAAAGCGGGAGACATGTATGATAACAAAACTACGCTCACAACATAAAAGCGATCATGTCAAGCCGTGGACTCACGCCTCAAGTCATCCTCACGCCCGTGGAACTCCTTCCTCACCGCCAGCCTAGGTATAAATCATGTGGAATACGTGTCCCGCCCATCCCGCGACTCAGAAAGAATCATGCGAGTACGTGTCACGCCCATCCCATGGGACCGGTGAGAATCGATGAAATCGTGTCCCGCCCATCTCGTGGGACTCGTGGATAATCGATGAAATACGTGTCCCACCATCCCGTGGACTCGGTGAATAATCGGATGAAATACGTGTCCTACCATCTCGTGGGACTCGTGAATAATCGCTCATAACAAATCAGCCGCCCTCCATCGAGACGCGGTGGTATGGAAATACGATATTTGCACAACAAGGCTATCAAACACAAACATAGGCAAGTTACACACAACTCAAGTTTATTTTAGGCCAAAGTCCGTGTTCTCGACCCCAAGTATTACATACGTTAGATTCTTTTTAAGAGATCCATTTCTTTTATAAAGGTCACCCGATACGTAGTATAAAAATAGGGTGACTCACATTTTTAGGTAAACCCAAACACTTTCCTTTTCAATATCAAGTAACAACATTCTTTCCCTAAGTTCAAGTTATCCTAAATTCAAGAACTAAAGTCTCTAATTTTACAAAGGTTTCATAATTCATAGTTTTATTCACTTAAGAATATAATTCTCTTTTAAAACAATCTGAGAAACATACGCCTTATATGTGAGTAGGTTATTCTTGTTCATAATAGATCTTATTAAGCAGCCATGATCTAGGAAATGTAATATCATTTTGTCTCATCTTAGCTTCTATGCAGATGGAGGTTTCTACTGGTTTTAATAATACTTCATTAGTCATTACATTTCACTTTATTAACGGTGCAGTTGTTGTCGATACTCATTCTGATTTCGAAATCAAGAAACATTATTCCTTTAAAAACCAAATACTCATTACTCACGAATGAGGTTTCACACAAAATTCATATTAAGTCCTTTAAGTCAAGTCTCTTATCTTTTAAGATCAAGTCTCTTAACTTCTAAAAAAAATCAGTAAACCATTCTCTTTACCACTCTTAAGACGTTATACCTAACTTCCCATAAAGCTAGTATAACTCTTATGTTTTCAAAACCAAGTATTACTCTTCTTTCAAAACGGTTTCTTAATCTTTTGAAATACTTCAAGATTCTTTATTATTCAGGCTTAAGTCAAAGGACATTGCCAGAACACTACATTCGCTAACACACGCACGCCTACCGCATTATATATATTCCTTTAAAATATTTCAAGATTCTTATTATTCGTGCTTAAGTCAAAAGACATTGTCGCATAACTATATTCGCTAGCACACGACGCCTAACATACTATATATATATATTATTCAGGCATAATTCTAAATACATTGCCACACGTACGTCTACCGTACTATATTTATATCCTTTTAAAAGACTTCATGCTCAAGAGTAAAGGAAGAATCAAATACCTCGCGACGATTATCGACTATAAGCAAAACGCTCCACGCTATAACCCGCTAGCCTTGTCCACCCTCCAAGTAGTATATGCTACTTGCAAGACATTCAACCAATAAAGGTTATCACCATCAGAATACAATCCTATGTAAGTACAATCAATCTTTCTACTTAATATTCTTCCGATGTGATTTCATTCAAGTCTTTTCTCGTAATATCCTTCATTACGCTTCAATTCTCTTCTATGAATCTTATATTCATTTCAATACAACTACAGATGTAATTTCCAATTACACTAGAAGGATAGGTTATTTACCCTGCAGCCCAAAATTATCCAAGTTTAAAGTCGATCCTGAGCAACGTTTAGCTCCTACTCCGAGTGCTCCAATCCGCTCCAAAGAACCCTTAGAAGTTCTACGCAACTTCTACTTAACACTTCAATCGACTATGAAGGTTTTCCTTAGGGTTTCGTTTAGTGACTAAAGGAAGTATAATAGTATTTTCCGGGCTCTACGTATAGAGGTAACTTTGGAAAGTACTACAAGGTATAAGGGCTAGAGTATTTGGGCATTATAACAATACTTTGGAGAGTATTTCTATACCACAAAGGGGGGTATTATACGAAAACAACAAGGCTAGGGGGGGACCCTCTCGGCCAAAGCTTCTCAAAGGGGGGGAGGGGTTTGCCTCGGCTAGGCTCACAAGGGGGAGGGGTTTCGGCTAAGGTTTTCTCCAAGGGTTGGACGAGAACCACAAGAAGGGGAGGATTTCAAGACTTGGAACAATTTTGGATGAAGAAGTTCATCACTGGGGTATTTATAGGTCAAGCAATGGCCAACCAATGGCCAAGATCCATCCAAGTGTTAGGCAAGTGTAGGGCTAGGATTAAGCCAAGTGCACCTTATCCATCTACCACAACAACTTGCACAAATATCCTACCAACTCCTCGACCCTTTCGTCCATGCCGCCAAAACGTGCTCCAATTAGAGGTGACAAGTGTCGCCTCTCGTTGGTCCAAAATGTTTCGTCTCTCGGAAAAATCCGCAAAAATTAGAAATGACATAGCCAATTTTCCTTCGCAAGTCTAGTAAAACGTTTCGTCGAAAAACGATTCTTTTGGCACTTCAGGCCTAAATTTCAAACTTGCCAAATCTTTAAGGCTCAAATTTTCTACGCACGCCCCACGCATATACTGGAAATACGGTATAACATTCTCCTCCTTAGAAACATTCGTCCCGAATGTTCCTTCAAGACGGACAACGAAGAAGTTCTTCTTAACAAGTTGCCAATGCCACACCGCCACAAAATAACACACGTTCTCTTCCTTCCTTACTCGTCGCACTTTCTAACACTTGAACTCTTTTAGTATATGTACCACACTTTAGTCATCGCTTTAGTTTCCAAAACTTTGGAGTCACCACCTCCAAACTTTGTCCTCTTACTAGCCTCAATCTCCCTTAAGGCTATTCCCGGCCTTCACGATTTTCTTCTGGTCGAACATATCCACGAACTCATACGATGGTCATCTAAACTTGGGCCTAGCACCCTCGTGACCCTTCCACCGCGGGACCACCTGAGTGACCCCACCTCGAACAGCCGCGGTTGGCCCGCAACATGGCCCCAACCCGACCTACTTAACGCGTCAAGCTCGTTTCCGATCCTAACAATCTTACCTATACCGGTCATGAAAGCTACCACTTCCATTTCACACTACCCATGGACTTATCCCACAACACATTATACGCAAACCAAGTATTTCAACAAAGACTAACCGTAAAATCTTTTATTCAAGATGACCTTACATCTAAGGTCTCAACACGAAATATTCTAAGGTTCACACTTTCCATGCTTCCATACATATCCTTTTAACTAACCATGCTTTCTAACCACAATATACCCAAAGCTATCTCAGATAAAGTATTCAACAAATAATCATCGTATCACGCATGCAAAAACTCTAGAGGTTAAGAATATACCAGATCAATCGCTTTACTTTCCTTCGTCGCTCTAACCATAATCACCTGCAGGCGCATAGATATCAAGGCGATGAACTCGCCATCGACTTAGGTGAGTCATTCCGCCGCATCCTTCCTATTAGGACATCTCGTCACACGGCCCGAGGCCGCAGAAAACAAGCACCAAAAAGATGACATTCTCGGATGACGTCGCCATTGTGCACACCGAGGAAAACTCAACCCGATCGCTAGAACTCATGTATATTCGTGAACAAGAAGCCCGAGCCCGACCACTCCCGAATACCCCGAACGCCTCAAGATCGCGGAGGACCACTGCACCGGGCGGAGGTACATAACTAGTCTCTGGCTGAGGCGCCCGCCTCGAAAGTTACCAAAGGACCTGGCTGCTCGCCCTCTTCTCGCGATCACGGTCATTCCGTCGACCTCTCCGTGCCTCACATCCTAGTGTATGAGCTTGCACGCGGCAATGTCCATGCCCACAAGAGCTACACCTGCATAAGCCTCGCCAAGTAATCATCTAGCGGTGACGTAGCGGTGTACTGCCCTCCATATCGCCATTACGCCGAACATACCGAGCTAATGAGTCGAACTCCATTGTACTCTCTAACCGCCCGCCCGCCCCGCTCAACGTCAAAAATCGCTACCCGAGCCTCTCATCCGCGGGCAAGAAATGTGCAAGAAAAGCCCTCGAGAACTTCGCCCCAAACGGTGGAAGTGCATGCTCTCCCGACAGCTCCCGAGAATCAAACCACGATCATTGCGGATCACGCGGTGATGCGAACTCAATACCACCGACTCGCCTCGAGACTCGATCACTCATGACGATCCGTGAGCTGTCGGATAAACTCCCGAGGTCATCCTCGCCTCGATCCATAGAACATCAAGCGTTACAACTCGGAAAGTCCCGTAGTCTCAAATCGTCGCCGGGGTGAACTACGGTGCTCTCGGCTGAACTGCATCCAGCCTCTCTCATATCGCCACGACCACGGCGAATCGCCATCTCCTTGTACCCATCTCATCTGCTTCCGTGTGGGACCGAGGCTCGTGTATCAGTAGTCTCGGCAGACCATCGCTGCGCTCTAAACTCGCTACGGCCAGTGGCGCTGCAAAACTTGATCGGAAGAACTATCTCGTGTAACAATCGGGCCTTCGCCCGGTAACCTCCGTGTTTCTACTACAGCCTCCCTTGCGCTTGCCTTACGGGCCGGGTTGCCTTACGCGAGGCATAACGGTAAAGGAAAGGAATACGTCGGAGGGTCCAACTTATCACACGCTTTAAGGCACGATCTCGGAATGAGAAGAATGAAACCAATCCTAAATGTCCTATAGCCTCTCGATTATAGATGTGGTGCACAACACACCGATAATCAAGACTCTACTAGACACGGTTTAGACACTTTTCCGATGATTAATCGCTTCGATACCACTTTTGTCACGACCGATCCGGTCCGTGGATCGTGCCTACCCGCACCCAAGTAGTCATTCATCGTAGAAAATCAGCGGAACATAAAACATAAATATGAAACAAGAGACATGATAAACAAACAGCAACCAAAATAGTTGCCTTCAGACATATATATAAAAACCGAGCTTTAATCCTTTTTACAACCACGCCTACAACAGCATTACTGCACTTAAGAATGAATGATAACTATGGCGGGACAGTGGCCCGCCATACCACAATGTACAAGAACTTACAGACTGTGGTAACATACCAAAAGATAAGCCTCCAAGAAACGGCTCCCTAACACGCTGCACTTTGATCCTATGGCGAGGATCTACAACCGATGTATTTCTACCGCCAGATGAACGCAGCTTCCGAGGAGGTCAAGACAACAGTACCAAGTATGTGAAATCAGAAATATCAGAACGAAATCATAATAGTCTATATAAAGCGAGACACGTATGATAACAAAACTACGCCACAACATAAAAGCGATCATGTCAAGCGGGGACTTACGCCTCAAGTCATCCTCACGCCTGTAACTCCTTCCTCACCGGCATCTAGGTATAAATCGTGTGGAATACGTGTTCCGGCCCATCCCGTGGGACTCGGTAAAGAATCATGTGGAGTACGTGTCCCGGCCCATCCCATGGGACTCGGTAAAGAATCGGATGAAATCGTGTCGGCCCGTCGTGGGACTCGGTGGATAATCAGATGAAATACGTGTCCCGGCCCATCCCGTGGGACTCGGTGAATAATCAGATGAAATCGTGTCGGACCCGTCTCGGGACTCGGTGAATAATCGTTCATAACAAATCAGCCGCCCTCCATCGAGAGACGCGGTGGTATGGAAATCTGATTTGCACAACAAGGCTATCAAACACAAACATAGGCAAGTTACACACAACTCAAGTTTATTTTAGGCCAAAGTCCGTGTTCGACCCCAAGTATTACATACGTTAGATTCTTTTAAGAGATCCATTTCTTTTATAAAGGTCACCCGATAGTAGTATAAAAATAGGGTGACTCACATTTTTAGGTAAACCCAAACACTTTCCTTTTCAATATCAAGTAACAACATTCTTTTCCTAAGTTCAAGTTTGCCTAATTTCAAGTACTTAAGTCTCTTATTTTAGAAAGGTTTCATAGTTCATAGTTTTATTCACTTAAGAATATAATTCTCTTTTAAAACAATCCCTAGAAACATACGCCTTATATGTGAGTAGGTTATTCTTGTTCATAATAGATCTTATTAAGCAAGCGACCATGATCTAGAAATGTAATATCATTTTGTCTCATCTTAGCTTCTATGCGGATGGAGGTTTCTACCGGTTTTAATAATACTTCATTAGTCATTACATTTCCTTTATTAACGCGGTGGTTGTCGATACTCATTCTGATTTCTGAAATCAGTAAAACATTATTCCTTTTAAAAACCAAATACTCATTACTCACGAATGAGGTTTCACACAAAATTCATATTAAGTCCTTTAAGTCAAGTCTCTTATCTTTTAAGATCAAGTCTCTTAACTTCTAAAAAAAATCAGTAAACCATTCTCTTTACCACTCTTAAGACGTTATACCTAACTTCCCATAAAGCTAGTATAACTCTTATGTTTTCAAAACCAAGTATTACTCTTCTTTCAAAACGGTTTCTTAATCTTTTGAAATACTTCAAGATTCTTTATTATTCAGGCTTAAGTCAAAAGACATTGCCGTAACACTACATTCAGTTAACACACGTACGTCTACCGTACTATATATATTCCTTTAAAATATTTCAAGATTCTTATTATTCAGGCTTAAGTCAAAAGACATTGCCGTACAACTATATTCAGTTAGCACACGTACGTCTACCATACTTTATATATATATTATTCAGGCTTAAGTCAAAAGACATTGCCACACGTACGTCTACCGTACTATATATATATCCTTTTAAAATACTTCATGCTCAAGAGTATAGGAAGAATCACATACCTCGCGACGATTATCGACTATAAGCAAAACGCTCCACGGCTATAACCCGGCTAGCCTTGTCCACCTTCCAAGTAGTATATGCTACTCGCAGCACATTCAACCAATAAAGGTTATCACCATCAGAATACAATCTTATGTAAATGCGACAATCTTCTACTTAATATTCTTCCGTGTGATTTGATTCAAGTCTTTTACAGAATATCCTTCTATTACAATTCAATTATCTTCTATGAATCTTATATTCATTTCAATACAACTACTGATGTAATTTCCAATTACACTAGAAGGATAGGGTTATTTACCCTCGGTAAGCCCAAAATTATCCAAGTTTAAAGTCGATCTGAGCAACGTTTAGCTCCTACTGAGTGCTCAATCCGCTCCAAACAACCCTTAGAAGTTCTACGCAACTTCTACTTAACACTTCAATCGACTATGAAGGTTTTCCTTAGGGTTTCGTTTAGTGACTAAAGGAAGTATAATAGTATTTTCCTGCTCTACGATAGAGGTAACTTTGGAAAGTACTACAAGGTATAAGGGCTAGAGTATTTGGGCATTATAACAATACTTTGAGAGTATTTCTATACCAAAAGGGGGTATTATACGAAAACAACTAGGCTAGTGGGACCCTCTCACAAAGCTTCTCAAAGGGGGTTTGCCTCGGCCAGCTCACAAGGGGGAGGTTTGCCTCGGCTAGGCTCACAAGGGGAGGGGTTTGCTAAGGTTTTCTCAAGGGTTGGACGAGAACCACAAGATGGGGAGGATTTCAAGACTTGGAACAATTTTTGGATGAAGTTCATCACTAAGGGGGGAGGGGGGTATTTATAGGTCAAGCAATGGCCAACCAATGGCCAAGATCCATCCAAGTGTTAGGCAAGTGTAGGGCTAGGATTAAGCCAAGTGCACCTTATCCATCTACCACACCAACTTGCACAAATATCCTACCAACTCCCCTTGACCCCTTTCGTCCATGCCGCCCAAAACGTGCTCCAATTAGAGGGTGACAAGTGTCGCCCTCTCGTTGGTCCAAAATGTTTCGTCTCTCGGAAAAATCCGCAAAAATTAGAAATGACATAGCCAGAATTTTCCCTTCGCAAGTCTAGTAAAACGTTTCGTCGAAAAACGATTCTTTTTGGCACTTGTGCCTAAATTTCGAAACTTGCCAAATCTTTAAGGCTCAAATTTTCTACGTACGTCCTTACGTACATATGATGGCGCGTAATATGCACACACTTTAAACGCAAGTGCACGTTATCGTATCAAGTAGTATAGTCTTGGATAAGACCGAATATCGTCCTCTAGGATTAGGGTCCAAGTATCAGTTATCTATTTTCTAGTATCTATTTGGTGAATTAATGATTGATTGTTTGGTTTGTAACTAAGAGTTATGAAAGCTAATTAAATATAAAGATTTAATTCAGATGTGATGAGAATAGGGCTTCATGTATCCTTACTATCCGCATGTTACTTACTAATGCATTACTTATGGTATTCTTCTTTGGAGAAAGCGGTTTACTTAAATCGCTTTATACTCCCGTTAGGGTTATATAAACACTCAACCCCAGATTGTTCCTTACCTAACTTTCACGATAAGGGTAACTCTATAGGAGGATTAAGCACAAAACCTAGTTGACCGTCACGCACAATGCGCAAAATTAGGGTTGTTAAGCCTCTCATCAACGCTACAAATCTAATTGAGGTATTTTCATCCCCAATTCAAGACCGTCTACCCAACTTACAGCATATTCACACTCCCTCCTTTTCAGAATCTGATTAGAAATCATATAGTGATCACTAGTTGTCAATTAGCTACCAAGAATTCAACTCAATTATTGGATAGATCTCTCAATAAGAATAATAACCATAAGCATGCATTACTTTATAACATAAGGTTCAAGAATTCAACATAGAAAGCCCTATAAGAGAATTAGTTCCTAGCCATTAATATGACAAGAACTAATTCAAAGTTCATCAGGCCAAACCTGAAATACATAAAGGAAAGGAAAAAGAAATTCCTACGCTAATGGTAGCCACACTCCAAGTCAAGAATCTTGAGTTGTCCAAGAAAGGGGAACCCCCAAAAACGGCCTAGGGTTCTCCTTATATAGTTTTAAAACGCCTCCATTCTTTTCCTTCCAGCTGGCCCAAAAATCCGTCAAAAGACCTAATTTTTTCCGCGTCGCCGCGCGCGCCGCTGTCGAGGCGCGCTAAAGTTCTGCAATACTGGTGTTTTGGCGCCGCGCTCGATATTCGCTGTGCGAGGCGCGGCACGCAACTCCTGTGGCTTCGGATGTTTAGCGCCGCGCCACGCTTCGTCTTCGAGGCCGCGCGCTGAATCTTCTGCAGCTTCTGAATAATAGGCGCCGCGCCCCGCTTCGATCGCAGGAGGGCCGCGCAGTCTCGATTTCACTGTTTGCCACTTTCTCCGCTTTCGGCTCTAGTACTTCTTTTTCCCTCTTTCGCCTCTTTTCCGCCATTTGGCCACTTTAGCCACTTTGACTCAAAAGAAAGAAAATCTATCCTAATACGACACTTTGTATGTACAAACCGGGACAAAAGACTAACTAGACTGACTCAAAAGGTGTATATAAAATACACCGATCAAATACCCCCAAACTTAACCTTTGCTCGCCCTCGAGCAAAGATAAAAAGAAAGAAATAAAATGACAGACTCAATAAATAAGAAAATCAACAAAGAAAATAAACAGACTCCCTGCCATTGATCACTTTTGCTGCATGAATGTTAACTAGAAAAACATGAAGGTTAGCAGAATAATATGCAGGAACATATAGCATGGAATTTCAACACATTGAGCTAGATATTTCGCAAACTCATACTTATCATGCTTAAATGGAAGTCAGTGTACTCAAGTATGCATATAAATTCAAAAATTCCTATGGCATGCTTACTTGCTATTCTCCACTAATTCTGGATATACATAAAAGAGATCTTCAGGACTTTGGGGGTTGTAATGTAGGCTTAGGTAGGGGTTGGTAAAGATAGGCATTTAGGCTCATTTTTATGTACCATAAGCTCTTTGGCTTTTCAATTTTTCCCCTTTTTCTTTTGATTCTTTACTTCACTTCAATTCTATCCTTCCCCTCTTTTGTTTTGGGAGAATGAAGTATATAATAATGACAAGCACCCCCAAACTTAGGCTTTTGCCTATTTCTTATTACTTTTGTATTGGGGTGCAACAGACTTTATTCATTCTTTTTGTTTTCTTTTTAACACAATGTACTCCTACTGTTTCATAATTTCACTTATGGTGAGATTGAAATTATAGTATTCTTGCATGGGTGACAATAAATATGATTCAATACTACTTTGTGGGAATATAGGGTGTCAAAGAAGAAGTTTCAAATTTTAGGCTCAATGGGGCTAACTAGTGATATTTTTAAAGTACGGGATAGAAAAGAATGGTAAGAATTGGCTATCAAAGAAATGCCTGAGTCATCTCCCTAACATGCATATCCTAACTATTTCGCCTCAAATAGCAAGCGATAACACATAAGCATTTATCATTTAGCATACATAACTCAAGCAGAGACTCCAAATAGGCAGTTCTCGTGAGTTTTGGCATCTCTAACCTAAGTGTTTAGATAATGCTTCCATTCCTTTACATTATTCCACCTTACTTCACTAGGTGTTTCTAGCAACTACAAGATACATGATCTTTGTGAGCAATTATGACTCAAAAAAGAAAAATTTTGGTGACTCAAAATAAACATGAAACAAATAAAAAGACTTAAATAAAACATAACATGACACACAAATAAAACTAAAACACAAAACACACCCCCAAACTTAAATTACACATTGTCCCCAATGTGTAGACTCAAAGGAAAAACTAAAAGACAAAAAGACTTACAGTTTTTGGCTAAAAATCGCGGTGGTGGCGGTGGGTAATGCATCGACCATTGGTTGAACAAGGCACTCAGCTCGTCGATTTGTTGCCTTGTTTCTTGCTGTCCTTGTATTACTGTTTGCAAGGTCTGCATCATCTCCTTCTGGTGTTGGTACAATTGCCCCATTGTGTGCTCAAGGTTCTCGCTCTTGTGGTTGGCCGGCCGGGTCTCGCCTCATATTGAGCCCCTATTTCGAGCTCATCTTCATCCATGGCGGCCTCTGCCGGTGGTGCTCTCCGTCTGGCTTTGGGCGGAGTGCAGTTTTAGGCGTTTTAAATTCTCGATTCAGCCGGCCGCGCGCCTAAACATCTAACGCTCGCCCGGGACTTTCGAGCGCGGCCACTGCTCTGGCGCTGCGGCTAAATTCTGCAAACTTTCGAATTCTACCGCGGCCACTGCTCTGAGGCGCGCGGCTAAATTCTGCTTTGTTGGCTCTTTTGGCCGCAGCCTTACAGGCGCTACTACCCGCTTTTTGAAAATCGACTTTCTTTCGATTTCGCCTTGATTCATTCCACTGACCTATCAATCACAGCTCAAACACAAGACCCATGATCGTGAGATTGTTCTAGACAAAATAAAATAAACTAAAGACTGAAATTAAAATAACATAATTGAAAACGTTGGGTTGCCTCCCAACAAGCGCTGTCTTTTACGTCTTTTAGCCGGACGCAATTAACCTTTCTGAGTGCCCATTGGATACTTCTGCGAACTGCTTGCAATCCAGCATTTATTGCTATAGGTCTCAATTTCCTATAACTATTTGTTCAAGCAGGGCCTTAAACATACAAGTATCCCCAAGCACACAAGATGAGTTTGTCTTTTAGGCTTATTTTGTAGGAAACCGTGAAATTCTCTACATATCTTGACTCTGGGGGTTGCCCTGGATGGTATGCAATTCCTAATGGGGAGTCATTCGTGATAGCTAGTGGTGTTTCTTCTGTGATAGGTGCATGAAAAAGAATTTCCACAGAATCGAAGGTGAATAATTGGATTTGCAATCTTTTCCTTCTCTACACGGCTATCTCACCAAATTCCTCAATAGTTGGGTGTGATTCGGGCTCCTCAACTTGCTGTTATTGTTGAATATGATCGCGAAGTTACGCTATTTTGCGTTTCCAACTTCTTTATACCCAACCTCATTTCGTCCATGGAGCTTGGGACTCGTGAGATCGAGTAGAGTTTCTCGTAATTCCTCCCTCTCTTCCTCTATGGTTGGAACTCGATCATATTGTGAGTAATCCATATCTTGGGATCCACGAGATGCATCAAAACCAACAAAGAATCACGGCACCACTTGTTTTCACAATAAATACATAAAATAAACAAAATTAAAAAAACTATACATAAAACCAAATTAGAAATTAAAAATAGATAAATTTGATATTGAACTATTGCCTAATCCCCTTAATGCGCCAAAAACTTGATGGCGTAATATGCACACACTTTAAACGCAAGTGCGTTATCGTATCAAGTAGTATAGTCTTGGATAAGACCGAATATCGCCCTCTAGGATTAGGGTCCAAGTATCGCTTATCTATTTTCTAGTATCTATTTGGTGAATTAATGATTGATTGTTTGGTTTGTAACTAAGAGTTATGAAAGCTAATTAAATATAAAGATTTAATTCAGATGTGATGAGAATAGGGCTTCTATGTATCCTTCCTATCCGCTTATGTTACTTACTAATGCATTACTTATGGTATTATTCTTTTGGAGAAAGCAGTTTCTGAAATCGTTTTATACTCCGTTAGGGTTATATAAACACTCAACCCAGTATTGTTCCTTACCTAACTTTCACGATAAGGGTAACTCTATAGGAGGATTAAGCACAAAACCTAGTTGACCGTCACGCACAATGCGCAAAATTAGGGTTGTTAAGCCTCTCATCAACGCTTACAAATCTAATTGAGGTATTTTCATCCCAATTCAAGACCGCCTACCCAACTTACGGATATTCACAATCCTCCTTTTGTAATCGATTAGAAATCATATAGTGATAACTAGTTGTCAATTAGCTACCAAGAATTCAACTCAATTATTGGATAGATCTCTCAATAAGAATAATAACCATAAGCATGCATTACTTTATAACATAAGGTTCAAGAATTCAACATAGAAAGCCTATAAGAGAATTAGTTCCTAGCCATGAATATGACAAGAACTAATTCAAAGTTCATCATGCAAAACCGAAATAAATAAAGGAAAGGAAAAAGAAATTACTAAGCTAATGGTATCCAAACTCCAAGTCAAGAATCTTGAGTTGTGCAAGAAAGGAACCCCAAAAGCGCCTAGGGTTCTCCTTATATAGTTTTAAAACGCCTCCTTCTTTTCCTTCCAGTTGGCCCAAAAATCCGTCAAAGACCTAATTTTTCAGCGTCGGCGCCGCGCCATTGTCGGCGCGCGGCTAAAGTTCTGATACTTGGGTGTTTTGGCGCGCGGCCCGATATCTGCCTGCGAGGCGCGGCGCTGCAACTCTGTGGCTTCTCGGATGTTTAGCGCCGCGGCCTTTCGTCTCACGAGGCGCGTACTGGATCTTCTGCACTTCTCTGAATAATAGCGCCGCGCCGCCGATTGCGAGGCGCGCGCAGTCTGATTTCAGCCTCGTTTGCCACTTTCTCCGTTTCACTCTAGCTCTTTTTCCCTCTTTTCGCTCCTTTTCCGCCATTTGGCCACTTTAGCCACTTTGACTCAAAAGAAAGAAAATCTATCCTAATACGACACTTTGTATGTACAAAACGGGACAAAAGACTAACTAGACTGACTCAAAAGGTGTATATAAAATACACCGATCAACATACTCTGGAAATACGGGGTATAACATTCTCCCCTCCTTAGAAACATTCGTCCTGAATGTTCCTTCTCAAGACGGACAACGAAGAAGTTCTTCTTAACAAGTTGCCAATGCCACACCTGGCCACAAAATAACACACGTTCTCTTCCTTCCTTACTCGTCGTACCCTTCTCGAACACTTGAACTCTTTTAGTATATGTACCACACTTTAGTCATCGCTTTAGTTTCCAAAACTTTGGAGTCACCACCTCCAAACTTGGTCCTCTTACTAGCCTCAATCTCCCTTAAGGCTATTGTTATACCCCGTAGTTGCAGGGTATGTATGTGAGGACGTACGTGCGAGCGTACGGCAGAAATTTTGAAAAGAAAGAAAGATGTGAGTTTTCGACGGAAAAGTTTCCGGTCATTTGTGAAGAAAAAGGTTCGTTAATGGGAATTGGATTCCCAGATTTGGTATTTGGACTTCATAGATTATATTAGAATTATGGAATTTTATTTTCGGAAATGGTCACGTGGGGCCACTGAGAAATTCTGGTTTGGTGGCCCACTTTGTTTTCAGATTTTGGCCATTGTGGATATTTTTTCGAAGACGTTTTATGAGGGCCATTGGGAGGGTGACACGTGTCACCCCGCCTATGGCTTGGCCGGTTACATTTGGGCGCAGTGCACTAGAGTCGCTTTCCGAAAACGTTTCCACACTTTCGTAGGAAAATTCCGGCTATGTCCTTTTTAATTTTTGCGGATTTTTAGAGGCGAAACATTTTGGACCAACGGGAGGTGACATGTGTCACCTCACATTCGAAGCTTGTGGCGTCGAGTGAACGATTGGTTCACGTTTTGGATTGTCTTTGTGGCTCACGTTTTTGGCCCTATTGGTTCCTTGTTTTGTGCCTTGTTTTGGCCTTGTTTTGTGGCTTGTCTTGTGCCATGTTTTGTGGAGTAGGGGTTAGGGTGCACTTGGCGATCAAGGCCTTACACTTGCCTTGCATACGGCTTGATCTTGGCCATTGGTTGGCATTTGGGTTTGCTATAAATACCCCCCCCGTTGTGAAGACTTCATTCATCCACAAATGTTTCCAAGTCTTGAATCCCTCCCCTCCCTCTTGGTGACTCTCGTCCAAGAGCTCCTCTCCCCCGTGAAAGTGGCCGTTGGCGTGAGGTCTCCTCCTGTGAGGTCTAGCCAGTGGGTACCCACTAGCCTAGTTATTTTAGTATAATACCCCTTGTTGTGGTATAGAAATACTCCTAGTATTGTTATAATGCCCAAAATACCTTAGCCTTGTACCTTGTAGTATTCCAAAGATACCTCTTTCGTAAGTCCTAAATACTACCTTTTGTCCTTTTAGTCTCAAACCAAACCACTGAAATCTTCATAGTTGGTTGAAGTATGTGAGTGAAGTTGGTTAGAACTTCTAAGGGTTGTTTGGAGTGGTTTGGAGCGCCGCAGTGGAGCTAAACCTTGCTCAGATCGACATTATAACTTGGATAATTTTGGGCTTATCAAGGTAATTATCTTGTCCTCTATTGTAATTGGAAATTACATGTTTGTTAGCATATATAGTTGAAGTATACTATATATAGAACTACTTAGTATTCGCAATGTCTTTTGACTTAAGCTCAAGAATCAATCGAACTCAGTATTTACATAGGATGTATTGCGAAGAGACTTGTGTAGTATTGTACGTCCGTTAGGCGTGTAAACCCCAGTTGGCTTCGTAGTCGGCCTCGATAGAGAGGAGATTTCTGCTGTATTCTTGGGAAATCTTTGCCAAATTTTCTATAGAAAGATAGAAACTTGTGTTTTGGGGTTAATAGACGTTTTGACCTTTATAGGTGAAAGAACTAAGAGTACCGAATTCTACTCGAGTGGAAAGGGCTAGCAAGGTTGTAGTACTTGGAGCATTTTGCTTATTGTCGATAAATCGTCACGAGGTATGTGAACCTCTTCCTATCTTTTCTAGCATGATTGTTGTGAACTATGTAGTACGGTAGACGTACATGTGCTAAGTGATTTGGTTGGTTTAAAACATAGGGTGTTATAATAGCTTTATGGGAAGTTAGTTATAACGACCTTATGTAAGTGAAAATGGTTTACTGATGTTAGAAGTTAAGAGACTTTATCTTATAAGATAAGAGACTTAACTTATTTGTTTTAATGTGGATGTTTGTGTGAAACCTCATTCGTGAGTAATGAGTACTTGGTTTTAAAGGGATAATGTTTCTTGATTTGGGAATCGTAATGTGTATCGACAGACCACTGCAGCGTTAATAAAAGGAAAATGTATTGAATAATGATGTGTTGTATTAAAACCAGTAGAAACCTCCATCTGCATAGAAGCTAAGATAAGACAAAATGATATTACATTTTCTAGATCATGGCTGCTGTAATAAGATCGTTATAAACAAGAATAAACTACTCACATATATGACATATGTTACTTAATTGTTCTAAAAAGGAATCAAGTGATTAAGTTTGGGAACTATGAAACCATTTGAAAATGAGAAGCTTGAGTAATTGAAACTAGGCAAACTGGAACTTAGGAAAAAATGTTGTTACTTGGTTTTGAAAAGGAAGGTGGGTTGGTCATTCTAATACTACGGGTATCGGGTGACTTTTATAAAAGAAATGGATCTCTTTTAAAAGAACTTACGTATGTAGTACTTTGGGGTTAAAAACCCGGACTTTGGTATAAAATGAAAGTACTTTGTGTTGTTGTGAAACTTGCCTATGCTTGTTGTTGTGAAGCTTGGCTATGCTTATTGTGATAACCTTTGTTGTGCAAAGCGTTGTATTTATGTGTTAAAGCTACTCTCGATGGAGGCACTGTTGACTTGTTGAGAAATTACTTGTACGTGCCGGCAGTGACGGAGAAATTACACGGGTACGTTCCTGTTGATAGTATTATTGTTGTTAATCACTTTGGACATACTGACACGATGCGTAGCGCTGCGGGTATGCTTCCATTTTGGTTAAGGTCTTGTAGTTGTCGCTTTGGATATCCGGACACGATCGTGGCGCGGTTATGTTTCCATTTCGATTATCGCCGTGTGATTTCGTTTTGGACATACTGACACGATGCGTAGCGCAGGGGTATGCTTACATTTGGAATGTTGTCTTATTTTTTCCCTTTGGACATCCTGACACGATCGTGGCGCTGCGGGTATGCTTCCATTTGGATTCTTTGTCTTGTTGTTGAGGTCACATGGACATGTCTACACCGATCACGAATTCGGGGCATGTGGCCATGGGACATTGGTATTATTGTTGGATCATGGACATGTCTACACCGATGCAGTATTCCTGGGGCATGCGGCCATAATGCGAACCTGTTTGATGTTGTGGGCGTGAGACCCATAGTTATATTAGAGTGATGCTTTTATGTTGCGATCGTAGTTTGGTTATCATACATGTCTCTGCTTTATATAGACTAGTATGATTTCATTTACGATATTATGCAGTTTCACATACTGTACTGTTGTCTTGACCTCCTTGGGGCTGCGTTCATCTGCGCAGTAAGTACATCGATCGTGGATCCTCGTTCATAGGATCACGATTGAGCGCATTTGAAGCTCCGTTTCTCGGAGGCTTATCTTTGGTAGAGTGTTCACGAGTTGTAGGTTCTTGTACATTCGGGGTATGGCGAGCCTGTCGTCATAGTCGTGTATATCTTAGAGTCTGTAATCTTTGTTGTGGCGGGGTTGTAAAAGGATTAAAGCTGTTCAGTTTTATGTATATCTTGAAGGCAACCGTTTTGGTTGCTTTGTTTATTTATTATATCTCTTGTATAATGACTCATGTTGTATGTTCGCTGATTTTCTCTGATGTATGTATCGCTAGAATTGCGAGGTAAGGCACGATGCGAACCGGGCGAAGTCGTTACAAAAGTGGTATCGAGCGGTTAATCCTCGGAAAGTGTCTGAGACCGTGTCTAGTAAGTCTTGATTATCGATGTGTTGTGCACCACATCTATAATCGTGAGGCTGAGACATTTAGGATTAGTTTCCATTCTTCTCATCACGAGATCGTGCCTTAGAAGGCGTGTTGTAAGTTGGACCCCTCGACGTATCTCGTTTTACGGTTATGCCTCCGCGCAAGGCAACGAGCCTGGAAGGGCAAGCGGCGAGTGCCGCTAGTGAGATCTGAGAGAATGCAGCGCGAGCCCGCAGTACGAGGTTGTGCTTGACGGCGGGTTTGTAGCGCCCGCCCAGCGAAGGTTAGAGCGCGGCAATGGGCTGCCGAGACCGCGATACTCGAGCCTCAGTCCACGATGCAGGCGGAGGAGATGGGTTACAAGAGATGGCGATTCTTGGCGAGTCGTGGCAGATATGAGATAAATTTGGATCATCGATTCGATTCGATGCACCGATGGTTCACCCCGAAGCGAATAGTTTGAGGCTACGGGACTTTACGAGTTGTAGCGCGAGTTTTACTGGTCGAGGCACGAGGATGATCGCGAGGAGTTCATCCGGCGATTCTGTGGATCATGCGGGTGATCAAGGCTTGAAACCGAGTCTGTGACCTTTGGTTCGCGTCGGTGCGTGATACCGCGATCGATTGGTTTGATTCATGGGAGCTTTCGGGAGAGCATGCACCTCCGAGAATGGGATGAGTTTTGGGGCTTTCCTCACGCACTTCTTGCCTCCGGATGAGAGGGCGCGGTAAGCGATTTTTATTCTTGAGACGCAGAGGCGCCTTTGTCGGGAGTACAATGTCGAGTTCGATTCTTTGGCTCGATATGTCCACTGCGCTAGTTGCGAGATATGGAGGATAGGGTGCATCGCTCGTCAGGCTAGATGATTATATGGTGAGTCTTGTGCGGGTGATTCTCTTGGTGGGCATGGACATTGCCCGCGTGCGAGCTCGTGCGCTGGGATGTGAGGCACGGAGGGTCGGCGGAATGACTGGATCGCGAAGAGGGCCGGACGGCGGGAGTCCTTTGGTGGCTTTCGAGCGGACCGCCTCGGTGAGCTGGTTATATACCCCGCGATGCAGTGGTCCTCCACCGTCTTGAGGCGGTCGGGGCTCGAGGTTCAGATTTTGCGAGCGGGGTGTTAACGGTGAAGCCACCCTACCTCGTTGTGACCATTGTGGTAGACTCCATTTTGGAGAGTGTCGTGCTAGATTGGGAGTTTGTTTTGCATGCGGCCAGCGGGGCCATTTGCGAGGAACCGCCCTACCAAGGAAGCGCGGATGTTACGACTTCGACGCCGGGATCGTGGTGGTTTATCACCTACTGACTATGCGCCTGCGTGAGGCCTATGATTAGAGTGGGCGGTAGCTTGGGTATATCCTTAACCCTCTAGAGTTTTGGTATGCTTGTTATGATGATCTCATTATTGTGTGCTATGCGGATAGCATTGTGATATGTGTGAGTTAAAATGCATGGTTAGTTGGAAGGATACGTATGGAGGCATGGTAAGTGTGAACCTTAGACTATTTCACGTGAGACCTTAGAGGTAAGGTCGTCTTGAGTAAAAGATTCGTTTATGTTTGACCTTTATAAGGGTGAGTAGTATACGTAGGATTTATTTGTGTGATAAGTCCATGGGTAGTGTGAGATGGAAGTGGTAGCTTTCATGATGTGAATTATTAAGATTGTTCGAATCGGGAACAAGAGTTTGGCGCGATTGGGAGTCGGGTTGAGGACCATTTGCGGGTCAACCGTAACCGGTTTGGGGTGGGGTCAGTTAGGTGGTCCCGCGGTGGTAGGGTCACGAGGATGCTAGGCCCAAGTTTGTATGATCATCGTATGAGTTCGTGGGCGCGTTCGACCGAAGCGGTTCGTAAAGGCCGAATGGCCTTAAGGAAGTTTGAGGTTAGTAAGATGACCAAGTTTGGAGGTAGTGACTCGGAGATTTTGAGAGCAGTAATGGTAGTATGGTACGTCTTGGGAGAGTTCAAGTGTTCAAGGAGGGCACGGCGAGTAAGGAAGGAAGAAGGCGTGTGTTATTTGCGTGGCGGCGTGGCGTTGACAACTTGTTAGAGGAACTTCATCGATATCCGTCTTGAGAAGGAACATTCGGGACGAATGTTTCTAAGGAAGGGAGAATGTTATACCCGTAGTTGCGGGGTATGTATGTGAGGGCGTGCGTGCGGCGTCACGGCGAAAATTTTGAAAGAAAGAAAGATGTGAGTTTTCGGCGGAAAAGTTTCCGGTCGTTTGTGAAGAAAAGGTTCGTTAATGGGAATTGGATTCCCAGGTTGGTATTTGGACTTCATAGATTATATTAGAATTATGGAATTTTATTTTGGAAATGGTCACGTGGGGCCAGGAGAAATTCTGATTTTGTAGAACCACTTTGTTTTGAGATTTTGGCCATTGTGGATATTTTTTGAAAGACGTTTTATGAGGGCCATTAGGAGGGTGACACGTGTCACCCCGCTGCAAGTGGCTTGGCGAAGTTACATTTGAGCCTGAAGTGCGACTAAGTCGTTTTTAGGAAAGCGTTTCCACGACTTTCGTAGGAAAATTCGACTATGTCCTTTTTAATTTTTGCGGATTTTTCCGAGAGGCGAAACATTTTGGACCAGCGGAGGGTGACATGTGTCACCCTCGCATTGGAAACTTGTGGCGTCAGTGAGCGATTGGTTCCGCGTTTTGGATTGTCTTTGTGGCTCGCGTTTTGGCCCTATTGGTTCCTTGTTTTGTGCCTTGTTTGGCCTTGTTTGTGGCTTGTCTTGTGCCGTGTTTTGTGGAGTAGGGTTAGGGTGCACTTGGCGATCAAGGCCTTACACTTGCCTTGCGTGGCTTGATCTTGGCCGTTGGTTGGCATTTGGGTTTGCTATAAATACCCCCTTTGTGAAGACTTCATTCATCCACAAATGTTTCCAAGTCTTGAATCCCTCCTCCCTCTTGTTGACTCTCGTCCAAGAGCTCCTCTCCCCACAGAAAGTGGCCTTTGGCGTGAGGTCTCCTCCACACTTGTGAGGTCTAGCCAGTAGGTACCACTAGCCTAGTTGTTTCGTATAATACCCTTGTTGTGGTATAGAAATACTCCCTAGTATTGTTATAATGCCCAAAATACCTTAGCCTTGTACCTTGTAGTATTCCAAAGATACCTCTTTACGTAGAGTCAAAATACTACCTTTTGTCCTTTAGTCTCAAAGCGAAACCACAGGAAATCTTCATAGTTGGTTGAAGTATGTGAGTAGAAGTTGGTTAGAACTTCTAAGGGTTGTTTGGAGTGGTTTGGAGCGCACTTTGGAGCTAAACCTTGCTCGGGATCGACATTATAACTTGGATAATTTTGGGCTTATCGAGGTAATTATCTTGTCCTCTGTAATTGGAAATTACATGTTTGTTAGTATATATAGTTGAAGTATACTATATATAGAACTACTTAGTATTCGGCAATGTCTTTTGACTTAAGCCTGAAGAACTGAACTGTATTTACATAGGACTGTATTGCAGTAGACTTGTGTAGTATTGTACACGTCCGGTTAGACGTGTAAACCCCCCCCTGGTTGGCTTGGTAGCCGGCCTCGATAGAGGAGGAGATTTCTGTTTATGCGGGGAGAGTCTTTGCCAAATTTTCTATAGAAAGATAGAAACTTGTGTTTTGGGGTTAATAGACGTTTGTGACCTTTATAGGTGAAAGTACTAAGAGTAGCGTATTCTACCTAGGAGTGGAAAGAGCTAGCAAGGTTGTAGTACTTGGAGCATTTTGCTTATTGTCGATAAATCGTCGCGAGGTATGAACCTCTTCCTATCTTTTCTAGCATGATTGTTGTGAACTATGTAATGCGGTAGGCGTGCATGTGCTAAGTGATTTGGTTGGTTTAAAACATAGGGTGTTATAATAGCTTTATGGGAAGTTAGTTATAACGACATATGTAGTGAAAATGGTTTCTTGATGTTAGAAGTTAAGAGACTTGATCTTATAAGATAAGAGACTTAACTTATTTGTTTTAATGTGGATGTTTGTGTGAAACCTCATTCGTGAGTAATGAGTACTTGGTTTTAAAGGGATAATGTTTCACGATTTCGGAATCGGAATGTGTATCGACAGGACCCTTTGCGGCGTTAATAAAAGGAAAATGTATTGAATAATGATGTGTTGTAATAAAACCGGTAGAAACCTCATCTCATGAAGCTAAGATAAGACAAAATGATATTACATTTTCTAGATCATGGGCTTTGTAATAAGATCGTTATAAACAAGAATAAACTACTCACATATATGACATATGTTACTTAATTGTTCTAAAAGGAATCAAGTGATTAAGTTTGGGAACTATGAAACCATTTGAAAATGAGAAGCTTGAAGTAATTGAAACTAGGCAAGCGGAACTTAGGAAAAGAATGTTGTTACTTGGTTTTGAAAAGGAAGGTGGGTTGGTCATTCTAATACTACGGGTATCGGGTGACTTTTATAAAAGAAATGGATCTCTTTTAAAAGAACTTACGTATATAGTACTTTGGGTTAAAAACCGGACTTTGGTATAAAATGAAAGTACTTTGTGTTGTTGTGAAACTTGCTATGCTTGTTGTTGTGAAGCTTGGCTATGCTTATTATGATAACCTTTGTTGTGCAAAGCGTTGTATTTACGTATTCTGGCGTCTCGATGGAGGTCGGTTGACTTGTTGAGAACTTACTTGGGCGTCGCGATGTGGAGAAATTCCACGGATGCGTTCACGGTGATAGTATTATTGTTGTTAATCACTTTGGACATCGACCACGATCGTAGCGCTGCGGGTATGCTTCCATTTTGGTTAAGGTCTTGTGGTTAATCGCTTTGGATATCTCGACACGATCGTGGCGCGCGGGTATGTTCCATTTCGATTATCGCCGTGATTCCCTTTTGGACATCGACCGCGATCGTGGCGCGCGGGTATGCGTCCATTTGGAAAGTTGTCTTATTGTTTCCCTTTGGACATACCACGACGATCGTAAGCGCACGGGTATGCTTCCATTTGGATTGCTGTCTTGTTGTTGAGTCCACATGGACATGTCTACACCGATGCAGAGTCCGGCATGGCCGTGGGACATTGGTATTGTTGCATCATGGACATGTCTACACCCGATGATGTCCGGGGCATGCGGCCATAATGCGAACGATTGATGTTGTGGGCGTGAGACCCATAGTTATAATGGGTGATGGTATTTTATGTTGCGAATCTGTAGTTTGGTTATCATACATGTCTCTGCTTTATATAGACTAGTATGATTTCATTTCTGATATTATCTGATTTCACATGCCAGGTACTGTTATCTTGACCTCGCCGAAATTGCGTTAAATGCGCAGTGAGAGTACATCGATCGTGGATCCTCGTTCATAGGATCACGATTGACGCATTTGAAGCTCCGTTTCTCGGAGGCTTATCTTTAGTAGAGTGTTCCCCGAGTTGTAGGTTCTTGTACATTCGGGTATGGCGAACCCTGTCCGTCATAGTCATGTATATCTTAAGTGCATGTATGCTGTGTAGGCGGGGTTGTAAAAGATTAAAGCGCTCGAGTTTTATGTATATCTTGAAGGCAACCGTTTTGGATTGCTTTGTTTATTTATTATATCTCTTGTATAATGACTCATGTTGTATGTTCGCTGATTTTCTACGATGTATGTATCGCCAGGTGCGGGGTAAGGCACGATGCGGCCCGGGCGGGTCGTTACTGACTATTCGCCTTCACGATTTTCTTCAGTCGAACATATCCACGAACTCATCGATGGTCATCTAAACTTGGGCCTAGCACCCTCGTGACCGCTTCCACCTGGCGGGACCAGTGAGCTGACCCCACCGAAGCGAAGCGGCGGGTTGGCCCGCAACATAGCCAACCCGACCTACTTAACGCGTGAGCTCTGGTTTCCCGATCCGAACAATCTATTTATACCGGTCATGAAAGCTACCACTTCCATTTCACACTACCCATGGACTTATCCCACAACACATTATACGCCAAACCAAGTATTTCAACAAAGACTAACCGTAAAATCTTTTATTCAAGATGACGCTTACATCTAAGGTCAACATGAAATATTCTAAGGTTCACACTTTCCATGCTCCATACATATCCTTTTTAACTAACCATGCTTTCTAACCACAATATACCCAAAGCTATGCGTACAAAGTATTCAACAAATAATCATCATTATCACGCGTGCAAAACTCTAGAGGGTTAAGAATATACCAGATCATTCTTTACTTTCCGCCGCGCTCTAACCATAATCATGCCCTGCGGTGGCATAGATATTGAAGGCGATGAACCTGCATCGACGGTAGGTGAGTCATTCGCTGCATCCTTCCTATTAGGTTTCGTCCACGTAGCCACGGAGGCGCGGGAAAAACAAGCGCGATAAAAAGATGACATTCCGGGATGGCGTCGCCCGCATTGTGCACACTGAGAAAACTCGAACGGTAGCTGGGAACTTCGTATATCTCGCGTGAAGAAGCCACGAGCCACGACCCGGCTCCGAATACGAGCGTCACGAAGGCGCGGAGGACCACTGCTGACTTGGCGGAGGTACATAACTAGTCTGCTGGCGGCGGCCTCGGTAGTTACCAAAGGACCTCGCTGTTACGGCCTCTTACGCGATCACAGTGCGTTCCGCTGACCTCTCCCGTGCCTCACATCCTAGTGCAGGCTTGCGTGCGGGCAATATCCATGCGGTGAAGAGCTACACCGTACAAGCCTGCGCCAAGTAATCATCTAGCCGGTGGCGTGGCGGTGTACTCGTCCTCCATGCTCGGCTACTCGCCGGAACATACCGAGCTAATGAGTCGAACTCACATTGTACTCTCTAACGATCCGCCGTCACCCTCAGCGTCAAAAATCATCGACCGAGCCACTCATGCGTGGGGGCAAGAAATGTGCAATAAAAGCCCGAGAACTCGTCCCCAAACGGGAAGTGCATGCTCTCCCGGGACAGCTCCCGAGAATCAAACGATCATTGGTATCACGCGGTGATGCGAACCAATACCACCGACTACGCCTGCGAGACTACGATCACTCATGATCATTGTTGTTGGATAAACTCACGGTCATCCTCGGCTCTCGATCCATAACAGCGGCGGATTACAACTCGTAAAGTCTCGTAGTCTCAAATGCGCTCGGGGTGAACTACGGGTGCTCTTGGGGTGAATTGCATCCGACCTCTCCTCATATCACGTATCGACCACGGCGATGGCGGGCCATCTCCTTGTACCCATCTCATCTGCTCCGGGTTGTGGGGCGGGAGGCTCGAATCGTAGTCTCGGCACCCGCTGCGGCTCGCTTCTGCCCGTGGCGGCGCTCCAAGCTGCCGTCGGAAGAACTATCTCGGTAACGATAGGCCTCTGCCGGTAACCTCCGTGCTCTGCTCACGGCTCCCTCGCTGCCTTGCCATCCGGGCGGGTTGCCTTACGGAGGCATAGCGGTAAGGAAAGGAATACGTCGGAGGGTCCCGACTTATCCACACGGCTTTAAGGCACGATCTGGAACGAGAAGAATGAAACCAATCCTAAATGTCCTATAGCCTCACGATTATAGATGTGGTGACAACACACGATAATCAAGACTCTACTAGACACGGTTTGTAGACACTTTTCCGAGGATTAACTATACGATACCACTTTTGTCACGACCGATCCGGTCGCTGGCAGTGCCTAGCGCACCAGTAGTCATTCATCGAGAAAATCAGCGGAACATAAAACATAAATATGAAACAAGAGACATGATAAACAAGCGAGTCAACAAAGCGATTATGCCTCTGCATATATATAAAAACCGAACAGTTTAATCCTTTTACAACTCGCCTACAGCAGTACTCTGGACCTCACAGAATGAAATGACAACTATGGCGGACGGGGCCGCCATACCTGAATGTACAGAACTTACGGACTGGAGTAGCATGCAAAGATAAGCCTCAGAAAGCGGGCTCCCTGATTGTACGCTTTGATCCTGGGCGAGGATCTACAGATCTTCTGTGGCATGACCGCCGCCGGAGTCTGCAGAGGAGGTCGCAGTACCCAGTATGTGCCCATGCAGGCTCGCGACATATCCTCGGAAGTGCGGATGATGCGCTCTGCTGTCGATGCATGCGTGGATGGAAATGCGTTACTCGGGCTCACTGCGTCCCTAAACCTCTGGAAGGACCTCCGAGAAGTTAGCCGTGGCGGGCTCCTGCATGCGATATGATCGAAAGGGACTCAAATTGCGATCGGCGATCTCTCGGATGTAAAGTCGGCATAATCCTCGTAGAAAAGTCGTCTGACGGAAGAAAGTGGGCTGATTTCGTCGACTGTCGGCGATAACCATATAGAATCATGTCTCCTGCGAGTGCGAGGTAATCCGTGATGAAGTCCGTGTTGATTACCTCCAGCTTCCAGTCGGGATCTCGATAAATGCGTAACCAAACCACGGGCCTGCGGTGCTCTGCCTTCACTGCGACGACCACGGGCTGAGCTACGAACTCTGCAGCGTCCTGCGAAACACGTCCACGATACCGCGGATCTAAGGTCGTGGTACATCTTAGTCGACCGGATGGATAGAGTACTTGTGTTGTGTGCTTAAGAACCTGTTTGCGAAGTCACGAAACATCGGAACACCTGATCGCCTCAAACCTTAGCACCCCCGTGGTGCTACCTCAAAGGACCGCGCCTCGCGAAGAGGCGTATCGCGATATCGAATCAAAGTGGATCCTCGGCTGTGCCTCTTACGCCTCGCCGGCGATGGAAGACTCGGCAACCTCGCGAACTCTAACCCGGCTGCTATCGAATCAATCAGCGGACACGAGAGTGGCTAAGCGTGCAAATCCACGAACCATGTCCCTCCTCTCTGCACATCGATGGGCTCCCGTGACCTACGACTCGGGCATACGCCTGGCGTTGGCCTTCCCGAGTGGTATAGGATATCAACATCGTAATCCTTAAGCAACTCTAACCGCCGTCTGCGCCGTAAGTTAGCTCCTGCTGGTGAAGATATCTTTGGAGGCTCTTGTGGTGCGTATAAATATCACGTGAACCCGTACAAATAGTGCCTCGGATCTTGGCGTGAATCACGTTTACCCGACTCGAATCATGGGTGGGGTAGTTCTCTCGTGTTTCTTGACTGTCCGGGATGCGTATGCTATAACCCGCCATCTTTGCGTCAATACACATCCCAACCGATGCACGGCGTCACAATACCGCGACATAACCATCTGGACCTCTGGAAGTAAGAAGCGAGGCGGTCGTCGATCTCTTTCGGCTGGAAACCACGCTCCTGACATCGATCCACTGAAACTTGCTGCGCCGAGTCGGCACTAGTCAATAGTGCGAAGATAAAGCAAACTTCTCCACGAACCGCCGATAATAACGCAGGCCCGAGCTGCGAACTCTGCCGGAGTAGTAGGTCTCGGCGAGTCTGGCTAGCGCCGATCTTGGCGTATCAGCTCGAATGCCATCAGCCGGTAATATGCCCAGAAAGCATGCTGAAGTCAACGAAACTCACGTTTGGAAAACTTGGCGTACTGGCTGCTGATCTGGAGAAGCCCGCCAACCTGATCGCCGAATGCTCGCGCTCCACTCTGGCGAGAATAAACGAGATATCATCGATGAACACTATCCGCGTGTCAAAAATGGTTTGAACACTCGGTTCATCAAATCCATGAATACCGCCGGAGCGTTGGTCAACTGAAAGCATGACCACGAACTTCTGTCGTCTGGATCGGAATGCGATTCTAGGGACATCGCCTCTCGACTACTGATGATAGCCCGATCGCGGTCGATCTTGGAAAACATCTACGCACCACACGCTGGTCGAACAAATCATCAATCACAGGAGGGTATACATTCTTAATGGTCACCTTGTTCACTACTGTAGTCAACACATGCGCGGCGTCCGTCCTGCTTCTTGCGAACAATACGGCGCCCGGGGAAAGCAGGCCTAATGAAGCCGCCTGCAGCAAATCCTAAGGCGATCCTTGACTCTCTCAACTCGGCGGTGCCGTTACGTATGGCGGAATGAAATAGGCGAGTATCTAAATATGTCAATACAAAACTCAATCTCCTCTCGGGAGGATGCAGGAAGAATGCGGGAACACGTCGGGAAGCTCGTGACTACGAGGCGGAAAATCTGTACTGCGACCTCGGTATCAAACACTCGAACTAGATGGTAGATATACCCGCTGCATCTTCCTAGCCTTGAGGTAGAAATAAACCTACCACCGGCGTCGTGCTCCTCCCACTCAGCCATGGCCAGGAACCGCCGAGCTGGAACCGTACTACTCTCTGCGGTCTACATTGGCATAGCAAGCTAGCCAATCCGTCCCAATAATCA
>JAQGDG010000272.1:0-212431 GCA_029844215.1 Przewalskia tangutica
TTTCTCATATGTTCATGCTTTATCATTTTTTTGTCTTACTTGTCTTATGCACTAATTTTTATTAATGTTTTAGCCTCACGAGAGCGTAATTTACGGGTGGGAGCCTGGCGTGGAACTATCTCTTACGGCGAACCGAAGCAATTTGTACCTCGAATGTCGATCCGCTCTCCTACAGCATCCCGCAACCCAGTGTCATCATAATTCGACACTGGGACAAATTTTAAATCTACTCCCTTTTTGGTTTTAATTTTCTAGCGTCACAGAACCCGATGTCGTCATAATTGACCTTTACTGGACAAATTTTGAATCGGCGTCCACCGCTTTAATTTTTGACATCGCACGACCGGTGTCATCATAATTCGACAACAGGACAAATTTAGTCTGCGTCAGCCCGCGGTGTTTTACCATGGTAGCCCGTCGTCATAACTTCGACAGGACAAAATTTTAATTTTCGCGTCGACCTGCGTCTTAATCGCCAACATTTTTAATTCTAAGGATCGAGACTAAATTGGCTTTAAGTCGGCGTCTTTGTCAGAAGATTCTTCCATCATCTCCATACAAAGAGGGACAAGTGTTGGCGCGATGTTGTCCCATCTTTCTTGAACATTTCATTTAGATCGTCTTTTTATCTCCAATTAATTTTACTATGCTTCTCGATCTTGAAAATCGTCAAAAATAAGTAGTTTTAATATTCTTCTACTAATTATCGCATAATTTTACAATATCGAGTATTACATTTTTATAATTAAAATATAAGCAAAACCATTCTAATATCTCGTCATCAGTATTGATGATCGATTTTCTCTTAATATGTTCTTCAATTACTAAATTAATCATTTTTATGAATATTATATTCAAAATTAAATACATATATTAAATCTTTATACCATAATGTATGTGTGCACTTTTGAAATTAATTAGGGAGAAGCATATTTTAATTAATTAGAGAATTGGATTAGTTACCATTAATACCATAATCTCTAATTTAATCCTCAAAATTTTATACTCACAATTTTCTACCCAATTCTCATCCCCTAAATATATAAATCCTAATACCTTTTTATTTTCCCATTTTATTGAAAGGATCAAGCGACCCAATCCATTACCGCTTTATTTTCGTCCAAACCCTTCCCAAGCCCAAACAAATTAAACTCCGTGACCCGATCTTTTACTACCCCTATTTACATCAACCCGGCCATACGCCCATTTCCCAACCCACCCATCACCTTCATTTATTTCCAGCCGTCCACCGATTAAACAAAGAAACGGAAGTCCTTTTACCCTCACCCTTTGCCGCACCACAGCGCCACCGCTTGCTATCCAGCGGATAACCACGTCGCCAGCGCCACGATCGCCCGTCCCTTCACCCGACACCCCATACCTTAAACCATCACCCATCACTGCAATGCCACAAAACCAGCGATTTCGCATCGATATCACCCATGTGGTGTCCTTCGCTCGAGGCATGCACTAGCGACTTTTACGGTGCTCACCCGTCTCGTGAGCTTTAATTTGAATTTCAAATTGGAAGGATGGGGGATTCGATTTTGGTATAAATACAACCGCGTGGGTTGTGTTAGAAGTCATTTTTTTACGATTTTGCTTAAGTTTGAGAACAAAAAAAAACTCTTCTTTTGATTGCTATTACAAAGCAAACTCAAAAAAAACACACACTTTTACGAGAAGTCGACCTTAAAACCAACTCTTATTCTTAGTATTGGTTCAATAAGAATCCAAAGCGCTAAGTCTTGCCTCTCTTGATCGCACACATACAAACCCCTACGAGCGGACTTGCGACTTGAAAGCAGCGCCGGTTAAATCGCTGGAGAAGGTAACCCCTTTCCCTCTCAATTTCCAGCTTAATGTACTAATATCATTTGTATTATACATCATGCGTCTCTTAATTGTTATTTGAATCAGTTTGTTCATTATTGAGTCAGTATGATCCTGTTATGACTATTGAAGATCATTGGTTTGAGTATTAAGCGTGTTTTATTAAAGTCCATACTATTAGTGTTCATTATTAAAGTTGCTTATGTTCATTAGATTGATTCCGAAACATGATCAGTTGAGTTAATCACTGCTCGAGCATCTTGAGGTCATTTTGAATATGTATTAAGATGAACACCTATTGTCACTAGTTCAGAATGATTGGTCTATGTATTGTAAACCATTTGATTAACTCGGCTCCTAATTTAAGGTCTGTTGAGTCGTATATAACCTGCTTATGTGATCTAAGTTGTTTAGTATGGAAGTTGTAATATATTTTAGCTAAATCCAGTGATTGCAAATTGTATAAGATCATCAGATCTGGATGTAGTTTGAACTATGAGTGCATATATCCTTTGAATTTATAGCCTCACATATCTGCAATGTACACTTGAATAATCACTTTGTATCTGTGTTTGTATCTGTGATATAAATACCTCCATATTAACATGTAATTCTTCTAAGTCATTATACATCATGACTATATGTGGAGCATTAAATAATATTGATGTTAGTGTTTTCTTGCTTGTATTAAATCAGCTAAAGAGCAGTTGCTTATCTGGTTGCTTATTTTGGCAAGTCTAGTTATGTCCACTTCCTGCATATTAGAATATAAGGCAGAGTATAATAAGAGGCTTGCTATAGGCAAGTATTAAATCTGAACTTGGTTGATATATTGAATAAAAAATGGTATTTGTTTAACATATTGTGAACTGTTTCACGAGATATTCCATGTTCCTAATTCCTGTTTTGAATTTATTTAGTTCCTATTAGTTTGTTATTGACTTTCTACAAGCAGCTTTACCTTATTTCAATGATCAAGTATAGGATATGCATGACTGGTTATTATCTTCTAAGCTGCCTCATCTGCAATCCTGTGAGTTAAGGGATAGAATAAGAATGTGAATCATGAGTATGGCCTGTAAAATCACAAATTTGTTTACACTAATCTGAGTTATACAGGAAAATGACAGCGGTATCCCTCTATTCTTGTTTACACTAGTCTACATTATCCATCTCTTCTCCAACATGCATACTTTCTGTTTGTTTAAATAAGAATTGTGTTCTCTGTGATAGATAGGATTAAAATCAGCACTGTGCGTTAATAAAATGTTTGGAATGACTGATTTGATTGCTAATCTAGCATTTAAATTAGTTTTGAGTAGCTTAAGGCACAGTAATAAACCTATTGATTGAATTATAGCTATTACGGTTTGTTGTCTGCGTGTACCAGGTGGTATTGGTTAGAATATGAACATGGTATAGAAGTGTGAATATATTGATGAACATTTAGAAGCATGTTTAGCAGCTTGAATGAGGTATAATACCCCTGACCATCATAGGTAGCATTATAGTATTAGCACCATGTCTAAAATGACCCATCCATGTATGTTATTTGTTGTTTGAACCCTAAAGGACCCCATGATCTGTTTAGATGGTATAATAGAATTCGTCAGTGTCACCTAATGATATTTTAAAATCAAATGGTCATTTCTTATCTGTGTTCATGTGCAATATACCGATGGTATACCGAATATACCGTAAATATTCGAATATCGTGTATACATCAGTCCTGAATATATGTGGAATTATATATATCTAAGCGTGTATTAAATAGGGACTCATATATCTATGCATCTTATTAAGCTCAGATATCTTTGGTTTTGAGTTTGTCTCGTAATTTTATGCTTAAAAATGATTGGACTGCGTCTTATTTGCTTGGGAAATCGATACTTGGATTATTTCGCTGCTTAATAATATTATATGTGATACTTTTGATTTGACAAAAGGAATTGTGGTTCAAATAGTAGGATATCGGTGATTTTGTCAAATGTTAAAGTATTTAAAACAAATAGAATGTCCAACTCTTGTAAGATACTTTCCAATACACATGATATTATGAAAAATGTTACATACTAGTATTAAGCTTGGGGCCCATTTTCTATCTTTGAAACTGAAATTTTCATATCTTTGGGCTGTTTTAACGTGACTCTGGATTTGTTACTATTGAACTGTTTCATTTCATAATTCTCATGTCATGTCTGTTCATTTTATAAGCATACAAATGAAATAATTAGTGTGTTTGAATTTTATATCAAATGTCCATTTATTAACAATAAGATTTGAATTATTTCCTAATCTTTTCTTTTCTTTTATTTGCATGAAATGCATGAGCAACGAAGAGTCTCATTCTGAGACTCATCATAACTTTGTCAAGTGAAGACACGCATCTATGTTCCTTGCATCCTCAGATCTCGGGACCTTGAAATCAATAGAGCGGGATAATATCTTCACCCTAGTCATTTTATCTCCTTTCTTAACTCCGTCACTTTATTTTTATTTGTATTTTTGTTATCTAACCTTATACAATTATCAAAATGCTTAGAATAGTTAGGCCTAGAATTATTAAAGGTGGGTAGTTAAATAATAAAATGTGTCGCTAGTTTAATCTATCTTTAGGGCGTTATGCATTTTCAAAACTTTTTTTAAAATAACTTAGCCTTTTCATTAATATTATAGGAATAAATGAGTTCCTAATTCTTATTAAACTTCATAAAATGACAAAATCTATGTTTCTACAACAAGATCTATTTTCTTATTACCAAGTGTAAAAGGAAAATCTTTCTACCCATTTGTATACCCTTACAAAGATTAAAATTTACATATGATACGTATTTTTAGTAAAGCATCTTTTTAATTTATTTTTTGCATTTTTTATGATAAACCTCTTTAGAATATTTTCCTTGCATTTTACAAATAAACTTCATGGAAAATATATATACTTACATATTTTTTAAATAATTATTTGTAAGCACCTTTTAACCCATGTCCTCCTAAATATACATTTTTTTAAATAATACTAACCTAAGTTTGAGCGGACAACCATGATTAGCGGATCTTTTAGGATGCCTAACCCCTTCCCTTTAGGATAATAAAGAACCCTTACCTATAATCTCACATAGTTTCACAGACCTTTAAAATGGAGATCATTCGTAGTATTTTATACTACATTTTTAGTGTCCTAATTCACTATAATAATTAGGTGGCGACTCCTTTAAATACACACTTAGGAATCCAACCATGCGTAGCGGTAATCCCGTTTCCGACTCCGGTTGAAAATAGGGTGTCACAACTTGAGGGTAGACTTAATTAAGGTAGTTCTACCAGCTGGACGAAGGAAATTGATCTTCGATTTGAGAGTCTGGTTCTTAAGTTGTCAATGCTATAATGTTAACCTATTAACAATAATCTTAGTGATTATTTTATAGCTAGTATTGCAGAGTCCTATTGGTCTAACATTTTTAAGCTTCTAAGTGAGTGAAGTAGCAAAGTCTTATAAGAGTGAGTTGTAGTATCTTGTTGTTGAGTGAGAGTGTTCTTGTAATATTTGTTTGAGTTGAATAAAAGTTCTTTGTGAGAGTTTTCATTTCCAAAAAAGTGATATAAGAGCCAATTGGAAAGTATACACTATTGTATATTAAATCGAAGGTCGGCGATAGGAATCCGCCGCCGCAAGAATCTCCCAGTCGGAGTTCGGACGCGCCACCGCGCCATCGAGAGAAGTCTTTGCGGAAAATCGAGTTGACTCACCGAGTCACGAGTTGGAGCGAGTTGGCCAATCCGTAAGCTTTGTTAACCGCCGTCAAAGCCGAGTTGATTGAGCCATCAAAGTCGTTGACCGTTAACTGTGACCGTTGACCCAAAATTGAAAATTTGACAAGGTCCCTTCTAAGGTGTTTCGGCGTTCTAGATTCATCCATATAATCAGATTTTGCAAATTTTCATTATATTGAGAGATATGGCAAATAGTATGGCACCATTCCAAGTCACGACACTCAACAACAACAACAACAACAACTACGATATTTGGAGTATCAAAATGAAGGCACTTCTTGGATCACCAGATATGTGAGATATCATAGAGAAAATCTAATAATGAGCCTGCGGATGATGCTGCTTTTACTGTTCTCCTGAGCACATGCCCGAACCATCTCAAAAATTAAAGACCAGTGCGTGGGGCAAAAGATCGATTGCTTTTGAAGGAAATCCGCTTAAAAAATGAAATGAGATTATGTTGTTTTTATCTGATCGAGATATTAGCCTAAATATGTACTTAAACTATTAAATTATCACTATTCTAAGGGACGAGGCTATATAACTTGAAGAAAATTAACAACTACTATTAGATAATTTGCTGGCTAGCTAGTGAATATTCCCTAAGTTGCAAAAATAAACTACTAGAATCTTTGTCTTTTACAATCATTCTTTCCTATTTATTTCCCCCCCAAAGCAATGGCTAGGATAAACATTTTAGAACTGCAAGAGCTTCTAATTAACTTGCTTTTGCTAAATGGTACTGTTGAAATTTTCAACACAACCTAATTATATGTATTTGCATCTTACTCCAATAGAGAAGCTGCTCCATAGAAGATTAACTGATGTTTAGTGTATATTGGTTTTTGCATAAGAATAAGTCATTAGGCTGAAAAATCAAAGGCAAAATGAACCACCAAAATCCCGAATGAGCCTGTAGAAATTTAATGGTCTTAATTCATCATAATGACACTATAAAAGGGCTTCAACCTTCACTTACCATTTCAAAACGAAAATAAAAACAAACACAATAACCCAATAAAATAAAACACATAAGAAAAATATAAAGAGGGAAAATTAAAAGAAAAGAAAATGGAATTTAATATCAAGGCATCATTTGCATTTCTATTGCTATTTTTAGCAAGATTTGGTGGCCTTTCGGACACGGACTCAACCGACCATCTTTGATATTACCAAATATGGCGCATCAAGTAATGGAGATATCGATAAGGTATGTAAATCATGCATTTTCTTGATAACTCTCACTAACTATCTTCACATGCATTATAGGAAAACCAATATTTAGAGTTAAGGGTTCAAAGCGAATAATAAGAATGCCATATTTTATATTATGAAATAATTTAATTTTAAAATTTTCATTTATCCTTAATGACATATTTTTGTAATCACGAAATCTTACAGTACATTTAAGACATAAGCTTCAATATTCTTTTTCTTTTCTTAAATTTCATGTTGATCGAACATCATCTGCATAAATTGAAATGGTTTGAGAAAGAAAGTGAGATGTTCAAAAAGAAAGTTATGACATTTCTAGTAGTAAAATACGGCCCTACTGAGTATTGATTTATCTTTATGCTTAGCACAAAACAATCTTATTTTGAGTGAAAAGGAGAGCAGTGACCCGTCGAGGAAGTAAATATTTATATTCTTAAATTATTTTGCATATGTATAGTCGTTCAAGTTGAAAATAGTGTGTTTTAATTTGTTGAACCAAGTGAATTCGCTTTAGATTTGCTTCTAACTAAAACTAATTAATAATTACAATTTCTTTCTTATCTTGATGATTACCAAAAATATGTAGTTTTTTCTTTATTTTTGGCCCGTCAATGAAATTAATTACGGGCACTAGTCAAAATATACTAAGATATACATTGATTATGTATATTGTATGTATACAATATATATATACTTAATATATAAGACATACATTTTTATTTAGTATTTTATAGAGCGGTCAGAAAATAATTATCCCTATAGGTTGTGTAATGATAATTTTTCTCTTATTTTGTTGAAACAAAATGTATAGGCCTTTGTTGGGCGCTTTTAAAGAGGCATGTGCGTCAACAAGCCCAAGTACAATAGTGATACCAAAGGCACATTTGAAATGACTCAAGTAAAACTACAAGGTCCATGCGAGGCACCTCTTGAGCAGTTCAAGCCACTTTGAAAGCTAATGCGGATCTAAACAACTAAGTCGCGTCTTGAATGGTTAGCTGTTAATTATATTGATCGTTTCACACTCTCGGTGGTGGTATTTTTGATGGCCAAGGTAAAGCGGCATGGGCTCAAAATAATTGCAAGGATTCCAAAAGTTGTGGCAATCTTCCCAGCGTAAGTTACATTTGCATTTCTTTATTTGTTTTCATGGTTTTAACCCTCGTTTATCTATATATCTTGATGATGCGATAATACCAATTTCTGATATCATTGCAATTGACTGTCATACAAGATTATTTGTTTCATTTTTGAGTTACTAATTCCATCTATTACGATATTTACGATTATATTTTAATTGACATGATACTATAATAAACTTTTACAATATCGGTATATAAAAGTCACTTCAAGAATTTAAATTATATATATTAAAATAGTTAAGATTTTTACACTATCAATGTAGTTTGAGTTGTGATAGCGAGTTGGTTATCCTTGTTGTTATGTTACAAGTAAATTCTTATAATTTAACTCTATTTTACACTTAATGAGATGTTTTGTATATAATTTGTTAAGTTTCAAAAGTGTTTCCCCTTAAGCGGTGTCCCATCAAACATGATTAGGGCGGAAGGAGCACCTTATAAGTGACTGTATTTATTTTGTAGAGCGTCGGTGCACATACAACTCAAACTTATGTATAAATATTGTGCTCATTGACATATATCTTAACTTTGGTGCAAAATTTGAGCTTCAACTTCCTTACAAATTCCACAATCAAGACATAACTTCACAAGACAAAGAACTGTTCCATGTTAGCGTGAGCGGTTGCAAGAACTTGACATTCATCCGAGTTACCATCACTGCTCCAGCGAAAGTATCAACAGATGGCATCCACGCGTGGCGCGATCGAGCAATGTGAACATCACAGTTGTGTCATTGGCGCGGCGATGACTGCATTTCTATAGGTGATGAATTGGAACAACTTCATATCACTAGGGTTACTTGTGGACACGGCCATGGTATTAGTGTTGGAAGCCTTGGAAAGACTCTGGTGAAAAGCTTTGTGGTGGGAGTTTATGTGAAGAATTGCACATTTATTAATACTGATAATGGTGTTAGGGTGAAGACATGGCGACTTCTCATCAAGGTGTTGTCACTGATTTGCACTATGAAGATATCATCGTGCAAAATGTTACCAACCCTATTGTCATTGATCAAGTCTATTGCCCATACAATCAATGCAACAAAGATGTAAGTACTCATATAGTCATATTCACTCATTATTATGCATGCATTAATTTCCACTTATATTTTAAATGACATGATAGTGTAAAACTTTCTTTACGGTTAGTCGGAGGAAGAAGCGCAACCCGCAAGAGTAGTCGATTAAACCCCTTCGTAGAAAAATTATACTCCTCGGTTCCATGTTGCTTCATGCTATTTCCTATCGATCGATCGATTCTGCGAGAAAAAATGGAACATTCTTATATTTTCTTAATAAGAAGCTTTTATAATCATACAAATGTTCTGACATGTTTAATTAATACCACAAATGTCAAAAGTTTTATCACCACACAAAATATTATGACATATTTAAACCATTTCAGAAGTCTTTTTTATTAAACTTTATGTCAAGACAAACTATGATAACTCAAAATGAAACGGAGGAAGTACTATCCATATAGATCAAATATTAGTACTTTCTATACATGTATATCAAATCCCGACTTAGCGAAATTTCTGATTCCACCACTAGTGTTATCGTTGTATAAAAGTTAAACTCGTTGAAAATAAGTTCTAGGTTAATTATTTTTGTTCCTTTGCAGTTGCCATCACAAGTGAAGATAAGCAAAGTGAGTATAAAGAACGTAAGGGGTACATCAAGAACACAAGATGCAGTGCTGCTATTGTGTAGTAAAGGAGTACCATGTGAAGGAGTGGAAGTTGGAGACATAGACATTACCTACAATGGAAAGGAAGGACCAGCTACGTCGAGGTGTGAGAATGTCAAGCCAACCCTTGTAGGGAAGCAAAATCCACCTGTTTGTGCTGGAGCTCAGTCTTCTTGAGCTTTACTAATTTATAGTAGTTCCTAAGTCTTGTGCTTATTTTAGTAGTAACCTTTTTTTAAAGATGTGAGAATCTACCAGTTTACATTGGTCCTGTCCAGTCTAATTGAGCTTTATAGCTTCTAAGTTTTTTTTCTTCTTTTAAATTCTAGAGTTTTTTATATATCCTCATTGAAAGAGGAAATGTGCACAATATTCAAAGTGTAAAACTACACATGAATAAGTAATAGGATATCCTCATGGCGAGAGATTTTTTAACACGATATATTGATTGGTATCTACTAGCTTCTATACATAGATAGCCTCTTAATTTATTTATTAATTTTATTTAGATATACAAAACATGTTATGTTTCAATTGAATACTTAAACATATGATAAATATATTGTTCTTATTAAACAGTCAAGACATTTTTGATTTAAATTTTGAAAAAGCTTTTACATGTGATTATTATGTAAATAAGTTAAATCACTTTCAAGTTTTTATTTACTTATTTGAGTCAAGTAATTTATGGCATGTACGTTTGCGACATGTCAACTACAAAATCATGCAAAAATGATCAACTTCAAAGTATTGCATAACTTTCAAGCTTGTCTTTACTTACTTGAATCAAATAATTTATGACATGCACGTTTGCGATATATCAATTACAGAATTATGCAAAAAATACTTGATATTGCCTACATTTAAAAATAATATTTCAAAATATTAAATATGTGTTGAATCGAAGTATGTTAAACCTCCTTATAAGTCAGTTGAAAGGAATTTCAATTGTTTATCTTGATATTGTGTGATATAAAATCAATACTATCTCGCGGTGGAAAGAAGTATTTTATAACATTTATTGATGATAACAGAACATTGCTATATTTACTTACTTAGTACTTTCTCTGTGTCAATTTATATGAGGGGGTTTGACAATCTTTGATTCAATTTTAAACATAGATTCTTCGAATATTTTATAATGAAATTTACATATTTGAAAACTACATAATATGATACATATGCATAATTAATAATTCATAATATCTGAAAAGAGTTGGAGAAAATTATAGTAAAAGAAAGAGATGTTTGACTCTCCAAATAATAACAACTTCGGAATAAAGGGAGTAATAAAGATGAAGTAATTGATACATGCGAGCAATACAAAATTAAGTTGAAACACAATTGATACATGCGAGCAGTACACAATAAAGGAGGAGAGAGTATCGGTAGATCTGTTTTTGTATTTTGAAAGAAGGGTAGAAGCCCAAAGGTGTGAGGGATTGGTGAATAGTCTCAAAGGGAGACTAGTTAGCATGGCAAGGTTCTTTTGTCTAGCTGTTAGAATGTCTAAACCACCATTTTCTTTAGGAGAAGTAACCAGATTCCAGTTTATATAGTGGAGTTTGCGCTTTTCACTGGAAGTACCCCATAGGAAATCTCTTTGAATTTTGTCTATGGTTTTGCAAACTTTGGTGGGTAAATCGAAATTGCATAGTTTGAGTAGGAATAGCATTGAGGGTAGACTTAATTAAGGTAGTTCTACCCGGTGAATGAAGAAATTGATCTTCGATTTGAAGTCTGGTTCTTAAGTTGTCAATGCTATAATGTTAACCTATTAACAATAATCTTAGTGATTATTTTATAGCTAGTATTGCAGAGTCCTATTGGTCTAACATTTTTAAGCTTCTAAGTGAGTGAAGTAGCAAAGTCTTATAAGAGTGAGTTGTAGTATCTTGTTGTTGAGTGAGAGTGTTCTTGTAATATTTGTTTGAGTTGAATAAAAGTTCTTTGTGAGAGTTTTCATTTCCAAAAAAGTGATATAAGAGCCAATTGGAAAGTATACACTATTGTATATTAAATCGAAGGTCTCGGCGATAGGAATCCAGCCGCGAGAATCTCCGTCGAGTTCGACGCGCCACCACGCGCCATCGAGAGTCTTTGCGGAAAATCGAGTTGACTCACCGAGTCACCCGAGTTAGGCCGAGTTGGCCAATCCGTAAGCCTGTTAACCGAGCCGTCAAAGCCGAGTTGATTGAGCCATCAAAGTCGTTGACCGTTAACTGTGACCGTTGACCCAAAATTGAAAATTTGACAAGGTCCTTTCTAAGGTGTTTCGGCGTTCTAGATTCATCCATACAATCAGATTTTGCAAATTTTCATTATATTGAGAGATATGGCAAATAGTATGGCACCATTCAAGTCACGACACTCAACAACAACAACAACAACAACTCGATATTTGGAGTATCAAAATGAAGGCCTTCTTGGATCCACAGATATGTGAGATATCATAGAAAATCTAATAATGAGCTGCGGATGATCTTTGCTTTTCTTGTTCTCCTGAGCACATGCGAACCATCTCAAAATTAAAGACCGGTCGTGGGGCAAAAGATCGGTGCTTTTGAAGGAAATCCGCTTAAAAAATGAAATGATGATTATGTTGTTTTTTATGATCGAGATATTAGCCTAAATATGTACTTAAACTATTAAATTATCACTATTCTAAGGGGACGAGGCTATATAACTTGAAGAAAATTAACAACTACTATTAGATAATTTGCTGGCTAGCTAGTGAATATTCCCTAAGTTGCAAAAATAAACTACTAGAATCTTTGTCTTTTACAATCATTCTTTCCTATTTATTTTCCCCACAAAGCAATGGCTAGGATAAACATTTTAGAACTGCAAGAGCTTCTAATTAACTTGCTTTTGCTAAATGGTACTGTTGAAATTTTCAACACAACCTAATTATATGTATTTGCATCTTACTCCAATAGAAGCTGCTCCATAGAAGATTAACTAATGTTTAGTGTATATTGGTTTTTGCATAAGAATAAGTCATTAGGCTGAAAAATCAAAGGCAAAATGAACCACCAAAATCCCGAATGAGCCTGTAGAAATTTAATGGTCTTAATTCATCATAATGACACTATAAAAGGGCTTCAACCTTCACTTACCATTTCAAAACGAAAATAAAAACAAACACAATAACTTGATAAAATAAAACACATAAGAAAAATATAAAGAGGAAAATTAAAAGAAAAGAAAATGGAATTTAATATCAAGGCATCATTTGCATTTCTATTGCTATTTTTAGCAAGATTTGGTGGCCTTTCGGACACCGTGACTCGACCGACCATCTTTGATATTACCAAATATGGCGCATGAAGTAATGGAGATATCAGTAAGGTATGTAAATCATGCATTTTTCTTGATAACTCTCACTAACTATCTTCACATGCATTATAGGAAAACCAATATTTAGAGTTAAGGGGTTCAAAGCGAATAATAAGAATGCCATATTATGCGCCCTTTTTGACGCGGCATTTTAAAATAGCTAACCCTGCTCAAAAATGCAAAAATGTTAGAAAATAAATAATAAAATGCTAAACAGTTTAAAAGGCTTAAAGTTAGGAAACCTAATATGCTAAAGGGTTGCTAGAATGCTAAGGGTTCGCGGAGTCGCAACCAAATTAATTTGGGAGAATTAGTACACCTAAATGTTAAACTAGTTTAAAGTAAAACATTAACTCCATTATATCGTCTGCTAAACTTAGTGAGATTACGGTAAGAGTTCTTTATTAATCTAGAGGGAAGGGGTTAGGCACCCTCTAAGATCCGCTAACTTGCGGTTATCCTGCCAAACCTAGGGTAATTATTATGTTTAAATATGATTGTTTTAGGAAAATCTAAATGATGCTTTGAATTATTTTGTAGAAGGAAGCATGATGTAAATAAATTTTGTAGGATTATTGCTATAAATATATATTAAAAAAAATATAAAGTGTGCGTTTGCGAAGTCGGTTTATGGGCTATAGATATGCATTTATCTGCGAAATCAAAGAAGTGGTGCGTTAGTTTTAGATATGCAATTTTAATGATTTGGGCAAAGGATTAGATATAAATGACAAGCCTAAGATAAATAATTAGAAGTGCATTTCGATTTTAAAACTACCATGATTTATTTATTTCGAGACTAATTGTTCTATGTCTCCTATTAATTACAAAGTTAAATAATAAAATTGCAATAAACAAATAAAGGCATAAAATGAGGCAATTAGATTTAAAGAGTAAGAGGAGTCGAGACAGATGACAACGTCATCTTGTCTATTGTTTTTCTAAGAATTGCCGAAGAGGGCACTCGATGGATGTAGATGCAGGTTGTCATTTGAAGTAGCTCGTGATGAGTCTCGCCATGAGACTCTTCGTTTTGCTCCGACGCATTTCATGTAAAGAAAAAAAAATAAGGATTAGTATATGCAATACTTATCATGCACAATGTAAATAAAGGTTAATATGGAAATAACACATAAATGCGTAACGAATATTTAGTCTGTGATGGCAACTAACATAGGAAGGAAAAATTGGTAGCCCAAACATTCGACCCAAGTCTATCAAATAAGGTACGAGGCCTTGGAATACAGCGACATATGAGCAACGGAAAATAGAGGCGTAGGAGCAGGCCTACAAACCGACATTCCGACTTACGCGCTGGATGGAAGCGGCGAACATGGACATAAGTTTAACATGACGCAGTTGGTTCAATATAATGCGGTATCTTGATCTGACATCATTTAAGCGAGGAAATAGGTAGGGCATAGTACCAGCGTAATGTAAAACAAATGAAGCGATTCCCAACATTTTCTACACTCGGTTATTCTAAGAAGAATGAAGACATCGCGATGTATTTTAAGCTTGAGATGAAGTGATCAAAATAGCACGAAATTTGACAATTTGGGCCAGTACAACAACACTCATCCTAACGAGTGCGGTATGCAGCATTATAGGATGGAAAGACATGCTTGATCTAATTTGATGTACCGCGTCATTTTTTTAAGAAATGATGGCGGTTAAGTTTACCATTTTCAAACCAAACATCAAAGCTGATCCTATGACATGTAACATGCGGAAAGACACAACCATTAATAGGATTACACAAGTTCCATGATATGACTCAAACATCTTGGAATTTGACAGCGAGTAGTATGTAAACCTTGGACTAACCTAACATATTTGCATTGATTTATTATCCTTAAGCATGCATATATTAAACTTACTAGTGAAACCTTCATATACGTAAAAAGACGGTGAGAGCGGATAAGTATATACCAAGCGATTCGTGTTGGATATTCATGATGGCTTAAATAAGGACAAGTATATAGAAATTTTGTGGTCATATTAGATAAGCGAGGGTGGCCAAACAACTACTTGAGCAATATTTTAGATGTGTAAGGGAAGATTTTAGACATATTCAATCATGCTCGAGTGTATGTTAGGAAGGAAAGCAGAGAGGTGAGCGAGGTGAAGATGTTCTCTTCTCCAAACATACAAAAATGTATAAGCGATCCAGTAGCGTAATACAGTCGACATTAGAGGATGTGAATATGAATGAGTGCAGGTCACTTAACCGAGGATGGTATATTAATTTTATAGTCGACTTAGAGTTAACGGTGTGCCTAGATTAATCGAAGCAAACCATTCAATATCATATTCATACATTAACGAATCTGCGCAGAATGAACTAACATGTTTAACACACGAAACAAAAATGCAGAAATACAAAGATGCAACGAAATCGATAGGAAGCTGATTTTACCTTCTCCGGACAGCGACCCGGGGCAGCGTATCAAGTCGTCGGTCCACTCGGAGGGCTGGCTAATGCGGTAGGGAAAAAATGAGGCTTGAAGCAATCTTTGTTTCTTGCGAGTTTACGATAGTTACGATTTCTAAATACCTATTCGGTTTTCAATTGGTTTTCGACACGCCTATTCTAGTGTTTGCTTAAAGGTTAGAAATTTGTGCGATACTAGTGTTTGAGGTGTGCTTACTTTAGTCGAAAAGAAAGAAGTGCGGATTGTTGTCCACCTGCTCTTCTCCCGATGTTCTGCTCCTCTCGCTCTGAGTAGTTGACTGCTGCTAGGGGGTGTCCAATTCGATGTTGTGGGTATTCTTTTTGATTCTGTATTGTCGCCTGACTCTCAACTGAGCTCTCTTCTCTCTGCCCTCTCTCGACTATGCTCTCTCCTATGCTCTGCTCTCGTCGATGCTCTCCCTCGATTGCTGTTGGACTCCTATGAGCCTTGCTCTGTGTTCGACCCCCCTTTGCATGCGCTCAAATGTTCTGTATTTATAGCTCAGAGTTTGGGTTCTAATGTTGGTAAGCTTTTAGGGCTGATTTGGTGAGATTTTGTGCTGCTGATTCTTATGGTAAGACTTGATTTCGAAGCGATTTATGGAAGATTTGGCAATAGGAAGGAAAGTAGATAATGGGTTTATGGTAAGAAACCGTTGGCTGGGTGCGTGGGTAAAGGGAAAGGAAAGTGCGGATTTTCCACCTGAAAATCGGCGAGGTCGTGGCTGAAGGGCAGAGGAGCGGCGGTTCCTCTTTAGGGTTGCTGAGGCTCTTTTGTCTTTAGGTGTTTCTGGACGAGGAAGGGTGAGTATAAGGGAATGGGGCCTGGGCTTGCGGGTGTGGGCCGGGTAGGTAGTTGGGCCGCGGGTTATTCAATTGGGGCTGGGTAGAATTAATTAGGGGTTTAATTAAGTTAGTTATTTAATTAGGTATTAATTTAGGAGTTAATTTTAGGTATTTAATTAGTGTTAAATTAATAACATAAATTGCTTATATTATTTAGGTGCTTTATTAAAATTATTACAAGAATAAAAATGGGCGTGCTATTTAATTAATGCTTAATATTTTAGAATGCGGCGCTATTAAAATCTTATTATTATGCATTATCGCGAAGTTAAATTAAAATTGAATTGAGTTTACCTTAAATTATTTAAATGCTAAATGCACGTATGATATTTAAGAATTGTTTAAAGCTTTTAATAATGCGACGCTATCAAATGCATGTATTAGATTAAAATTGATTTTAAATTACAAATGATTATTAATAAATGCGGGTATGCTACGACCGGCGTCATTGCTAAATTACTTCTTTTATGTATTTATTAATGGCGGCGGGCTTAAAATTAATTAATGCGGGCGCGGGACTCTAAGTACTTAATACTCTACGTGAGACGCGATGCCATTATTAAATTAATTATTTATGCCTGTATTTAATGTTTTATTCGCTGCATTTTATTATAAAAATCCTAAAAAATATTTTACAAAATTAGTGTAATTTTATAGTTAATGGTGGGCGGGAGGGTCAAAATTGGGTGTCAGCGGATGTCCTCTTTGTATGGAGATGATGGAAGAATCTTCGGACAAAGGCGTTGACTCATGCCAATTTTGTCTCGATCTTCGAATTGCAAAATCTTTGGCGGTAGACAAAGTGGCGCAAAATCAAAAAGCTGTCGGTGTCGAGTTATGACGACACTGGGCTACCATGGTCAAAACACCAAGGCGGGCTAACGCGGACTTAAAGCTGTCCCAGTGTCGAGTTATAATGACACTGGGCTATGGTGGTCAAAACACCAAGGCGGGCTAACGCGGACTCAAAGCTGTCCCAGTGTCGAGTTATGACGACACTGGGTTACCATGGTCAAAACACCAAGGCGGGCTAATGCGGACTTAAAGTTGTCCCAGTGTCGAGTTATGATGACACTGGGATATGGTGTAAAAAGTAAAAGAATATAACTGGCTTGAACACAGGTGTCTTGCGCTAGGGCTTGTGGTCTTGGGTTCTATGGTGATGTGGAAGCGAGTGGGCCAGCGGCAGGCGCTTACGCGATCGTTGGGAAGGTTGGCCCCAACAGTTGCCCGGTTATTTGTAAGAAAATCCACGTTGAGATCCTGCTCCTGCGAGATAAGACTTAAACAAACGGTTAGTGCATAACTGTTAAGGCAAAAATGATGATGTATAATTTTAAAATTAATGCAAGCGTGAGTAGAAAAGGTTATCTGCAAAATGTGATACTGCTTTGTGTTGATGCAATCTTTGCCAAATCTTTGTGATTTCGCCGCACGCGGGCGTGTTGCGATTGTGAATGCGGATCGTTGTCCTTGCGCAATTTTCCACTGTAGACTAAAGCTCGAAAGAGTTAGTGCATAAGCGCTAAAGGCAGAATAATATATGAGAAAAAATGCAATTTTGAGAAACGGAAATCGTCCCTGCGTAGATGTGATATGCTGACTTGTCGTCGTTTTCGGACTCGTCGTCGTTTTCGGACTCGTCGTCGTTTTCGGACTCGGCGTCGTTTTCGGACTCGGCGTCGTTTTCGGACTTGGCGTCGTTTTCGGACCTGGCGTCGTTTTCGGACTTGTCGTCGTTTTCGGACTTGTCGTCGTTTTCGGACTTGTCGTCGTTTTTGGACTTAGCGTCGGCGTCGTTTTCGGACTTGACGTCGTTTTTGGACTTGGCGTCGTTTTGGACTTGCGTCGTTTTGGACTTGTTCTTGCTTTGCTCGCATAGACTAAAGCTCAAGGAAGAGTTAGTGCATAACGCTAAGGCAGAATAATAAAGCATGAATGATAAAAATGCAATTTTGAAACGAGAAAATCTTCCTTGTGTAGATGTAATATCGCGATGATGGCGTCGTTTTGGACTTCTTTGTCTTTGATAACGTCGTCGCTGGGCGTGTTCTTCTTTGGCGTCGTTGCGTGGACTCATTTGTCTTGATAACTTGTCGTTACTGGGCGATATTCTTCTTTGGCGTCGTTGCGTGGACTTCTTTGTCGTCGTTATGCGGGCGTGTTCTTCTTTGGCGTCGTTGCGTGGACTTGCCGATTACGTCGTTATGCGGGCGTGTTCTTTCTTGGCGTCGTTGCGTGGACTTCGCGATTACGTCGTTATGCGGGCGTGTTCTTCTTTGGCGTCGTTGCGTGGACTTCTTGATTACGTCGTTATGCGGGCGTGTTCTTCTTGGCGTCGTTGCGTGGACTTGCGATTACGTCGTTATGCGGGCGTGTTCTTCTTGGCGTCGTTGCGTGGACTTCTTGATTACGTCGTTATGCGGGCGTGTTCTTCTTGGCGTCGTTGCGTGGACTTCTTGATTACGTCGTTATGCGGGCGATGTTCTTCTGGTGTCGTTGCGTGGACTTCTTGATTACGTCGTTATGCGGGCGTGTTGTTCTTTGGCGTCGTTGCGTGGACTTCTTTGTCTTGATAACGTCGTTATGCGGGCGTATTCTTCTTTGGCGTCGTTGCGTGGACTTCTTGATCACGTCGTTATGCGGGCGTGTTGTTGTTGGCGTCGTTGCGTGGACTTCTTTGTCTTGATAACGTCGTTGCACTGGGCGTATTCTTCTTGGCGTCGTTGCGTAGACTTGTTGTCTTGATAACGTCGTTACTGGGCGTGTTCTTTGCTCGCAGAATAAATGCTCCTGCAAGCTAAGCGAAGCGTTAGTGTATACTGTTTAAACAAAATGATAAATATATATGAGAAGTGCAATTTTATGGATAGAGATCGTCCACGATATGCACGGCGAATCTTGAGATGTTGCCACTTGGCGCTGCAAGCGAATTGTTATGATGCCTTTGTTGTGTGCGATGCGCTGGTTGCCAATTTGACTTTATGCCCTAGTTGATGCGCTAGGTTTTGTTGCGGAACTTTGAACTTTGACTGCTGATTGTTGATGCTCCTTTCTGCTGCTGCTGCTTTTGCTGCGGACTTTGGATTGTTGTCATCCTCTGCCTTTGTTGCTTTTGCTGCTTCTGCTAATACGAAGAAACCTTTCGCCGTATTTTCTATTTCGGCTATTGCACTTTCTGCTCCTGTTAATATGAAGAACCTGCGCTCAAAGAAAATTTGTGAGTTTTGAGGGGGGGGGTCGATTTGTATCTGACTTCGCCGCCTTGTCCCTTGATATCCGCGTGCCTGGCCTGTTTGGACTTGCAATCCCTGTCTGGTTTCCTACCTTGTCCCAGTTTTGAATATGCAAAGGCGTTTGACCTAAAGTGGGTCTCAATAAAGTTGCTTGCATTTATTGATGTTTCTGGGCCTTCTAATTTCGGCCTGTAGGGAGCTGCTCGATCGGATCTATGTTGCTTTTCTTTTCTGAGACCCCTGCTTTGCTTATAGGAACCAAGGCGAGTTCAGGCTCGTTCCTTCGGATGTCCTTGAATCGATCATGTTCTTTGGACCGTACCTTTGATCTTGTGAAATATTGATGCTCTGCCCGTTTCTTAGTCAAATACGAACCGACCTTTTGGGGAGGATGATAAACTTTCTAAAAAAATGCAACAAACGGTGTTAGCATAAAGCACATAATTTGCAGGTATATAGCAGGTATATTGCACATAGCACATTTAAACGTTTCCTAACATGCAGGGGGACCTCTTTATGCCAGAGGTAGGCCTAAGCGTCACGTATGCGAAGTCGTGATAGATTTGTCCAAGTCGTCAACTATAATGCTTTTGTTGGAAATGGCGACCAAATGATGGTGCATTTTCCCAATTTCAGCATGTCATGATTAGGCCTTGGATTTGTCTATCATTGTCACGCTACACATAATATCTTTGGTTGGTCGTTGGGTTGAGAAACCCGTCGACAAGTTTAGTGTCTTCTAATTGTGGTGTCGATGCGAGGACCAACCCACCAAGGTAAATGCATCGTGCCACTAAAATAAAGGGTGGTATAGCTCTATCTTAAGTTTTTAAGATTTGGCTTTTACGGGCCTTGAGTTCGGCGGACAACTCAGTGAGAAGGCTCTGCGACCAGGTTAGGCAGGGCACTCCACGTATATTACCGACTCTCCTAAATTTGGATTTTGAAGAAAGAATTTTCTTTGATGCACCAGCGCACCTCGCATGTAGTGTGTGATTGTGTGAATTTTCAGTGGAAGAAATATGAGCGGAATGTCGGTTTAAGGAAGCGATGGCGGTAGCAAAATAAACAAAATACAATACACAAAAATTAAATGCAAAATAATTGCCAAATAATAACCCTAGGTGCATTGTGGTTAAGAACCTAAAATCCCCAGTGGAGTCGCCATTTCTGTCGCGCCCTTTTTCGGCCGCGACATTCTAAATAAAAATAGCGAACCCTGCTCAAAAATGCAAAAATGTTAGAAAATAAAAAATGCTAAATAGTTTAAGAGGCTTAAAGTTAGGAAACCTAATATGCTAAAGGGTTGCTAGAATGCTAAGGGTTGCGAATTACACCTAATTAATTTGGGTGAATTAGGACACCTAAATGTTTAACTAGTTTAAAGTAAAACATTAACTCCATTTTATGTGCGCTAAACTTAGTGAGATTAGGTAAGAGTTCTTTATTAATCTAGAGGAAGGGGTTAGGCACCTAAGATCCGCTAACTTGCGGTTATCCTGCCAAACCTAGGGTAATTATTATGTTTAAAAATGCTTGTTTTTAGGAAAATATAAAGGATGCTTTGAAATATTTTGTAGAAGGAAGCATGCTGTAAATAAATTTTGTAAGATTAATGCTATAAATATATATATTAAAAAAAATATAAAGTGTGCGTTTGCGAAGTCGGTTTATGGGCTATAGATATGCATTTATCTGCGAAATCAAAGAAGTGGTGCGTTAGTTTTAGATATGCAATTTTAATGATTTGGGCAAAGGATTAGATATAAATGACAAGCCTAAGATAAATAATTAGAAGTGCATTTCCGATTTTAAAACTACCCCAATTTATTTATTTGAGACTAATTGTTCTATGTCTCTATTAATTACAAAGTTAAATAATAAAATTGCAATAAACAAATAAAGGCATAAAATGAGGCAATTAGATTTAAAGAGTAAGAGAGTCGAGACGGATGACAACGTCATCTTGTCTATTGTTTTTCTAAGAATTAGAAGAGGGCACTCGATGGATGTAGATGCGAGTTGCCATTTGAAGTAGCTCGTGATGAGTCTCGCCATGAGACTCTTCGTTTTCTTTCAAACGCATTTCATGTAAAGAGAAAAAAAATAAGGATTAGTATATGCCATACTTATCATGCACAATGTAAATAAAGGTTAATATGGAAATAACACATAAGTACGTAACCAGAATATTTAGTGCTGCTGATGGCAACTAACATAGGAAGAAAAAATTGACTGGCCCAAACATTCGACAACCCAAGTCTATCAAATAAGGTAATGAGCCTTGGAATACAACGACATATGAGCAGCGAGAAAATAGAGTGTAGGAGCAGGCCTACAAACCGACATTCGACTTACGCCGCGGATGGAAGCCCGGCGAACATGGACATAAGTTTAACATGACACAGTTGGTTCAATATAATGCGGTATCTTTGATCTGGACATCATTTAAGCGGGGAAATAGGTAGGGCATAGTACCAGCGTAATGTAAAACAAATGAAGCGATTCCCGACATTTTTCTACACACTCGGTTATTCTAAGAGAAGAATGAAGACATCTTGATGTATTTTAAGCTTGAGATGAAGTGATCAAAATAGCCACGAAATTTGACAATTTGGGCCAGTACAACAACACTCGTCCTAACGAAGTGCGGTATCACGAGCATTATAGGATGGAAAGACATGCTTGATCTAATTTGATAGTACACACGTCATTTTTTTAAGAAATGATGGCGGTTAGGAAGTTTACCATTTTCAAACCAAACATCAAAAGCTGATCCTATGACATGTAACATGCGGAAAGACACAACGATTAATAGGATTACACAAGTTCCATGATATGACTCAAACATCTTGGAATTTGACAACAGAGTAGTATGTAAACCTTGGACTAACCTAACATATTTGCATTCAGTTTTATTATCCCTTAACTGTGCATATATTCATGCTTACTAGTGAAACCTTCATATACGTAAAAAGGCGGTGAGAGCGGATAAGTATATGCAAGCGATTCGTGTTGGATATTCATGATGGCTTAAATAAGGACAAGTATATAGAGAATTTTGTGGTCATATTAGATAAGCGGGGTGGCCAAACAACTACTTCAGAGCAATATTTTAGATGTGTAAGGGGAAGATTTTAGACATATTCAATCATGCTCAGGCTGTATGTTAGGAAGGAAAACAGAGAGGTGACAGTGAGCCAGGGTGAAGATGTTCTCTTCTCCAAACATACAAAAATGTATAAGCAATCCAGCAAGCGTAATACAGGTCGACATTAGAGGGATGTGAATATGAATGGTCTGGGTCACTTAACCAGGGATGGTATATTAATTTTATAGTCGGCTTAGAGTTAACAGGTGTGCCTAGATTAATCGAAGCAAACCATTCAATATCATATTCATACATTAACGAATACCGCCACGCGAATGAACTAACACATGTTTAACACGAAACAAAAATGCGAAATACAAAGATGCGAAATCGATAGGAAGCTGATTTTACCTTCTCCGGACAGCGACCCGGGGCAGCGTATCAAGTCGTCGGTCCACTCGGAGGGCTGGCTAATGCGGTGGGGGAAAAATGAGGCTTCAAGAGCAATTGCTGTTTCTTGCGAGTTTCTGATAGTTCTGATTTCTAAATACCTATTCGGTTTTCAATTGGTTTTCGACCTGCCTATTCTAGTGTTTGCTTAAAGGTTAGAGGCTGTGCGATACTAGTGTTTGAGGGTGTGCTTACTTTAGTCGAAAAGAAAGTGCGGATTGTTGTCCACCCCTGCTCTTCTCCCCCGATGTTCTGCTCCTCTCGCTCTGAGTAGTTGACTGCTGCTAGGGGGTGTCCAATTCGATGCTGTGGGTATTCTTTTTGATTCTGTATTGTCGCCTGACTCTCAACTGAGCTCTCTTCTCTCTGCCCTCTCTCGACTATGCTCTCTCCTATGCTCTGCTCTCGTCGATGCTCTCCCTCGATTGCTGTTGGACTCCTATGAGCCTTGCTCTGTGTTCGACCCCCCTTGCATGCGCTCAAATGTTCTGTATTTATAGCTCAGAGTTTGGGTTCTAATGTTGGTAAGCTTTTAGGGCTGATTTGGTGAGATTTTGTGCTGCTGATTCTTATGGTAAGACTTGATTTCGAAGCGATTTATGGAAGATTTGGCAATAGGAAGGAAAGTAGATAATGGGTTTATGGTAAGAAACCGTTGGTACAGTGCGTGGGTAAAGGGAAAGGAAAGTCGCGGATTTTCCACCACAAAATCCGGCGAGATTCGTGGCTGAAGGGGAGAGGAGCGGTGGTTCCTCTTTAGGGTTGCTGAGGCTCTTTTGTCTTTAGGTGTTTCTGGACGAGGAAGGGTGAGTATAAGGGAATGGGGCCTGGGCTTGCGGGTGTGGGCCGGGTAGGTAGTTGGGCCGCGGGTTATTCAATTGGGGCTGGGTAGAATTAATTAGGGGTTTAATTAAGTTAGTTATTTAATTAGGTATTAATTTAGGAGTTAATTTTAGGTATTTAATTAGTGTTAAATTAATAACATAAATTGCTTATATTATTTAGGTGCTTTATTAAAATTATTACAAGAATAAAAATGGGCGTGCTATTTAATTAATGCTTAATATTTTAGAATGCGGCGCTATTAAAATCTTATTATTATGCATTATCGCGAAGTTAAATTAAAATTGAATTGAGTTTACCTTAAATTATTTAAATGCTAAATGCACGTATGATATTTAAGAATTGTTTAAAGCTTTTAATAATGCGACGCTATCAAATGCATGTATTAGATTAAAATTGATTTTAAATTACAAATGATTATTAATAAATGCGGGTATGCTACCTGACACGACGTCATTGCTAAATTACTTCTTTTATGTATTTATTAATGGCGACAGGGCTTAAAATTAATTAATGCGGGCGCGGGACTCTAAGTACTTAATACTCTACGTGAGACGCGATGCCATTATTAAATTAATTATTTATGCCTGTATTTAATGTTTTATTCGCTGCATTTTATTATAAAAATCCTAAAAAAATATTTTACAAAATTAGTGTAATTTTATAGTTAATGGCTGGACGGGAGGGTCAAAATTGGGTGTCAACACATATTTTTATATTATGAAATAATTTAATTTTAAAATTTTCATTTATCCTTAATGACATATTTTTGTAATCACAGAAATCTTCTGGTACATTTAAGACATAAGCTTCAAAATTCTTTTTCTTCTTCTTAAATTTCATGTTCAGTCGAACATCATCTGCATAAATTGAAATGGTTTGAGAAAGAAAGTCGAGATGTTCAAAAAGAAAGTTATGACATTTCTAGTAGTAAAATACGGCCCTACTGAGTATTTATTTATCTTTATGCTTAGCACAAAACAATCTTATTTTGAGTGAAAAGGAGAGCAGTGACCCGTCGAGGAAGTAAATATTTATATTCTTAAATTATTTTGCATATGTATAGTCGTTCAAGTTGAAAATAGTGTGTTTTAATTTGTTGAACCAAGTGAATTCGCTTTAGATTTGCTTCTAACTAAAACTAATTAATAATTACAATTTCTTTCTTATCTTGATGATTACCAAAAATATGTAGTTTTTTCTTTATTTTTGGCCCGTCAACCGAAATTAATTACGGGCACTAGTCAAAATATACTAAGATATACATTGATTATGTATATTGTATGTATACAATATATATATACTTAATATATAAGACATACATTTTTATTTAGTATTTTATAGAGCGGTCGAAAATAATTATCCTATAGGTTGTGTAATGATAATTTTTCTCTTATTTTGTTGAAACAAAATGTATAGGCACTGTTGGGCGCTTTTAAAGAGGCATGTCGTCAACAAGCCCAAGTACAATAGTGATACCAAAGGCACATTTGAAATGGCTCAAGTAAAACTACAAGGTCCATGCGAGGCACCTCTTGAGCTTGAAGTTCAAGCCACTTTGAAAGCTAATGCGGATCTAAACAACTAAGTCTTGTCTTGAATGGTTAAGCTATTAATTATATTGATCGTTTCACACTCTCGGTGGTGGTATTTTTGATGGCCAAGGTAAGCGGCATGGGCTCAAAATAATTGCAAGGATTCCAAAAGTTGTGGCAATCTTCCCAGCGTAAGTTACATTTGCATTTCTTTATTTGTTTTCATGGTTTTAACCCTCGTTTATCTATATATCACGATGATGCGATAATACCAATTTCACATTATCATTGCAATTGACCTGTCATACAAGATTATTTGTTTCATTTTTCAGGTTACTAATTCCATCTATTACGATATTTCTGATTATATTTAAATTGACATGATACTATAATAAACTTTTACAATATCGGTATATAAAAGTCACTTCAAGAATTTAAGTTATATATATTAAAATAGTTAAGATTTTTTACACTATCAATGTAGTTTGAGTTGTGATAGCAGGTTGGTTATCCTTGTTGTTATGTTACAAGTAAATTCTTATAATTTAACTCTATTTTACACTTAATGAGATGTTTTGTATATAATTTGTTAAGTTTCAAAAGTGTTTCCCCCCTTAAACGGTGTCCCATCAAACATGATTAGGGCGGAAGGAGCACGCTTATAAGTGACTGTATTTATTTTGTAGAGCGTCGGTGCACATCTGACTCAAACTTATGTATAAATATTGTGCTCGTTGACATATATCTTAACTTTGATGCAATTTGAGCTTGACTTCCTTACAAATTCCACAATCCAAGACATAACTTCACAAGGCGACAAAGCGTTCCATGTTAACGTGAGCGGTTGCAAGAACTTGACATTCATCCAGAGTTACCATCAACTGCTCCGTGAAAGTATCAACAGATGGCATCCGCGTGGCGCGATCGAGCAATGTGAACATCACGCAGTTGTGTCATTAGCGCGGCGATAGTGCATTTCTATAGGTGATGAATTGGAACAACCGTATCACTAGGGTTACTTGTGTTGACACCCGATTTTGTCCCGTCTTTCTTGAACATTTCATTTAGATCGTCTTTTTATCTCGATTAATTTTACTATGCTTCTCAGTCTTGAAAATCGTCAAAAAATAAGTAGTTTTAATATTCTTCACTAATTATCGCATAATTTTACAATATCGAGTATTACATTTTTATAATTAAAATATAAGCAAAACCATTCTAATATCTAAGTAAATCGGTATTCTTTGATCGATTTTCTCTTAATATGTTCGTCAATTACTAAATTAATCATTTTTATGAATATTATATTCAAAATTAAATACATATATTAAATATTTATACCATAATGTATGTGTGCACTTTTGAAATTAATTAGGACGGAGAAGCATATTTTAATTAATTAGAGGAATTGGATTAGTTACCCATTAATACCATAATCTCCTAATTTAATCCTCAAAATTTTATACTCACAATTTTCTACCCAATTCTCATCCCTAAATATATAAATCCTAATACCTTTTATTTTCCCATTTCATTGAAAGGATCAGCGGCCCAATCCATTACCGCTTTATTTTCGTCGAACCCTTCCCAAGCCCAAACAAATTAAACTCGCGGCCCGATCTTTTACCCATGACCCGTACCTATTTCGCCAACCCGCGGCCCATACCTTCATTTCCCCAACCCACACCCATCACCCATTTATTTCCGGCCCCCGTCCTGTCGATTAAACAAAGAAACGAAGTCCTTTTACCTCGCGCTTTGCCCACCGATCACACCAGCGCCACCCTTTACCGCGGATAACCCACGTCGCCGGCGCCACGATCGCCCATCCGCCGCTGACACCCCATACCTTAAACCATCACCCATCACTGCAATACCACAAAACGCGATTTCGCATCGATATCACCCATATGGTGTCCTTGGCTCGAGACATGCACCTAGCGACTTTTACGGTGCTCACCCATCTCGTCAAGCTTTAATTTGAATTTCAAATTGGAAGGATGGGATTCGATTTTAGGTATAAATACAACCGCTTGTGGGTTGTGTTAGTCGGATTTTTTTACGATTTTGCTTAAGTTTGAGAACAAAAAAACTCTTCTTTTGATTGCTATTACAAAGCTTAAACTCAAAAAAACACACACTTTTACGAGAAGTCGACCTTAAAACCAACTCTTATTCTTAGTATTGGTTCAATAAGAATCCAAAGCGCTAAGTCTTGCCTCTCTTGATCGCTGCATACAAACCCTACGAGCGGACTTGGCGACTTGAAGCAGCGCCGGTTAAATCGCTGGAGAAGGTAACCCCTTTCCTCTCAATTTCGACAATGTACTAATATCATTTGTATTATACATCGTGCGTCTCTTAATTATTATTTGAATCGGTTTGTTCATTATTAGTCGATATGATCTGTTATGACTATTGAAGATCATTGGTTTGAGTATTAAGCGTGTTTTATTAAAGTCCATACTATTAGTGTTCATTATTAAAGTTGCTTATGTTCATTAGATTGATTAGAAACATGATCGATTGAGTTAATCAACGCTTTCGAGCATCTTGAGGTCATTTTGAATATGTATTAAGATGAACACCTATTGTCTTTGATTCGGACAGATTGGTCTATGTGTAAACCATTTGATTAACTCGGCTCCTAATTTAAGATGCATTGAGTCGTATATAACTTTGCTTATGTGATCTAAGTTGTTTAGTATGGAAGTTGTAATATATTTTAGCTAAATCCGAGCGATTACAAATTGTGTAAGGTCCTTTGTCTGGGATGTAGTTTGAACCTATGAGTGCATATATCCTTTGAATTTATAGCCTCACATATCTGCAATGTACACTTGAATAATCACTTTGTATCTGTGTTACCTCCATATTAACATGTAATTCTTCTAAGTCATTATACATCATGACTATATGTGGAGCATTAAATAATATTGATGTTAGTGTTTTCTTGCTTGTATTAAATCAGCTAAGAAGCGATTGCTTATCAGTTTGCTTATTTTGGCAAGTCTAGTTATGTCCACTTCCTGCATATTAGAATATAAGGCAGAGTATAATAAGAGGCTTGCTATAGGCAAGTATTAAATCTGAACTTGGTTGATATATTGAATAAAAAATGGTATTTGTTTAACATATTGTGAACTGTTTCACGAGATATTCCATGTTCCTAATTCCTGTTTTGAATTTATTTAGTTCCTATTAGTTTGTTATTGACTTTCTACAAGCAGCTTTACCTTATTTCAATGATCAGTATAGGATATGCATGGTAGTTATTATCTTCTAAGCTGCCTCATCTGCAATCCTGTGAGTTAAGGGATAGAATAAGAATGTGAATCATGAGTATGGCCTGTAAAATCACAAATTTGTTTACACTAATCTGAGTTATACAGGAAAATGACAGCGGTATCCCTCTATTCTTGTTTACACTAGTCTACATTATCCCTCTCTTCTCCAATATGCATACTTTCTGTTTGTTTAAATAAGAATTGTGTTCTCTGTGATAGATAGGATTAAAATCATGCGGTGCGTTAATAAAATGTTTGGAATGACACGATTTGATTGCTAATCTAGCATTTAAATTAGTTTTGAGTAGCTTAAGGCCTGGTAATAAACCTATTGATTGAATTATAGCTATTACGGTTTGTTGTCTGCGTGTACCAGGTGGTATTGGTTAGAATATGAACATGGTATAGAAGTGTGAATATATTGATGAACATTTAGAAGCATGTTTAGCAGCTTGAATGAGGTATAATACCCCTGACCATCATAGGTAGCATTATAGTATTAGCACCATGTCTAAAATGACCCGTCGGGTATGTTATTTGGTTGTTTGAACCTAAGGGACCCACATGTAGTGCATTTAGATGGTATAATAGAATTTCGTCGATGTCACCTAATGATATTTTAAAATCTGAAATGGTCATTTCTTATCTGTGTTCATGTGCAAATATACGATAGTATACGAAATATACGAAATATTACGAATATCGTGTATACATCGATCCTGAATATATGTGGAATTATATATATCTAAGCGTGTATTAAATAGGGACTCATATATCTATGCGTCTTATTAAGCTCAGATATCTTTGGTTTTGAGTTTGTCTCATAATTTTATGCTTAAAAATGATTGGACCTGCATCTTATTTGCTTGGGAAATCTGATACTTGGATTATTTCGCTACTTAATAATATTATATGTGATACTTTTGATTTGACAAAAGGAATTGTGGTTCAAATAGTAGGATATCAGTGATTTTGTCAAATGTTAAAGTATTTAAAACAAATAGAATGTCCAACTCTTGTAAGATACTTTCCAATACACATGATATTATGAAAAAATGTTACATACTAGTATTAACTGCTTGGGGCCCATTTTCTATCTTTGAAAACTGAAATTTTCATATCTTTGGGCCTGTTTTAACGTGACTCTGCTGGACTGTTACTATTGGGCTGTTTCATTTCATAATTCTCATGTCATGTATGTTCATTTTATAAACAGTACAAATGAAATAATTAGTGTGTTTGAATTTTATATCAAATGTCCATTTATTAACAATAAGATTTGAATTATTTCCTAATCTTTTCTTTTCTTTTATTTGCATGAAATGCATCGGGAGCAACGAAGAGTCTCATTACGAGACTCATCATAACTTTGTCAAGTGAAGACACGCATCTATGTTCCTTGCATCCTCCGATCTCGGGACCTTCGAAATCAATAGGGCGGGATAATATCTTCGCATACTAGTCATTTATCTCCTTTCTTAACTCCGTCACTTTATTTTTATTTGTATTTTTGTTATCTAACCTTATACAATTATCGAAAATGCTTAGAATAGTTAGGCCTAGAATTATTAAAGGTGGGTAGTTAAATAATAAAATGTGTCGCTAGTTTAATCTATCTTTAGGCCGTTATGCATTTTCAAAACTTTTTTTTTTAAAATAACTTAGCCTTTTCATTAATATTATAGGAATAAATGAGTTCCTAATTCTTATTAAACTTCATAAAATGACAAAATCTATGTTTCTACAACAAAGATCTATTTTCTTATTACCAAGTGTAAAGAGGAAAATCTTTCTACCCGTTTGTATACCACTTTACAAAGATTAAAATTTACATATGATCGTATTTTTAGTAAAGCATCTTTTTTATTTATTTTTGCATTTTTATGATAAACCTCTTTAGAATATTTTCCTTGCATTTTACAAATAAACTTCATGGAAAATATATATACTTATATTTTTAAATAATTATTTGTAAGCACCTTTTAACCCATGTCCTCCTAAATATACATTTTTTTTAAAATAATACTAACCTAAGTTTGAACGGACAACCGCAAGTTAGCGGATCCTTTAGGATGCCTAACCCCTTCCCTTTAGGATAATAAAGAACCCTTACCTATAATCTCACATAGTTTCACAGACCTTTAAAATGGAGATCATTCGTAGTATTTTATACTACATTTTTAGTGTCCTAATTCACTATAATAATTAGGTGGCGACTCCTTTAAATACACACTTAGGAATCCAACCATGCGTAGCGGTAATCCCGTTTCCGACTCCGGTTGAAAATAGGGTGTCACAGCATGGCGACTCCACTGGGGACTTTAGGTTCTTAACCACAACAAACATAGGTTAATTTATTGTGCTTTATTTTCTTTATTTTTAAATTGCTCCCTTTATGTTTTACACTTATTTGCTTTTATTATTTTGCCTAAATTATTCTGCTTTATATGTAAAAATTTGCATATTGTCTTATTTGCTATTTATTCGCTTTCCTTAAAATGACATTCCGCTCATATTTCCTTCATTACGGAAAATTAACAATATCACACATTACCGCGCGAGTGCGCTTTGCACACGCAAATTTCTTTCAAAATACCCAAATTTAGGAGAGTTGACATTTCTGCGGAGAATCCGGTCAACCGGTGGCAGCGTAGCCTTCTCGAGTAGTCCACTCGGGAACCTTGCGTCGATGGCCAAAATCTTAGAAAACTTAAGATAGAGCTATACCACCCTTTTATATTAAGTCATGCATGTAGACCTTAGGTGGGTTAATCCTTGGTATTAACGCCACAATTAGGAAAACACCAAGTTGGTCGCGGGTGTTGTGACCCGATTGACCAAATGAGCATATTATGTGTTGCATAATTATGATAAATTTATCCAAACCAAGTGATATGCCAAAGTTGGAAATGTAAGTTTATTATCCTTTTTGACATTTGTATCATGGATCACATAAGAATGGTGGCGGAGTTCCTAGTAAGCTAAGAGTATGGTGGGAAGATCTCGACATCAGTGATCAGCGGTGATTAGGAAGAATTTGGGGTGCCTCGTCTCACTATTTGGTATTTCGCGGATCGGCATTTAGTCGAGCTTTGATCGATTTTGGGATCTGGCCGAGTCACTTTCAGATTCAAAGATTTTGAAATAACCCTACATTGGAGGAGGTGCATTATTTCACCAATCTAGTATATCGGGGTAGCGAGATCCTTCCAATGACGATCGAGGAAGAAATTTCTTGATACATAGATGCGAAGAATACTAAGGAATTGCGTTGCCGAGAACAATTGGGTATCTCTCGATTATCTTTCTGAAAGGTATGGCGTCGGGATCTTTACAAGGCGTGCAAGCGAGTTCTCTTGTACCGGTCATTGGCAAAGCAGGCGTCTGTTGCGTTCATTTCGCTTTACTAGGCACTTTGGTTTTCAGCAGGTATGGCAAAATAAGTACTGCATATGTTAAAGTGGCTAGAGCTCTTCTTGAGAGTTGGCGGCGTGCGGCTCACTCTAATCCCTATGATCTGGCGGAGATATTGCGAGCTCTCGGAAAATGTAAAAAGGCGAGGCAATTTCTTTGAGGTTGCAATCTTATCCTACTGATATGGGCTATGGAACATTTCTACGGCGTTCAACATGCGGATATTTGCTTGGCGCATCCTATAAGATCAGCGATTTTATGATAGAATGAAAGCAGTTCGTGTCGCGTCGGCGCCAAAGATTGGCAAGAGTTTCGACATCCGCACCCGTGATCGAGTCGGTGGAAATATCCATTACTCCTCCATAAGCGAGGGCCTATGTGCGGTGCAAAGATTATATTACGCTTGAGCTTATCGGTTTGAAGGGTCTTGACCATACGCCCATTCTGCGTACTCAAACAATTTGGTCAAGCGAGTAATCGCTTGATCGGACATGAGAGTTTGAAATCACATTTGGACCAAGTTTCGCCATTACCTCGGGCTGGCGGATCTTGATGATTGGGATAATATTGACAAGATAGGCGTCAAATGCGAGCAAGCGGACATCACTCCGAATACGGATATGGCTCCGAGAGGATCACGGCAATACGGTCCTGGTCGGAAGGAGAAGCGGTCTCGAAGGCGTAGGTGCGAAGGATTGGATAAAGGTTAAATCGGCTTAAGAAGACAATTACCGGACATGTGGGCGGATCACGAGAATGTAGTGCGATATCTCGATGGCATAGGAAGCGAGACCAGCGATCTGGGTTTCATCTTGAGAGACATAAGCACATTCTAGCATAGTCTTAAGGAGTCTTGTTGTTTTACTTGTAAAAGTTATTTCCAACCAAAGGCATTAATCAAAAGGCTTGGACCAATCTATCACAATTTTGCGTATTTGTCGTTTAGGCCCACCTCTGGCATTAAAGAGGTCTTATGCATATTAAGGCAGCGTTTCTGACTTTTATACAATTTGCACGATATTATTACCCGGCTATATTATTTTCTGATCACTAATGATACTAATTTGGTTTGTCTCGATGTTTTAGAAAGAATTCTTATTTACTTTCCCAAGTGTTGATTCGTGTTGACTAAAGTGGCGGATCACCCTTATTTCACGGATCAAAGCACACTTGAACAACATGGGCGATTCGGGAATTACAGCAGACAGGCTTAGGACTCATCACTATTCCTGGGATGAGCAGGAGAATTCGAGGAGAGGAAATCTTAGCGCCCAGATGAGTATCTTGCTCAATTGCTACAACGGATGGCAAACATGCAAACCGAGATGGAGCGGTTGCGAATCTCACAAATTTGTCTATTAGTCTCAACACTCCATGTCCCGAGAGAAACGACTACAACTCCACGAACCCGCACTTCCCGAAACCTCCTCAAACCTTCCACAAATAACCCCGATCCACAACATACTAACCCGCCTCCATTAACCCGCTTGGTAGCCCACAAAGAAGCGACCACGAAATAACCCTCTATCCTCATCAACCCCACATATACTCCAACCACGCCCGTCAAAATACCTACCGTTCCCATTATTGGGCTCTGAGCACATCTGGCGGCGCATTGTCAACCACAATAAGCAATATGTTCCGCGGTATATGCCTGAAGCTCAACTGTTGTCGTCAAATCCGCCCACCCGCGGGAGGTTGACGTCTGAGGAAATGGAGGCGACGAGGAAAGAAGCGATGGCGTGGCGGAGATCCATAACTGAAGGCGCTTAGGAACATGCAAGCGAGTAAAGGCGTGAGGTTTGGAGTATGAAGACCTCTGCGTGCATCGGATGTGGAACTACCGCTCGGTTATAAGGTGCAGAAGTTTGATATGTTTGATGGAAAGGGCAACCCCAGACACATTTAAGATCCTACTGCGACAAGTTGGTGGTCGGTAAGATCGAGCCATAATCATGAAGTTATTTATAAGTTTGGTAGCGAAGCACAGTTAGTACACGGTCAAGATCGCGGAAATAGCGTAATTGGTATGATAGCACGAGGACCGTGAAGCGAGTTTAGGTTGACACCGTCTGGTCTTGGGCAGATTTTATTTGATGAAGCTTGAGAAGAAGTCTCTGAGACCTTTCGAGTTTGCCGTGAGATGGAGGCGAGCGCCAAAGTTCAATCGCCGATGGCGGAAAGCGAATGACTACCCTCTTTGTACAATCGATGAAAGATGCTACATATTATGAGAGGATGATAGGTGTCATAGTGAGTTTCTCTGAAGTTGTGAGAATGGGAGACTTCATAGAAGAAGGTATGAAGGCGGAAGGATCACCAACGGCGCTCTGACGGCGAGTAAAGCAATTCAATCGGATTCGCTCGCGGCGATCGAAGAAGAGAGATGGGCGTCTCTGTCATGTCGATCTGAGGATACGGTGGAAATCAGCGTTCAAACTATCAAAACCATCAACCTTCCTACTACAACCCACACCTCAGCGCGATCCTCACCTACTGACGGCCTGCGCGAGAACCGTGACCTTTCCACTATAGCGAACAACCAAAACCTCCATCATCTACCAACCCTCGCCGACTCCTTACCCGTATACCATACTCGGCTACATCGCCCGCCCGAGCAACTCCTATCCAAACCCTCACGAAACCAACCTACATACCGCTGACCACGCGGACATCCACAAATGCACTAGACCGGGCGACTTGAAAGACGCATGAAACTTACACACTCTTTCTGAACCCATAACCCATACATTCGAAAGGTTAAAGGCTGCGGGCATAATATTACCGATCCGGAAGAATTTCTAATCCTACCTCCGTCGTATGATGTGAACAAGCGTTATATGTACCATTCGGATCACGGGACATGATCTGAGGATTGTTTCAACCTCAAAGACAGAATTGAGGCGCTAATCAAAGATGGGACCATCGAGCTAAAGGAAGCTTCCCCTAATGTGAACAATAATCCTCTGCCGAATCACGACAACGCCCAGGCGACTGTGATCACATTTGGCGAAGAAAAGTCTAGAAGGGACCATTGTGCGGTCGGAAGGAGGAAAAATAGAATCGGCGACCACTGGTCACTCCAGTAATTACCGTACAAGCAAGAGCACCATTCGAGGTTGAAGTGCTCACTCAAAAATCCCGAATGGTGGAACCATTTGTTGTAACAAAAGTTGGCCCTCGGAATCATTCACTCGGAGAAGGTAGTCAGGAAGGAGGGAAAAAGATCATTGAAGCCGTCGTCGCGAGATTGGCGAGTGCGGGCGATATTATGACCCGTTAGAAGCAGCGCGAGGAGCGCTAAGAAAAGAAAATGTTTTGAAGAAGGCTGTGACAGAGGCCGAAGTGGAAGAATTCTGGAGGAAGATGCCAACAAAAGAATACTCTGTCATAGAGCAGCTGGATAAGACTCCTGCCCAGATATCCTTATTTTCCTTGTTGATGAATTATGCCGCCCATGGGCGGGCATTATTGGAAGTATTGAAGGAAGTGTATGTCAGAAACCAGCGATGAAACTCTCATACACAGTCGGGCACATTTTGGAAACTCACAAGATTTCATTCCATGATGAAGAATTGCCTCTCGAAGGTTTGGGGCATAACCAGGCTCTGAACATAACAGTGAAATGCAGGGATAAATTTGTGTCTAAAGTGTTGATAGATGGAGGCTCTGCGGTAAACATATGCCCGGACCACTCTCGAGCCTTGGGATTGAATGTCGACAAGATTCGGGAAGCCGTGTCGAGTCAAAGGTTTCGACGGAACTCAGAGGAGCGTCATGGGAGAAATTGATTTGATCTTGGAAGTGGGACCCGTGGAATTCACTGTGGAATTCCAGGTATTAGATATCTCTACTTGCTATAACCTGTTGATGGGGTGGCCTTGGATACACATGGCGGTATGATCCATTCTACTCTACCAAAGTTTGAAGTTTATTTGGAATCATCGAAATCGTTGTGTATGGAGAGGAGTAATCTATAAACCAGATCCCTGCAGTCAGAAGTATAGATAAGTTGGATGGTTCGGTCTTCCACGTCAGAGAGATTGTATGTGTTTCAAAAGCTGAAAAGTTGGAGTTATCTCGGGCCCTCACAATGGTAGCCCAAGAAATGTTGAGAAATGGTTTCCAGCCAGGTAAAGGCCTCAGTTGAATCTAGGTGGTATATGAGCCAATTGACACCTTGACAAGAAGGATACTTTTGGACTTGGGTATGAGCCCACTCACGAAGAGGTATCATCAACAAATTCCAGGAAGAAGAGATGTTCCTTTGCCTAAGCTTTATTCACTTTGAATCGGTCTTTTGTCAAAGCTTGCACGACCCATGAATCGGAAAAGGAGGATCTGACGATCTGCCAAGGACTCAAAAGCCTTTTGTTGCGAGAAGAAGATGTAGATTGCAATGTGATTACGAATGATCATGAGAGGCAACCATTTGGGATGCAGCGGAGATGTCTAGGAAATTGGACTGTACCGGCCATGTTTCTCCGGGAAGCTTGGTAGAACTTGTATTAGATTTTTTATGAAACAATGCGATTCAGATTGAGGCCTGAATCTCATATATGTTTTGCCTCCCCCTTTTGAAAGCTTAAATGACAAATCGCCATTGTTTTGCTATCTAAAAAAGGAAAATTATAAAAAAAAATTGTTGTTTTGCTTAATGACTTTCTTTTCTTTTTTTCAGCATACAAGCTAATAAATCATCGATAATGTGAATGTGACATGTAGTGAAATGAACAAACAAAACCCAAGCAACGAGCGAGACTTTGAGGATTACGGGGACCATGGCCGGAAGGTTTGGTCAAGAATTAGAGCATTTTGAGAGCAGGCGAAGCCAAATTTGGATGAAAGCAGTAGTGAACACAGGAGATCTGAGTCGTAAAGGAAACAAGAATCGGCGTCCATCTAAGCGGCCGAAAGGAAGACTTGGTAGAATTCTTTGAAGCAATATGTCGACATATTCGCATGGTCTTATGGCGATATTCGGGTTTGAGTCTGGATATTGTTTCACATAGATTACCCATTGATCCATCTTGCCCCCCGGTAAAGCAAAAGCCAAGAAAGATCAAGCCTGATATGAGTTTGAAGGTCAAAGAAGAAGTGTCCAAACAGTTCGACGCAAAAGTCATCCGAGTTGCAAAGTACCCCACTTGGTTAGCCAACATCGTGCCCGTGCCAAAGAAGGATGGGAAGGTAAGAGTATGTGTAGATTATCGTGATCTCAACAAAGCTAGCCCGAAGGATGATTTTCCCCTCCCAAATATCCACATACTCATCGACAATTGTGCAAAGCATGAGTTGCAATCATTCGTCGATTGTTTTGCTGGTTACCACCAAATTCTGATGGACGAGGAAGATGCAGAAAAAACAGCATTCACCACGCCTTGGGGAGTATACTATTACAGGGTTATGCCATTCGGACTCAAGAATGCTGGTGCCACTTATATGAGAGCCATGACTACTATCTTTCACGACATGATCCACAAAGAAATAGAGGTCTACGTGGATGACGTTATTATCAAATCACGAAGGGCGTCAGATCACTTGACTAATTTGAAGAAGTTCTTTGACCGGCTGAGGAAGTACAATCTGAAGTTAAACCCTGCAAAGTGTGCCTTTGGTGTCCCTGCCGGGAAACTATTGGGTTTCATTGTAAGTAGAAGGGGGATTGAATTGGACCCCTCAAAGATAAAAGCCATCGAGTTGCCTCCTCCAAAGAGTCGAAAAGATGTGATGAGTTTTCTTGGACGACTTAATTACATCAGTAGGTTCATAGCTCAATCTACGGTGATATGTGAACCAATATTCAAGCTACTAAAGAAGGATGCTCCAACCAATTGGACAGTCGATTGCCAGCAAGCTTTTGATAAGATCAAAGAATATCTGTCTAATCCACCCGTTTTGGTACCACCAGAGCCCGGAAGACCTTTGTTGTTGTATTTGTCTGTGTTGGAGAATGCATTCGGTTGCGTGTTGGGGCAACATGATGAAACGAGGAAAGAAAGAAGCGGGCTATTTATTACTTGAGCAAGAAGTTCACGCCATATGAAGCGGTATACTCTGCTCGAGCGCACTTGTTGTGCTCGACTTGGGTAGCTCGAGTTTAGACATTACTTGTGCGTACACTACTTACCTCATCTCGAGGATGGACGCTCAAATACATCCTGCAGAAGCCCATGCCTACTGGGAAGCTAGCAAAGTGGCAAATCTTGCTAAGTGAATTTGACATCATATACGTCACTCAAAAGGCCGTCAAAGGGCAAGCACTGGCCGATCATCTTGCAGAAAACCCCGTGGATGAGGAATACATGCCTCTCCGGACTTATTTTCCGGACGAGGAGGTATTATTTGTCGGAGAAGATATCTCTGAGGATTATCGGGTTGGAGATTGTTTTTGATGGGTAGTAAACTTCAAAGGAGTTGGAGTCGGAGCGGTTTTGGTTTCGAATCGGTCGACTACCCAATTTCAAAAAACTCGATTTCCATGCACTAATAACATGGCGAATCTGACTTGCATACTTGGACTCGGAATGGTATGTCGACATGAATATACAAGAGTTATTGGTTATCGGTGATTCGGATCTATTAATTCATCGTCTGAGGAGATTGGGCCACGAAGCAGGAAGATACTCCACTTACTGCATCGTGTCAAGGAATTGTGCAAAATTCGTCAAGATAGAAGTCAAGCATATCCACGAGCTCGAGCGAATTTGCGATGCTGCGCAACTCTTTCCTCTATGATCCGGCATCAGGATAAGAATTACATTGATCCTATCAAAGTGGATTTGTTGGACCAACCGACTTATTGTCTCGCGTAGGCGAAGAATCGGATGGAAAACCATGGTACCACGGCGTTAAGAGATATCTCGGTCAGCGAATATCAGGAAGGCATGACTACCATTCAAAAGAAGACACTACGGAGGTTAGCAAACCATTTCTTCCTAAGCGGAAATCCTTTATCGGAGGACTCAGTTTAGGTTTGTTAAGATCATCGGCCTTGGAGGCGAATAAGTTGGTTGAAGAAATACACGGAGGTACTTGCGGCCCCCGTATGAATGGTTTTACTTTGGCAAAGAAAATTCTACGAGCGGGATACTTTTGGATGACCATGGAGACAGTTCTTTGCCGTTTAGTGCAAAAATGTCATCAATGTCGATTCACGGCGACATGATCGTGTGCCTCGAATGAGCTCAACGTAACAAATTCCCTTGGCGTTTGCGGCTTGGGGATGGGCGTTATTGGTCTATTGAGCCCTGACATCCAATGGGCGCAGTTCATTTTGGTGGCAATCGATTATTTCACAAAGTGGGTGGAAGCATCGTCATACAAATCAAGTAACGAAGAAGGTAGTGGTTGATTTCGTGCGCAACAACATCATTTGCCGATTTGGAATTCCTGAGTCAATTGTAACAGATAACGGAGCCAATCTCAATAGTAACTTGATGCGTGAGATATGTGGGAATTTTAAGATCACTCACCGTAATTCCACTCCGTATCGACCTCAGATGAATGGGGCAGTAGAAGCAGCCAACAAGAACATTAAGAGGATATTGCGGAAGATGGTTGATAATTACAAACATTGGCATGAGCATTTGTCTTTCGCACTTTTGGGTTATCGCACCACAATTCGGACTTCTACCGGGGCCACGCCATACCTTTTGGTTTATGGAACAGAAGCGGTGCTACCAGCAGAGGTAGAAATACCATCGTTGAGAATTATCCAAAGCGAGTTGGCGGCCGAATGGATCTGGTCGGTGTGAACAATTGATGTTGATTGATGAGAAAAGGTTGACTGCAGTATGTCACGGACAGCTTTATCAGAACAGAATGGCTAGAGCTTTTAACAAGAAGGTAAGGCCGAGGTTATTCAAGTCGGGACAATTGGTTTTGAAACGCATATTTCCGAATCAAAGTGAAGCTAAAGGAAAGTTCGCACCTAACTGACAAGGACCCTACATAGTCCATCGAGTACTAACCGGAGGAGCATTGATCTTAGCTGAAATGGACGGTGAGATATGGCCGAAAGCAATCAACGCAGATGCTGTGAAAAGATACTATGTCTAGGACTTTTCCATGTAATGCTTTTCTTTCATATTTTGTAAAAGTTATCAATTATTTGTAATTGGAACTACGTTATGACCTGATTCCCTCGGTGGGATACGTAGGCGGCCATATCGGCCGGTCACACTCGAGAAAATCTGTCATTCCACTTTTGTAATCGAACTACGTTATGACTGATTCCTCGTGGGGATACGTGGCGGCCTAAATCGGCCGGTCCACTATTTGAAAACTCCACTGTTTTGCTTCACGTGTATGAAATACACTCGTATGTTTAAAGTCGACAAGCGATGCGCGAGATTCGATCTCGTGCAATTGAAAGTTCACAATCTTCGTATTTGGGTTGAAATTCAAGGATTATTTGCGAGGAGAAATTTATAGATTTGGGAAACATCGCGATTAAGTTTTCCAGTAGGAACAAGATTTTGGGCAAGGGCGTTTGTTTTGTTTCGCTACGTGTCACTATTCGTAATTCGAGAAATTCTTATGCATATTTTCTCATAAATAAATTATTTTCAAAACAAATATTTTCATCGGTGATTAACCAAGGCGGAAAACAAGCGGGGTTACAGTCCAAGCCGATTCGAACGCATGGCATCAAGCACCAAAGGCTGAAAGTCAACACGAATCAACCACCCTCCCCAAACTCACAAATTTCTTTGAGTGCGGTCTTGATTTGATAAAAACAAGGAGTCTCCAACACTTATTATTTGATTCACAAGGAATTTCTACATCACGATCGGCCCACAAGGATCTTACCTTACATTACGTCTATTCAACGGCGTCTCTTTTATTATGCCTATCTGGCAACGGCTTCATCAGCTCATCTACGCAACGATGATCTCTGCATTACGCCTATGCAACGACGTCTCTTTTATTATGCCTATGCAACGCTTCATCAACAGCTCATCTATGCAACGATGATCTCGCATCACGTCTATGCAACGGCGTCCCTTTCATTATGCCTATCGCAACGCTTCATCAACAGTTCATCTATGCAACGATGATCTCTCGCGTCACGCCTACGCAACGACGCCTCTTTTATTATGCCTATGCAACGGCTTCATCAACAGTTCATCTATGCAACGATGATCTCTGCATCACGTCTATGCAACGACGTCTCTTTTATTATGCCTATGCAACGGCTTCATCAACAGTTCATCTATGCAACGATGATCTCTGCATTACGTCTATGCAACGACGCCTCTTTTATTATGCCTATGCAACGGCTTCATCAACAGTTCATCTATGCAACGATGATCTCTGCATCACGTCTATGCAACGACGTCCCTTTCATTATGCCTATGCAACGGCTTCATCAACAGTTCATCTATGCAACGATGATCTCTGCATCACGTCTATGCAACGACGTCTCTTTTATTATGCCTATGCAACGGCTTCATCAACAGTTCATCTATGCAACGATGATCTGCATTACGTCTATGCAACGGCGTCTCTTTATTATGCCTATGCAACGGCCATCAGCGGTTCATCTATGCAACGATGATCTCTGCATCACGTCTATGCAACGACGTCCCTTTCATTATGCCTATGCAACGGCTTCATCAACAGTTCATCTATGCAACGATGATCTCTGCATCACGTCTATGCAACGACGTCCCTTTTATTATGCCTATGCAACGACTTCATCAACGGTTCATCTATGCAACGATGATCTCTGCATCACGTCTATGCAACGACGTTATTTCATTATGCCTATGCAACGGCTCCATCAACAGTTCATCTATGCAACGATGACCTCTGCATTTCGTCCATGCAACGACGACATTCATATAACGTTTATGCAACGGCGTTATTTCATTATGCCTATGCAACGGCTTCATCTGCATTTCGTCCATGCAACGACGAACATCTGCATCGCGTCTATGCAACGACGGTCATTTCATCTCAGCATCTGCAACTACGTCTACTTAGGACGACATCTTTTCTCACATGATCACATTTCTCATATGTTCATGCTTTATCATTTTTTTTTTGTCTTAACAGTTATGCACTAATTTTTATTAATGTTTTAGCCTACAGGAACCGTAATTTACAGGAGTGGGAGCACAACGTGGAACTATCTCTTACGGCGAACCGAAGCAATTTGTACCTCGAATGTCGATCCGCTCTCCTACAGCATCCCGCAACCCAGTGTCATCATAATTCAACACTGGGACAAATTTTAAATCTACTCCCTCTTTGGTTTTAATTTTCTAGCGTCACAGAACCCAGTGTCATCATAATTCGACATCGACAAATTTTTGAATCAAGATTCCACCTGCTTTAATTTTTCAAAGATCACAAAGAACCCAGTGTCATCATAATTCGACACTGGGACAAATTTTGAGTCTGCATCAGCCCGCCTTGGTGTTTTACCATGGTAGCCCAGCGTCGTCATAACTCGACACTGGGACAAAATTTTGAATTTTGCGTCAGCCTCGTCTTAATCGCCCAACATTTTTAATTCTAAGGATCGAGACTAAATTGGCTTTAAGTTAACGTCTTTGTCCGAAGATTCTTCCATCATCTCCATACAAAGAGGGACAAGCTGTTGACACCCAATTTTGTCCCATCTTTACTGAACATTTCATTTAGATCGTCTTTTTATCTCCAATTAATTTTACTATGCTTCTCAGTCTTGAAAATCGTCAAAAAATAAGTAGTTTTAATATTCTTCACTAATTATCGCATAATTTTACAATATCGAGTATTACATTTTTATAATTAAAATATAAGCAAAACCATTCTAATATCTCGTCGTCAGTATTGATGATCGATTTTCTCTTAATATGTTCTTCAATTACTAAATTAATCATTTTTATGAATATTATATTCAAAATTAAATACATATATTAAATCTTTATACCATAATGTATGTGTGCACTTTTGAAATTAATTAGGACGGAGAAGCATATTTTAATTAATTAGAGGAATTGGATTAGTTACCCATTAATACCATAATCTCCTAATTTAATCCTCAAAATTTTATACTCCTAATTTTCTACCCAATTCTCATCCCCTAAATATATAAATCCTAATACCTTTTTATTTTCCCATTTCAGCCCAAAGGATCAAGCAGCCCAATCCCATTACCCCTTTATTTTCGTCCAAACCCTTCCCCAAGCCCAAACAAATTAAACTCCCGCGGCCCAATCTTTTACCCGCAGCCCATACCCCTATTTCGCCAACCCGCAGCCCATACCTTCATTTCCCCAACCCACAGCCCATCACCTTCATTTATTTCCCAGCCCCCATCCCTGTCGATTAAACAAAGAAACCAGAAGTCCTTTTACCCTCACCCCTTTGCCCACCAGTCACACCAACACCACCCTTTACCCGCCGGATAACCCACGTCGCCGACGCCACCAGTCGCCCATCCCTTCACCCCTGACACCCCATACCTTAAACCATCACCCATCACCTGCAATACCCCTAAAAACCCGCGATTTCGCATCGATATCACCCATATGGTGTCCTTCGGCTCGAGACATGCACCTAGCAGCTTTTACGTTGTTTCACCCATCTCCCATCAAGCTTTAATTTGAATTTCAAATTGGAAGGATGGGGGATTCGATTTTTGGGTATAAATACAACCCTTGTGGGTTGTGTTCGAGGTCGGATTTTTTTTTTCTGATTTTGCTTAAGTTTGAGAACAAAAAAAAAACTCTTCTTTTGATTGCTATTACAAAGCTTAAACTCAAAAAAAAAACACACACTTTTCTGAGAAGTCGACCTTAAAAACCAACTCTTATTCTTAGTATTGGTTCAATAAGAATCCAAAACGCTAAGTCTTGCCTCTCTTCAGTCGCACACATACAAACCCCTCTGAGCGGACTTGACGACTTGAAACGACGCTCGTTCGTCGCTGGAGAAGGTAACCCTTTCCTCTCAATTTCGACAATGTACTAATATCATTTGTATTATACATCATGCGTCTCTTAATTGTTATTTGAATCAGTTTGTTCATTATTGAGTCAGTATGATCCTGTTATGACTATTGAAGATCATTGGTTTGAGTATTAAGCGTGTTTTATTAAAGTCCATACTATTAGTGTTCATTATTAAAGTTGCTTATGTTCATTAGATTGATTCTGAAACATGATCAGTTGAGTTAATCACTGCTCGAGCATCTTGAGGTCATTTTGAATATGTATTAAGATGAACATCTATTGTCCGGTTCCTACAGATTGGTCTATGTGTAAACCATTTGATTAACTCGGCCCTAATTTAAGGTCCGCTGAGTCGATATAACCCGCTTATGTGATCTAAGTTGTTTAGTATGGAAGTTGTAATATATTTTAGCTAAATCCAGCAAGGCAAATTGTGTAAGGTCACTGTACCGGATGTAGTTTGAACCTATGAGTGCATATATCCTTTGAATTTATAGCCTCACATATCTGCAATGTACACTTGAATAATCACTTTGTATCTGTGTTTGTATCTGTGATATAAATACCTCCATATTAACATGTAATTCTTCTAAGTCATTATACATCATGACTATATGTGGAGCATTAAATAATATTGATGTTAGTGTTTTCTTGCTTGTATTAAATCAGCTAAAGAGCAGTTGCTTATCTGGTTGCTTATTTTGGCAAGTCTAGTTATGTCCACTTCCTGCATATTAGAATATAAGGCAGAGTATAATAAGAGGCTTGCTATAGGCAAGTATTAAATCAACTTGGTTGATATATTGAATAAAAAATGGTATTTGTTTAACATATTGTGAATCGTTTCACGAGATATTCCATGTTCCTAATTCTGCTTTGAATTTATTTAGTTCCTATTAGTTTGTTATTGACTTTCTACAAGCTTTACCTTATTTCAATGATCAAGTATAGGATATGCATGACTGGTTATTATCTTCTAAGCTGCCTCATCTGCAATCCTGTGAGTTAAGGGATAGAATAAGAATGTGAATCATGAGTATGGCCTGTAAAATCACAAATTTGTTTACACTAAACTGAGTTATACAGAAAATGACAAATGTATCCTCTATTCTTGTTTACACTAGTCTACATTATCCCTCTCTTCTCCAACATGCATACTTTCGCTTGTTTAAATAAGAATTGTGTTCTCTGTGATAGATAGGATTAAAATCAGCACGGTGCGTTAATAAAATGTTTGGAATGACCTGATTTCAGTTGCTAATCTAGCATTTAAATTAGTTTTGAGTAGCTTAAGGCCTGGTAATAAACCTATTGATTGAATTATAGCTATTACGGTTTGTTGTCTGCGTGTACCAGGTGGTATTGGTTAGAATATGAACATGGTATAGAAGTGTGAATATATTGATGAACATTTGAAGCATGTTTAGCAAACTTGAATGAGGTATAATACCCCGACCATCATAGGTAGCATTATAGTATTAGCACCATGTCTAAAATGACCCATCCAGTATGTTATTTGACTGCTTGAACCCTAAGGGACCCCTATGGTCTGCTTAGATGGTATAATAGAATTCGGCCCAAAGGTCACCTAATGATATTTTAAAATCAAATGGTCATTTCTTATCTGTGTTCATGTGCAATATACCAAGAAGATACCCTAATATACCGTAAATATTCAATATCGTGTATACATCACCCGAATATATGTGGAATTATATATATCTAAACGTATTAAATAGGGACTCATATATCTATGCATCTTATTAAGCTCCCGATATATCGTTTTGAGTTTGTCTCATAATTTTATGCTTAAAAATGATTAGACTCGCATCTTATTTGCTTGGGAAATCGATACTTGGATTATTTCGCTACTTAATAATATTATATGTGATACTTTTGATTTGACAAAAGGAATTGTGGTTCAAATAGTAGGATATCAGTGATTTTGTCAAATGTTAAAGTATTTAAAACAAATAGAATGTCCAACTCTTGTAAGATACTTTCCAATACACATGATATTATGAAAAAATGTTACATACTAGTATTAACTGCTTGGGGCCCATTTTCTATCTTTGAAAACTGAAATTTTCATATCTTTGGGCCTGTTTTAACGTGACTCATTGGATCACATTATCGGGTCGTTTCATTTCATAATTTCATGTCATGTCTGTTTATTTTATAAACATTAAAAATGAAATAATTAGTGTGTTTGAATTTTATATCAAATGTCCATTTATTAACAATAAGATTTGAATTATTTCCTAATCTTTTCTTTTCTTTTATTTGCATGAAATGCATCGGGAGCAACGAAGAGTCTCATTACGAGACTCATCATAACTTTGTCAAGTGAAGACACGCATCTATGTTCCTTGCATCCTCCGATCTCGGGACCTTCGAAATCAATAGGGCGGGATAATATCTTCACCCGCCCTAGTCATTTTATCTCCTTTCTTAACTCCGTCACTTTATTTTTATTTGTATTTTTGTTATCTAACCTTATACAATTATCGAAAATGCTTAGAATAGTTAGACCTAGAATTATTAAAGGTGGGTAGTTAAATAATAAAATGTGTCGCTAGTTTAATCTATCTTTAGGCCGTTATGCATTTTCAAAACTTTTTTTTTTAAAATAACTTAGCCTTTTCATTAATATTATAGGAATAAATGAGTTCCTAATTCTTATTAAACTTCATAAAATGACAAAATCTATGTTTCTACAACAAAGATCTATTTTCTTATTACCAAGTGTAAAAGAGGAAAATCTTTCTACCCATTTGTATACCCTTTACAAAGATTAAAATTTACATATGATACGTATTTTTAGTAAAGCATCTTTTTTTAATTTATTTTTTGCATTTTTTATGATAAACCTCTTTAGAATATTTTCCTTGCATTTTACAAATAAACTTCATGGAAAATATATATACTTACATATTTTTTAAATAATTATTTGTAAGCACCTTTTAACCCATGTCCTCCTAAATATACATTTTTTTTTAAATAATACTAACCTAAGTTTGAACGGACAACCGCAAGTTAGCGGATCCTTTAGGATGCCTAACCCCTTCCCTTTAGGATAATAAAGAACCCTTACCTATAATCTCACATAGTTTCACAGACCTTTAAAATGGAGATCATTCGTAGTATTTTATACTACATTTTTAGTGTCCTAATTCACTATAATAATTAGGTGGCGACTCCTTTAAATACACACTTAGGAATCCAACCATGCGTAGCGGTAATCCCGTTTCCGACTCCGGTTGAAAATAGGGTGTCACAACTTGAGGGTAGACTTAATTAAGGTAGTTCTACCAGCTGGACGAAGGAAATTGATCTTCGATTTGAGAGTCTGGTTCTTAAGTTGTCAATGCTATAATGTTAACCTATTAACAATAATCTTAGTGATTATTTTATAGCTAGTATTGCAGAGTCCTATTGGTCTAACATTTTTAAGCTTCTAAGTGAGTGAAGTAGCAAAGTCTTATAAGAGTGAGTTGTAGTATCTTGTTGTTGAGTGAGAGTGTTCTTGTAATATTTGTTTGAGTTGAATAAAAGTTCTTTGTGAGAGTTTTCATTTCCAAAAAAGTGATATAAGAGCCAATTGGAAAGTATACACTATTGTATATTAAATCGAAGGTCTCGACGATAGGAATCACGCAAAGAATCTCCTGCCGAGTTCGACGCCACCACGCGCCATCGAGAGAGTGTCGCCAGAAAATCGAGTTGACTCACCGAGTCACCCGAAGTTGGAGCCGAGTTGGCCAATCCGTAAGCTCATAACCGAGCCACAAAGCCGAAGTTGATTGAGCCATCAAAGTCGCTGATCGTTAATCGTGACCGCTGACCCAAAATTGAAAATTTGACAAGGTCCTTCTAAGGTGTTTCGCGTTCTAGATTCATCCATACAATCAGATTTTGCAAATTTTCATTATATTGAGAGATATGGCAAATAGTCTGGCACCATTCCAAGTCACGACACTCAACAACAACAACAACAACAACTACGATATTTGGAGTATCAAAATGAAGGCACTTCGATCACAAGATATGTGAGATATCATAGAGAAAATCTAATAATGAGCTGCGGATGATCGCTTTTATCGTTTCTCCGAGCACATGCCCGAACCATCTCAAAAATTAAAGACCGGTCGTGGGGCAAAAGATCGATGCTTTTGAAGGAAATCCGCTTAAAAATGAAATGACTGATTATGTTGTTTTTGTACAATGAGATATTAGCCTAAATATGTACTTAAACTATTAAATTATCACTATTCTAAGGACGAGGCTATATAACTTGAAGAAAATTAACAACTACTATTAGATAATTTGCTGGCTAGCTAGTGAATATTCCCTAAGTTGCAAAAATAAACTACTAGAATCTTTGTCTTTTACAATCATTCTTTCCTATTTATTTTCCCCCCAAAGCAATGGCTAGGATAAACATTTTAGAACTGCAAGAGCTTCTAATTAACTTGCTTTTGCTAAATGGTACTGTTGAAATTTTCAACACAACCTAATTATATGTATTTGCATCTTACTCCAATAGAGAAGCTGCTCCATAGAAGATTAACTAATGTTTACTGTATATTGGTTTTTGCATAAGAATAAGTCATTAGGCTGAAAAATCAAAGGCAAAATGAACCACCAAAATCCCGAATGAGCCTGTAGAAATTTAATGGTCTTAATTCATCATAATGACACTATAAAAGGGCTTCAACCTTCACTTACCATTTCAAAACGAAAATAAAAACAAACACAATAACCCAATAAAATAAAACACATAAGAAAAATATAAAGAGGGAAAATTAAAAGAAAAGAAAATGGAATTTAATATCAAGGCATCATTTGCATTTCTATTGCTATTTTTAGCAAGATTTGGTGACGCTCAGACACCAGCAGCTCAACCAGCCATCTTTGATATTACCAAATATGGCGCATCAAGTAATGGAGATATCAGTAAGGTATGTAAATCATGCATTTTTCTTGATAACTCTCACTAACTATCTTCACATGCATTATAGGAAAACCAATATTTAGAGTTAAGGGGTTCAAAACGAATAATAAGAATGCCATATTTTTATATTATGAAATAATTTAATTTTAAAATTTTCATTTATCCTTAATGACATATTTTTGTAATCACAGAATTCTTCTGGTACATTTAAGACATAAGCTTCAAAATTCTTTTTCTTCTTCTTAAATTTCATGTTCAGTCGAACATCATCTGCATAAATTGAAATGGTTTGAGAAAGAAAGTCGAGATGTTCAAAAAGAAAGTTATGACATTTCTAGTAGTAAAATACGGCCCTACTGAGTATTTATTTATCTTTATGCTTAGCGCAAAACAATCTTATTTTGAGTGAAAAGGAGAGCAGTGACCCGTCGAGGAAGTAAATATTTATATTCTTAAATTACTTTGCATATGTATAGTCGTTCAAGTTGAAAATAGTGTGTTTTAATTTGTTGAACCAAGTGAATTCGCTTTAGATTTGCTTCTAACTAAAACTAATTAATAATTACAATTTCTTTCTTATCTTGATGATTACCAAAAATATGTAGTTTTTTCTTTATTTTTGGCCCGTCAATCAAAATTAATTACGGGCACTAGTCAAAATATACTAAGATATACATTGATTATGTATATTGTATGTATACAATATATATATACTTAATATATAAGACATACATTTTTCAGCTAGTATTTTATAGAGCGGTCCAAGAAAATAATTATCCCTATAGGTTGTGTAATGATAATTTTTTCTCTTATTTTGTTGAAACAAAATGTATAGGCACTGTTGGACGCTTTTAAAGAGGCATGTGCGTCAACAAGCCCAAGTACAATAGTGATACCAAAAGGCACATTTGAAATGGCTCAAGTAAAACTACAAGGTCCATGAAAGGCACCTCGAGCTTCAAGTTCAAGCCACTTTGAAAGCTAATGCAGATCCTAAACAACTAAGTGCCGAGCATCAATGGTTAATCGTTAATTATATTGATCGTTTCACACTCTCGTGGTGGTATTTTTGATGGCCAAGGTAAAGCGGATGGTCTCAAAATAATTGCAAGGATTCCAATAGTTGTGGCAATATTCCCAACGTAAGTTACATTTGAATTTCTTTATTTGTTTTCATGGTTTTTAACCCTCATTTATCTATATATACTGATGATGCAGTAATACCAATTTCACATTATCATTGCAATTGACCACATACAAGATTATTTGTTTCATTTTTCAGTTACTAATTCCATCTATTACGATATTTCTGATTATATTTTAATTGACATGATACTATAATAAACTTTTACAATATCGGTATATAAAAGTCACTTCAAGAATTTAAATTATATATATTAAAATAGTTAAGATTTTTTACACTATCAATGTAGTTTGAGTTGTGATAGCAGTTGGTTATCCTTGTTGTTATGTTACAAGTAAATTCTTATAATTTAACTCTATTTTACACTTAATGAGATGTTTTGTATATAATTTGTTAAGTTTCAAAAGTGTTTCCCCCCTTAAACGGTGTCCCATCAAACATGATTAGGACGGAAGGAGCACCTTATAAGTGACTGTATTTATTTTGTAGAACGCCGCACATACAACTCAAACTTATGTATAAATATTGTGCTCATTGACATATATCTTAACTTTGGTACGTAATTTGAGCTTCAACTTCCTTACAAATTCCACAATCCAAGACATAACTTCACAAGACAAAGAACTGCTCCATGTTAACGTGAACGGTTGCAAGAACTTGACATTCATCCGAAGTTACCATCATCGCCTCCAGCAGAAGTATCAACACCGATGGCATCCACGTGGCGCGATCGAGCAATGTGAACATCACAGATTGTGTCATTGGCACAAAGCGATGATCTGCATTTCTATAGGTGATGAATTGGAACAACTTCATATCACTAGGGTTACTTGTGGACCTGGCCATGGTATTAGTGTTGGAAGCCTTGGAAAGACTCCTGGTGAAAAGCCTGTGGTGGGAGTTTATGTGAAGAATTGCACATTTATTAATACTGATAATGGTGTTAGGGTGAAGACATGGCCAGCTTCTCATCAAGGTGTTGTCACTGATTTGCACTATGAAGATATCATCGTGCAAAATGTTACCAACCCTATTGTCATTGATCAAGTCTATTGCCCATACAATCAATGCAACAAAGATGTAAGTACTCATATAGTCATATTCACTCATTATTATGCATGCATTAATTTCCACTTATATTTTAAATGACATGATAGTGTAAAACTTTCTTTACACGGTTAGTCAGGGGAAGAACTGCAACCCGCAAAGAGTAGTCAGTTAAATCCCCCTTCGCCGAAAAATTATACTCCCTCAGTTCCATGTTGCTTCATGCTATTTCCTATCAGTCGATCAGTTGCAGAAAAAATGGAACATTCTTATATTTTCTTAATAAGAAGCTTTTATAATCATACAAATGTTCTGACATGTTTAATTAATACCACAAATGTCAAAAGTTTTATCACCACACAAAATATTATGACATATTTAAACCATTTCAGAAGTCTTTTTTATTAAACTTTATGTCAAGACAAACTATGATAACTCAAAATGAAACGGAGGAAGTACTATCCATATAGATCAAATATTAGTACTTTCTATACATGTATATCAAATCCCGACTTAGCGAAATTTCTGATTCCACCACTAGTGTTATCGTTGTATAAAAGTTAAACTCGTTGAAAATAAGTTCTAGGTTAATTATTTTTGTTCCTTTGCAGTTGCCATCACAAGTGAAGATAAGCAAAGTGAGTATAAAGAACGTAAGGGGTACATCAAGAACACAAGATGCAGTGCTGCTATTGTGTAGTAAAGGAGTACCATGTGAAGGAGTGGAAGTTGGAGACATAGACATTACCTACAATGGAAAGGAAGGACCAGCTACGTCGAGGTGTGAGAATGTCAAGCCAACCCTTGTAGGGAAGCAAAATCCACTGTTTGTCTTTGAGCTCACTCTTCTGAGCCTTTACTAATTTATAGTAGTTCCTAAGTCTTGTGCTTATTTTAGTAGTAACCTTTTTTAAAGATGTGAGAATCTACCGTTTACATTTGGTCTACCTAATTGAGCTTTATAGCTTCTAAGTTTTTTTTCTTCTTTTAAATTCTAGAGTTTTTTATATATCCTCATTGAAAGAGGAAATGTGCACAATATTCAAAGTGTAAAACTACACATGAATAAGTAATAGGATATCCTCAAGGCGAGAGATTTTTTAACACGATATATTGATTGGTATCTACTAGCTTCTATACATAGATAGCCTCTTAATTTATTTATTAATTTTATTTAGATATACAAAACATGTTATGTTTCAATTGAATACTTAAACATATGATAAATATATTGTTCTTATTAAACAGTCAAGACATTTTTGATTTAAATTTTGAAAAAGCTTTTACATGTGATTATTATGTAAATAAGTTAAATCACTTTCAAGTTTTTATTTACTTATTTGAGTCAAGTAATTTATGGCATGTACGCTATGACATGTCAACTACAAAATCATGCAAAAATGATCAACTTCAAAGTATTGCATAACTTTCAAGCTTGTCTTTACTTACTTGAATCAAATAATTTATGACATGCACGTTTGCGATATATCAATTACAGAATTATGCAAAAAATACTTGATATTGCCTACATTTAAAAATAATATTTCAAAATATTAAATATGTGTTGAATCGAAGTATGTTAAACCTCCTTATAAGTCAGTTGAAAGGAATTTCAATTGTTTATACTGATATTGTGTGATATAAAATCAATACTATCTCGCGGTGGAAAGAAGTATTTTATAACATTTATTGATGATAACACCGAACATTGCTATATTTACTTACTTAGTACTTTCTCTGTGTCAATTTATATGAGGGGGTTTGACAATCTTTGATTCAATTTTAAACATAGATTCTTCGAATATTTTATAATGAAATTTACATATTTGAAAACTACATAATATGATACATATGCATAATTAATAATTCATAATATCTGAAAAGAGTTGGAGAAAATTATAGTAAAAGAAAGAGATGTTTGACTCTCCAAATAATAACAACTTCGGAATAAAGGGAGTAATAAAGATGAAGTAATTGATACATGCGAGCAATACAAAATTAAGTTGAAACACAATTGATACATGCGAGCAGTGTCGCGCCCGTTTTCGACCGCGACTTTATTCTAAAAGCGAACCCTTGCTTAAATAAAAATGTTAGAAAAATAAATAAAAATAATGCTAGAAGAGCTAAATGTTAAAAGGATACTAAAATATTGAAAGGTGCTAAATGCTAAAGGGTGCTAGGGTTCACGGAGTCGCCACCTAATTATTTTGGGTGAATTAGGACACCTAAGTGTTAACTAGTTTAAAGTAAACATTAACTCCATTTAATGGTCTGCTAAACTTAATGAGATTCTGGGTAAGGGTTCTTTATTATCCTAAAGGGAAGGGGTTAGGCACCCTAAAGGATCCGCTAACTCATGTTGTCCGCTCAAACCTAGGGTTAATTATTATTGCTAAGGAGGCATGTTTGAAAAGTATTTAATAGAAAGTATTTTTGGCGAAAGATTAATCACATTACTGCTATAAAACACATGTAAAGTTTAAAGCATACCCTATATTATTTATGAAAAATAGGTGATGCAAAGTGGATTTACTGACTAATGTATATATTTGCCTACCTTAATTAGTATCCCATATACTTAAAGGGGTTCCTTAGTATACATAAAAATAAGATTTCTATATAGATTTTATAGCAAATGGGTTAAGAGTTTTGAAAAATAATATCCTAGCTACATAATTAATTATGCAAGTTAAGATTATTAGGTGGTTTAATGTAGCTTAAATTATGTATGGATAATCTAAAACATTTAATTCGAAGGGAAACAAATTGTTACTTTCTAATCTACTGACTTAAGATTTGGCATTCTAAGAGTTCTACTAATAACGTAATGTTAGACAATTAATTACAATAAATAAATGGGGCGGGGTAGAAAATAAAAGAAGATGACTCGAAGGAAAGGCGATGTCTTTTCGCCGGCGGCTTGGAGTTTCTGGCACAAACATAGATGCACATAGATGTGGATTTTTCACGCTACTACGCCTCGCCATGAGGCTCTTTGTTGCTCCGATGCGTTTCATGCACAAAAAGAAGATAAGAATTAGAGTGTCTCAAAATTTTAATAATGCAAATAGATAATATGCTAATATAAACCTAGACATGTATATGATCCAATTTATATTTAACTATGGCAGCCCCAAGAAATGAATTGTCGGCCCAAACCAATAGATTCATAAATGTAGAAGCATGTTGGTATCCTCTTAGGCATATAAGAATAGACACATCCAGAATATAATTAATAAAGATATACAAGAATATATAATCTTTGACATACATACAGTATGATTCAATTAACAAAGAAAGTATATTTGCTCACATAAAATCCTCAAGATGGATAGGTCGCTTTGTAGAACCAACATAACAGTTATGCGTACATATTAACCCTAACCCAATGATTTCCTAATTCACACTAATGTCAACTATCATAATAGATACAGAAGGCAGGGGTGATCAATTATAGTCTCAAAGGGGTTGACATGTTTCTTAGACTACTACAAAAGCCTTAAATCGCTTATCCAATTAGATGCACCTCAAACCAACATCATATGAACTAAATAGCTAAAAACAGCTCGACATACCAAGATTAGCATGCGATCATTTACAATTACTCGGGAAAATCACACAAGACACAATAAATCTTAACCTAGCATATTGGGTATATGTGGGCCTGATTATACACAAACAGTTATCAAACAACATGGACCTAACTAACACAGCCTTAAAATCAGCATGATAAACACTTAAAATAGGTGCCAGCAGATTCATGAGAAACCGAGAAGACCAAATAACCAATAGAGATAGCATTTTTAAACAGAAAAGATAGCTGGATCTGCACTGAGCATACAAGAACAATATCTTTTATCAAATATAGTAAAGATCATCACTGTAAACAGAGCACCACAGTTAACTTGGGTGAGATTATATGCTGTCAAGGACCCATTTTAGGATTTAAACCGGTAAGGCTAAGTGTGTAGTCATATCAACAACACGAGGGTCAGAAGATAAATAATTAAGCACCCAGAGAAGATATTTTAGACATACAAACGGGACAAATTTCTCTCCTAAATAAACATGAAGAGTTGCATATTTGCATAACATCAATAGAATAAGGATATGATCCAAAGAAGAGAAAAATACTTAACAAACCTCGACAAAACACTGAAAAGGAACAGGAGGACAGCAGTGTAGCCGGGCTAAGACATTTCCACCAAACTCACACTCAATAATTGGTAAACACAAAATAGACATGCTGTACAGGGATAAATTAAGCAGCCAAGGCACAAGGAACCAACATTTCAAATAGACAATGTAGATTTATATATATGCAACCTGTCAAAGGGAGTAGACATTTTGTTTTCATACAAAAGGGTTCATCCAAATCATTTTCTTAACTCAACCCCTCCCTAAATACTTGATAGTCCACTTAGTCCATCAGATGTATTTAACATATGAAACAAGATTACAAATTAAGACATGGAATACAACCAAAGATATAGCTTAACATAGTATGGTCTAATCTAATAAGAAATTTAAGGCAAAAGCTTAATGCATAACAACCAGAGCACGATATAATTCAGAGACGTAAAATATTGACAAGGATTTCCCTAATTGGCGGGCATGGCACTTTTAGCTAGGTAGAGCAAGATACTCGATCTCAAACCGACATACCGATGAACAATCGGCTGAACTTGTTGACACCATAGAAACTTTCGATCAATCAACATCACAATCAGATATTAGGCAAACGTACTCGGCTTATGATATTAAATATGAACCTAGTAATAGCTTTAGATAATCAGAATCTAACAAGATAGGCTAAAACATATTGAAGACTTTTATAACAACATTAACAAATATAATCAAGAAATACATAACAGAAAAATACATAAATTCACATAAAGAACTGAAATTCGACAGGAAAGTGAATTACCTTCTCCGGACAGCGAACCGAGGCAGCGTATCAAGTGTCGATCCACTCGGAGTTTTGTGCGATGCGATAACAAATGGAATGAAGCTGTTGCTTTGAGAATACTTACCGTTTGTGACGGATTCTTACGAGGAAGACGAAGGGTTCGATTTTATGTTCTTGCCTTAGCCTTCTAATTTTCGGATTGTAAGAAGGTATTCTTGAAGATGAAAGCGGTGCTCGACCTTTGTCTTTTCCTCCGAGCTCATGCGTCTTGGTTCTTCCAATGATGCCTCGATCGGATCGCTTCATCAGGCTCTCCTCTTCTCGATGTTCTGCCGTCTGGGTTCTTCACTGTGCTCGACTGATGCCCTCCATCGATGCCCTGGGTCTCCTCCCTTGCATGTGTTTATATAGCCCTCGTTTGAGTTCTAATATTGGTAAGTAAATAAAGGCGGATTTTGGACGATATTGGCGCCGATTCAGAATGATTTTGAACCGCAAGGTAAGGAAATCGTCGAGGTGTTAAGGAGAGATCCCGTTGCGAACGTAGCGACAGGTGTTGATATGGTAAGGTAAAGTCCGGTCAGCGCGGATAAAGGAAAGTCCCGAATTCTCCGGCGAGAATCTCGACGCGCCCGTGCGGTCGATTTTAGGTTTAGGTTTCTTTAGGTTTTCTATTGGGTCTGGTGTGGAAGACGATATGGGGAAGAGCTGCTGATAAGGGGAAATCAAAACATTGAATCAATGAGGAAAATAACGGCGAAGTTGGGCGTGGCTTGGGTCATGTCACGCTGGTCGTCGTGAAATAAGGGAAAAGGTTTGGGCTGGGTAGTTAAATTAGGGTATTAGTTTTAAGTAGGTATTTAATTAGGAGTTAATTAATTAATTAGTGATTAATTTAATAAATTGTGCTTAAATTATTTAGGTGTTCTATTAGCCTAAGTTTAAATTTAAATAATAAATGCGGGTGTGCTATTTAGTTAATGCTTAATATTTTAGAATGCGGCGCTATTATTTTAAAATCTTATTATTGTTGTATTTTATTATTATAAAATTGTTTTAAAATTAGTGTAATTTTATAGTTAATGACCGACGGAGGGTCAAAATTGGTGTCAATTGTCCTCTTTGTATGGAGATGATGGAAGAATCTTCTGACAAAGACGTTGACTCATAGCCAATTTTGTCTCGACCTCGTAATTAAAATGTTGGGCAATGGGCAAGGCCGACGCGACTCAAAATTGTCTCAGTGTCGAGTTATGACGACACTGGGCTACCATGGTCAAAACACCAAGGCGGGCTAACGCAGACTCAAAATTGTCCCAGTGTCGAGTTATGATGACACTGGGCTATAGTGCAAAAAGAAAAGAAATAAAAATAACTGGCTTGAACCTGTGGTGTACTGCTATGGCTTATGGTGCTGTGGAATGAGTGGTGATGTAGAACGAGTGGACCGACGCTCGAGGCCGCTTCTGCCATTCATTGGGAAGGTTGGCCCCCAACAACCGCCTGGTCAGAAGAGAAAATCCACGTTGTGCTCCTGCTCCTGCATGCTAAGACTTAAGCAAACGATTAGTGCATAACTGTTAAGGCAAAACAATGTAAGAATGTGAATTTGTGCTGTGGTTGTAGTCAGATTGTATATACTATAAAATGAAATGATGTGATGATACGCTGTCTTGTATAAACGAGATGCAGATGTTCGTCGACGTTGTATGCAGATGTTCGATTTAAATGCACATGTTCGTCATTTTATGGACGAAATGCGATGTTGTCGTTGTATGGACGAGATGCGCAGATGTTCGTCGTCAGATGGACGAGATACGCCAGATGGACGAAATGATGTTCGTTGTATGGACGAAATGTAGATGTTCGTCGTTGTATGGAAGAAATGCAGATGCTCGTCGTTGTATGGACGAGATGCAGATGCTCGTCGTTGTATGGACGAAATGCAGATGTTCGTCGTTGTATGGACGAAATACAGATGTTCGTCGTTGTATGGACGAAATACAGATGTTCGTCGTTGTATGGACGAAATGCAGATGTTCGTCGTTGTATGGACGAGATGCAGATGTTCGTCGTTGTATGGACGAAATGCAGATGTTCGTCGTTGTATGGACGAAATGCAGATGTTCGTTGTATGGACGAAATGCAGATGTTCGTCGTTGTATGGACGAAATGCGATGTTCGCCGTTGTATGGACGAATGCGATGTTCGTTGTCAGATGGACGAAATGCAGATGTCGTTGTATGGACGAGATGCAGATGCTCGCCGTTGTATGGACGACGCAGATGCTCGTCGTTGTATGGACGAGACGCAGATGTTCGTTGTATGGACGAAAATGCAGATGTTCGCGTCAGATGGACGAAAATGCAGATGTTCGCCGTTGTATGGCGACGACGCATGTTCGCCGTATGGGCGAGATGCAGATGTTCGCGTTGTATGGACGAGACGCAGATGTTCGCCGTTGTATGGACGAGATGCAGATGTTCGCCGTTGTATGGGACGAAATGCAGATGTTCGTCGTATGGACGAAATGCGATGTTCGCCGTGTATGGACGAAATGCGAGATGTTCGCCGTTGTATGGACGACGCAGATGTTAACCGTTGTATGGACGACGCAGATGTTCGCCGTTGTATGGACGAGATGCAGATGTTCGCCGTTGTATGGACGACGCAGATGTTCGCCGTCAGACGGATGGACGCAGATGTTCGCCGCTGTATGGACGAGATGCAGATGTTCGCCGTTGTATGGACGAGACGCAGATGTTCGCCGTTGTATGGACGAGATGCGCAGATGTTCGCCGTTGTATGGACGACGCAGATGTTCGCCGTATGGACGAGATGCAGATGTTCGTCGTTGTATGGACGAGATGCAGATGTTCGTCGTTGTATGGACGAGATGCAGATGTTCGTCGTTGTATGGACGAGATGCAGATGTTCGTCGTTGTATAGACGAGATGTAGATGTTCGTCGTTGTATGGACGAAATGCAGATGTTCGTCGTTGTATGGACGAAATGCAGATGTTGTATTGGAATGTTATTGTCCTCCTTGTTCTCTTGGTGCTCATTCGCCGCTCTCTTTAAAATTTGTCCCGCTTATGTCGATCTTTCGAGCATATGGAATCATATTTGCTCGGTGTCCTTTCGTGGCGAAGTCCTTAAAAATTGTCCCGCTGATCGACGAACCGAAGTCGGATATATGTCGCCGCCGACATACGCCGATAACGCCGTTGCTCGGACGTGTTCGCCGCTCCTATAGAATAAATGCTCCTGCAAGCTAAGCTTGAGAAAGAGTTAGTGGATAACTGTTAAAACATAATGATAAATATTTGAGAAAGGCAATTATGTGGGTAGAGATGTCGTCCCTGAGATGTTTCTCGCAATCGATTTAATTGCCAAGATGCCTTTGTTGTGCTTTATGCCCGAGCCGATGTGCTAGACTTTGTTGCGACTTTTGAATTCTCGATCGTTGATTGTCGGTGCCTCTCGCTTATGTTGTTTCTTTCTCGCTTTTGCTAATATGAAGAACTTTTGTTGTATCTTCGCTAATATGAAGGACTGCGCCAAAGAAAATTTTGTGAGTTTTGGAGGGGGGGTCGATTCAGATTTGACTTCGCTGCCTTGTTCCTTGACATCTGCGTTCGCTCGCTTTGGACTTGCAACCCCTGTCTGGTTTCCTACACTGTTCCAGTTTTGAAAAGGGTGTTTGGCCTAAGGGGGTCTCAATGGAGTTGCTTGTATGTTATGTGTATTCTTGTTATTTTCATAACGAAGGGAAAGTTTCCTAATGGTGTGACCGAAGCCGATTTAGGCCGCCTACGTATCCCCATGAGGGAATCAGGTCATGACGTAGTTCATTACAAGCGAATATTGGGTAAAATTCTAAAGGTGGGACCGAGGCCGATGTGGCCGCCTACGTATCCGCCAAGGGAATCAGGTCGAACGTAGTTCCAATTACAAGCAAAAGAACAATTGGGATTTTCTAAAAGGTGGGACCGAAGCCGATGTGGCCGCCTACGTATCCGCCAAGGGAATCAGGTCACACGTAGTTCCAATTACAAGCAAAAGAGAAAACATTATTAAAGCTTAAATATGAGTCTTGAATTATTCTGCTAAACTAAATTATTCTTTCTTATCCGGGCTCTAGGCGGACCAGAACAAGGGTGCAAATCCAACCAAACGGGCCGGTCGGTCTTCATGCTCGCTATCAATATCTTCTTCTTTTGGCTTCGCGTGGTGCATGCTCGGATAAATGATTGATTCAGCGGAACGGGCATAGGCGCGAGTGTATTCCTCCTCTGGTTGTCAGTGCACATCGACGTGGCCGTGGTTTGGCAAGGGGTTCAGCGCACTCTTTCACCGAATTACCCATTCTTTGATCAACGCCGATTCTCGCCTCCGAGGAGTAGCAATTTTCGATGTCGTGCCCTCGACACCGAGTGGTATGCACAATGTTTGGTTTTATCGCCCCTGGAAGTAGGCCCGGGATATTTCCGAATTGGCCGAGTATTCTCGCGCTTTTAGCTCCTCATACACTTGGGTTATGGGTTTGGTTAAAGGTGTATAGGTTCTGGTTGGTTTTCTCTTAGCACCTATGCGGGGTTTGAAGGTGTTTAGTGAACGGGCATTTGGCTGTGGCGCATGCACGGATGGGTATCGTAAGGGGTTGTCGTATGCATTGCAAAAGTGGGTTTGTGGTGGCCTTTGGTTTGTGTTTGGCTGAAGCATAATAGGCATTTGGTTTTGTGTGGGATGTATGGGTGCATTGTATATTGGCTGAATGGGATATATAGTAAGAGGGTACTGGTAGTAATTTGGAGGATTTTGACTGTTTTGGTTATTTGCAGTGACGAGTACTTCAGTGATATTTCTGAGCCTTCTGATTTCGGCCTGCAGGTTTGCCATTTGCTGCGGTATTTGGGCGAGGTGTTCGATCGGGTCTATGCTGCTTTTCCCTTCTGAGACCCCTGCTTTGCCTATAGGAACCAAGAAAGGTTCCGACTCGTTCTGCTCAAATGCCCTTGAATCAGTCATGCCGCTGGACCGTGCCTTTGATCTTGTGAGATATCGATGTTCTGCTATTGCTTAGTAAAATACAAATCGACCTTTGGGGGAGATGATAAATCCTTTAGACAACATGTAGCAAACTGCGTTAGTGTAAAGCACGTGATTTTGCAAAAGTGTAAATAACATTTAGCAAGTATATGTTGCACACAAACTGTCACATTGCAAGTGGGTCCTAATATGCATGGGGACCCCTTTATGCCCGAGGTAGGCCTAAACGTCACATATGCGAGGCTGTGATAGGTTTGTCCAAGTCGTCCAACTGTAATGCTTTTGTTGGAAATGGCGACCAAATGACGGTGCACTTTTTCCAATTTGAGCATGTCATGATTAGGCTTGGATTTGTCTATCATTGTCACGCTACACATAATATGCTGTTGGTCGTTGGGTTGAGAAACCCGTCGACAAGTTTGGTGTCTTCCTAATTGTGGTGTCAATGCCAAGGATTGACCCACCTAAGGTAAATGCATGCATGCCTTAAATGAAGGGTGGTGTAGCTCTATCTTAAGTTTGCTAAGATTTGGCTTACTAGACGCAAGGTTCCCGAGTGGACTACTCGAGTGAGAAGGCTACACGACCACCGGTTGGACCGGATTCTCCGCGCAAAACACCAACTCTCTTAAATTTGGGTGTTTGAAAGAAATTTGCAGGTGCGCAAAGCACACCCGCGTGTTGTGTGTGATTGTGTGAATTTTCCAGAGTGGAAGAAATATGAGCGGAATGCCAGTTTAGGGAAATCAGTCTAGCAGGTAGCAATTAAAATAAACAAAATACAACACACAAAATTAAATGCAAAAATAATGCCAAATAATAACCCTAGGTCTGTTGTGGTTAAGAACCTTAAGTCCCCAGTGGAGTCGTCATTCTGTCGCGCCCGTTTTCGACCGCGACTTTATTCTAAAAGCGAACCCTGCTTAAATAAAAATGTTAGAAAAATAAATAAAAATAATGCTAGAAGAGCTAAATGTTAAAAGGATACTAAAATATTGAAAGGTGCTAAATGCTAAAGGGTGCTAGGGTTCACGGAGTCGCCACCTAATTATTTTGGGTGAATTAGGACACCTAAGTGTTAACTAGTTTAAAGTAAACATTAACACCATTTAATGGTCTGCTAAACTTAATGAGATTCTGGGTAAGGGTTCTTTATTATCCTAAAGGGAAGGGGTTAGACACCCTAAAGGATCCGCTAACTTGCGGTTGTCCGTTAAAACCTAGGGTTAATTATTATTGCTAAGGAGGCATGTTTGAAAAGTATTTAATAGAAAGTATTTTTGGCGAAAGATTAATAACATTACTGCTATAAAACACATGTAAAGTTTAAAGCATACCCTATATTATTTATGAAAAATAGGTGATGCAAAGTGAATTTACTGACTAATGTATATATTTGCCTACCTTAATTAGTATCCCATATACTTAAAGGGGTTCCTTAGTATACATAAAAATAAGATTTCTATATAGATTTTGTAGCAAATGGGTTAAGAGTTTTGAAAAATAATATCCTAGCTACATAATTAATTATGCAAGTTAAGATTATTAGGTGGTTTAATGTAGCTTAAATTATGTATGGATAATCTAAAACATTTAATTCGAAGGGAAACAAATTGTTACTTTCTAATCTAATGACTTAAGATTTGGCATTCTAAGAGTTCTACTAATAACGTAATGTTAGACAATTAATAAAAATAAATAAATGGGGCGGGGTAGGAAATAAAAGAAGATGACTCGAAGGAAAGGCGATGTCTTTTCGCCGGCGGCTTGGAGTTTCTGGCACAAACATAGATGCACATAGATGTGGATTTTTCACGTTTACTACAGTCTCGCCATGAGACTCTTTGTTGCTCCGATGCGTTTCATGCACAAAAAGAAGATAAGGATTAGAGTGTTTTAAAATTTTAATAATGCAAATAGATAATATGTTAATATAAACCTAGACATGTATATGATCCAATTTATATTTAAATATGGCATTTCAAGAAATGAATTGTCGGCCCAAACCAATAGATTCATAAATGTAGAAGCACGTTGGTATCCTCTTAGGCATATAAGAATAGACACATCCAGAATATAATTAATAAAGATATACAAGCATATATAATCTTTGACATACATACAATATGATTCAATTAACAAAGAAAGTATATTTGCTCACATAAAATCCTCAAGATGGATAGGTCGCTTTGTAGAACCAACATAACGATTATGCACATATTAACCCTAACCCAATGATTTCCTAATTCACACTAATGTCAACTATCATAATAGATACAGAAGGCAGGGGTGATCAATTATAGTCTCAAAGGGGTTGACATGTTTCTTAGACTACTACAAAAGCCTTAAATCTGCTTATCCAATTAGACAGACCTCAAACCAACATCATATGAACTTAATAGCTAAAAAACAGTTCAGACATACCAAGATTAGCATGCTGATCATTTACAATTACTCGGGAAAATCACACAAGACACAATAAATCTTAACCTAGCATATTGGGTATATGTGGGCCTGATTATACACAAACAGTTATCAAACAACATGGACCTAACTAACACAGCCTTAAAATCAGCATGATAAACACTTAAAATAGGTGCCAGCAGATTCATGAGAAACCGAGAAGACCAAATAACCAATAGAGATAGCATTTTTAAACAGAAAAGATAGCTGGATCTGCACTGAGCATACAAGAACAATATCTTTTATCAAATATAGTAAAGATCATCACTGTAAACAGAGCACCACAGTTAACTTGGGTGAGATTATATGCTGTCAAGGACCCATTTTAGGATTTAAACCGGTAAGGCTAAGTGTGTAGTCATATCAACAACACGAGGCTCAGAAGATAAATAATTAAGCACCCAGAGAAGATATTTTAGGCATACAAACGGGACAAATTTCTCTCCTAAATAAACATGAAGAGTTGCATATTTGCATAACATCAATAGAATAAGGATATGATCCAAAGAAGAGAAAAATACTTAACAAACCTCGACAAAACACTGAAAAGGAACAGGAGGACAAAGCAGTAGTCTGCCAAGACATTTCCACCAAACTCATACTCAATAATTGGTAAACACAAAATAGACATGCTGTACAGGGATAAATTAAGCAGCCAAGGCACAAGGAACCAACATTTCAAATAGACAATGTAGATTTATATATATGCAACCTGTCAAAGGGAGTAGACATTTTGTTTTAATACAAAAGGGTTCATCCAAATCATTTTCTTAACTCAACCCTCCTAAACAAATTTCTTGATAGTCCACTTAGTCCATCAGATGTATTTAACATATGAAACAAGATTACAAATTAAGACATGGAATACAACCAAAGATATAGCTTAACATAGTATGGTCTAATCTAATAAGAAATTTAAGGCAAAAGCTTAACAGACAATAACCAGAGCACGATATAATTCAGGAGATGTAAAATATTGACGTGAAGGATTTCCCTAATTGAGCGGGCATGACACTTTTAGCTAGGTAGAGCAAGATACTCGATCTCAAACCGACATACCGGGATGTAACAATCTACGAACTTGTTGACACCATAGAAACTTTCGATCAATCAACATCACAATCAGATATTAGGCAAACGTACTCGGCTTATGATATTAAATATGAACCTAGTAATAGCTTTAGATAATCAGAATCTAACAAGATAGGCTAAAACATATTGAAGACTTTTATAACAACATTAACAAATATAATCAAGAAATACATAACAGAAAAATACATAAATTCACATAAAGAACTGAAATTCGACAGGAAAGTGAATTACCTTCTCCGGACAGCGAACCGAGGCAGCGTATCAAGTGTCGATCCACTCGGAGTTTTGTGCGATGCGATAAAAATGGAATGAAGCTGTTGCTTTGAGAATACTTACTGGTTTGTGACGGATTCTTACGAGGAAGACGAAAGGGTTCGATTTTATGTTCTTGCCTTAGCCTTCTAATTTTCGGATTGTAAAGAAGGTATTCTTGAAGATGAAAGCGGTGCTCGACCTTTGTCTTTGCCTCTGAGCTCTGTCGTGCTGTGCTCTTCCAATGATGCCCTCGATCGGATTGCTTCATCGTGCTCTCCTCTTCTCGATGTTCTGCCGTCTGGGTTCTTCACTGTGCTCGACTGATGCCCTCCATCGATGCCCTGGGTCTCCTCCCTTGCATGTGTTTATATAGCCCTCGTTTGAGTTCTAATATTGGTAAGTAAATAAAGGCGGATTTTGGACGATATTGGTGCTGATTCGTAATGATTTTGAACCGGCAAGGTAAGGAAATCGTCGAGGTGTTAAGGAGAGATCCTGGTTGCGAACGGTAAGGACAGGGTGTTGATATGGTAAGGGAAAGTTGGCTGGGGTGCGCGGATAAAGGAAAGTCCCGGATTCTCCGGCGAGAATCTCGGGATGCGCTGGTGTTGGTGCGGCGGTCGATTTTAGGTTTAGGTTTCTTTAGGTTTTCTATTGGGTCTGGTGTGGAAGACGATATGGGGAAGAGCTGCTGATAAGGGGAAATCAAAACATTGAATTGGGCTGAGGGAAAATAACGGGGTGAGTTGGGCGTGGTCATGTCACGCGGTCGCGTCGTGAAATAAGGGAAAAGGTTTGGGCTGGGTAGTTAAATTAGGGTGTTAGTTTTAAGTAGGTATTTAATTAGGAGTTAATTAATTAATTAGTGATTAATTTAATAAATTGTGCTTAAATTATTTAGGTGTTCTATTAGCCTAAGTTTAAATTTAAATAATAAATGCGGGTGTGCTATTTAGTTAATGCTTAATAATTTAGAATGCGGCGCTATTATTTTAAAATCTTATTATTGTTGTATTTTATTATTATAAAATTGTTTTAAAATTAGTGTAATTTTATAGTTAATGACTGGACGGGAGGGTCAAAATTGGGTGTCAACAAGCAGTACACAATAAAGGAGGAGAGAGTATCGGTAGATCTGTTTTTGTATTTTGAAAGAAGGGTAGAAGCCCAAAGGTGTGAGGGATTGGTGAATAGTCTCAAAGGGAGACTAGTTAGCATGGCAAGGTTCTTTTGTCTAGCTGTTAGAATGTCTAAACCACCATTTTCTTTAGGAGAAGTAACCAGATTCCAGTTTATATAGTGGAGTTTGCGCTTTTCACTGGAAGTACCCCATAGGAAATCTCTTTGAATTTTGTCTATGGTTTTGCAAACTTTGGTGGGTAAATCGAAATTGCATAGTTTGAGTAGGAATAGCATTGAGGGTAGACTTAATTAAGGTAGTTCTACCAGCTGGACGAAGGAAATTGATCTTCGATTTGAGAGTCTGGTTCTTAAGTTGTCAATGCTATAATGTTAACCTATTAACAATAATCTTAGTGATTATTTTATAGCTAGTATTGCAGAGTCCTATTGGTCTAACATTTTAAGCTTCTAAGTGAGTGAAGTAGCAAAGTCTTATAAGAGTGAGTTGTAGTATCTTGTTGTTGAGTGAGAGTGTTCTTGTAATATTTGTTTGAGTTGAATAAAAGTTCTTTGTGAGAGTTTTCATTTCCAAAAAAGTGATATAAGAGCCAATTGGAAAGTATACACTATTGTATATTAAATCGAAGGTCTCGACGATAGGAATCCGCCGCAAGAATCTCCCGGCCGAGTTCGACGCGCCACCACGCGCCATCGAGAGAGTGTCGCCAGAAATCGAGTTGACTCACCGAGTCACCCGAGTTGGAGCCGAGTTGGCCAATCCGTAAGCTCATAACCGAGCCGCCAAAGCCGAGTTGATTGAGCCATCAAAGTCGCTGATCGTTAATCGCGACCGCTGACCCAAAATTGAAAATTTGACAAGGTCCTTCTAAGGTGTTTCGCGTCTAGATTCATCCATACAATCGATTTTGCAAATTTTCATTATATTGAGAGATATGGCAAATAGTATGGCACCATTCCAAGTCACGACACTCAACAACAACAACAACAACAACTACGATATTTGGAGTATCAAAATGAAGCGCACTTCGATCACAAGATATGTGAGATATCATAGAGAAAATCTAATAATGAGCCTGCGGATGATGCTGCTTTTACTGTTCTCCTGAGCACATGCCCGAACCATCTCAAAAATTAAAGACCAGTGCGTGGGGCAAAAGATCGTTGCTTTTGAAGGAAATCCGCTTAAAAAAATGAAATGACTGATTATGTTATTTTTGTACAGTCGAGATATTAGCCTAAATATGTACTTAAACTATTAAATTATCACTATTCTAAGGGGACGAGGCTATATAACTTGAAGAAAATTAACAACTACTATTAGATAATTTGCTGGCTAGCTAGTGAATATTCCCTAAGTTGCAAAAATAAACTACTAGAATCTTTGTCTTTTACAATCATTCTTTCCTATTTATTTTCCCCCCAAAGCAATGGCTAGAATAAACATTTTAGAACTGCAAGAGCTTCTAATTAACTTGCTTTTGCTAAATGGTACTGTTGAAATTTTCAACACAACCTAATTATTTGTATTTGCATCTTACTCCAATAGAGAAGCTGCTCCATAGAAGATTAACTAATGTTTACTGTATATGTTGAGGGTAGTTAGAATCAACAGTAGCATTTCATTTTACTAAGCATTGTTTGCATTCCATTTTATTGTTAGTACTAGAGCATTCCATTTTATTGTTAGTACTAGTATTTTACCATTCTACCCTCTCCCTAGTAGTTTACCATTTTACCCTTTTAGTAAAAGGAAGCCTATACAATGTAATCGTTTTAGGTTTCTTCTTCATTACAAAATAAGAAAAGTTCTGCAAACTTCCTTCTCCTCCAATTTCCCCTTCCTCCATTATTGTACATAGAAGCTTAGATTCTTCTTCCTAGCTGCAATTTAACATGGTATCAAAGCCAGCGCAGTGAAGAATCGAGAGATTATACACATGCAGCAGTCGATTATGACTCGCTGAATTTTACGAAATTCAGATCTGTTTTTTCATTTTTTGAGTTTTTTTTTGAGGTTACACCGCATCGTCTCTTACAATTTCAGTTGATTGAGCACTTATATGGACAACGTCAACACATTTACAGCAGATTCAGCTATGACAGTGGAAAACATAGCAGATCACAATCATCCTCTCTTCCTAGGAGCATCGGACACAGCGGGAGCAATACAAATGGAGATTCACCGGTGTATGGAAAACTATACCCTCCGTGTCGATCTACGGTTGGTCCTATTGACGAAGAACAAAATTGGATTCATAGATGGTTCAATTAAGCGAGATACATTCGGTCCAAATCAAGAGACAAATGGGATCGATGTAACGTCAGTAGTTATCTCTCGATTATGAAGAATGTTAATAAGAATCTATCGAGTAGATATCAGATAGATCGATCGCCATGCAGTGTGGAAGGATCTAAAGGAAAGGTTCGATAAAATAAATCTATCTAGGGTTTATCAACTGAAAAGAGAGCTCACAATGTTGACTCAAGGAGTTTCACCTGTGTCGAATTATTACTCTAGATTGAAGGACTTATGGGACGAGATCGACTCGATAATTCCCCCACCAATATGCGATTGTACAAGTCCAAGAGAATACATAGAGCACTTGTCTAATCAAAGGTTATTGGAATTTCTAATGGGACTGAATGACGGTTATAATCAGGCAAGGAGCCATATACTCTTGATGTCTCCTACTCCAAGTGTAAACCAAGCTTACGCAATGATTGCACAAGACGAGAGCCAAAAGCATATAGCAGAAGGTCATTTCTATGGAGGAGAAAATACTGAGAATATTGTACTGGCCACCGATTCTCGTAATAAACAAAGAATACAGAAAAGGTCCTATACTTTCTGTGACTATTGTCAAATGAAGGGACATACTAGACAAGGATGCTTCAAGATGATGCATTGTGATTACTGTAAAAAACAAGGACATGTCAAAGAAAAATGCTATGAGTTGATAGGGTATCCATCGGATTATAAAGGAAGAAAGAAGATAGTAAATGTAGCCATGGCTGGTATGCCACAGTTAGAAGGATACGAGGATGCATATCTATCTCGTGACCAAGCAGAGCACCTTAACTACTTGCTCGTGACGTGCACTCCGCAGGCTTGAGGAGATAAAAGCCATGGTTCATCCAAGGGAAACAGACCACAATATGGTCCCCACCACCATAAAGCTCATATGGCGTAAACTTGCACTTGACAAAGAAAGTTCATGGATAGTTGATTCAGAGCAACTAACCATATGGTAAATGATAGAAAAATGATTGAACAACCCGATACATTAGAGAACGCAGGAGAGTGCAATGCCACCGTGACACAGCTTCAATTACACAAACTGGGAACTGCAGGTTAAATGGAGGTGACATTATAAAACATGTGCTATGTGTACCAAGCTTCAAATTTAACTTGCTTTCTGTTTCGAAGCTAACAAAAGAACTGAATTGTAGTGCAAGGTTTTTTTCTGACTTCTTTGTGTTACAGGATCTCTTCACTGGGAAGGTGAAGGAGATTGGTAGAGAAGTAGATGGTTTATACATATTGGAGTCAAAAGGAAGGAGTCTAGAAAGTATGAAGGCAAAGGCACACACCGCAAGAATGACAGATTTAGCCAATGCAGAGCTTTGGCACAGAAGGCTGGGACATGTGCCCATGAGTGTCATTAGAAAGATAGGTAGTTTCAAAAATAAGTCCAATTTCACTATACAACATTGTGGAGTTTGTCCCATGGCAAGACAAACTAGGATGAAATTTCCTGTGAGTAGTAGTAGAACTGATAGTGCATTTCAATTGCTGCACCTTGATGTATGGGGACCATATAGGATCCCCACTTATACTGGTATGAAATACTTCCTAACTGTTGTTGATGACTATACTAGATGGACTTGGATCTTCCTACTTCATGTCAAGTCTGATGTTGTTACCATTCTTAAGAATCTTAGCATAATGATCAAAAATCAGTTTGGAGCATGTATTAAAGGTGTTAGGTCAGATAATGGTTCAGAATTCTTTAATAGATCTTGTAATGAGTTATTTACACAGCTGGGAATTGTGCATCAAAGTTCCTGTCCACATACTCCTCAACAAAATGGAGTAGTGGAAAAAAGACATAGACATATACTAGAAATTGCCAGGGCCATCAAATTTCAGAGTCATATGCCATCTCAATTTTGGGGAGAATGTGTGGAATCAGCTGTCTATGTGATCAATAGGATCCCATCTGTAGTATTGGGTAATGTTTCACCATATGAAAGACTGTATGGAAGGGTTCCTAATCTTTCACATCTGAGAGTCTTGGGATGTCTTTGTTATGCCACCAATTTACAGAAGAAGGACAAGTTTGACACAAGGGCCATCAAATCAGTGTTACTGGGATACTCATCTAGGCAGAAAGGCTACAAATTATTTAATCTCACTAATAACACTGTTTTTGTGAGCAGAGATGTGGCATTTCATGAAAATATCTTTCCCTTCAGAACTCAGCAGCAGGACACCACATCAGAAGTTGGCAGCTTTATTCCTAAAGTTTTTGAAGAGCATATGGACAAGGAGTCCAATGATGGCAGTAGAAACCAACAAACTGTTGAGTCAGATGGAATGCATGTGTCAACACTGCATCAAGATACAAATGTAGAAGGAACTAATTTTGGAGACTCAGCAGATAACTCAGACTTCCTTCATACTGCAAATGTATAATTCGCATACTTCGCATTTCCTTCCTTCTGAAAGTGTTTCCCTTACTTCACCAACTGCTCGCACCAAAGAATCGTGAGATCTCGACAGAGCTGAAGACCACCATCATGGATGCAGACTTCATTCACCGCAAAGAAACTCAAAGCGGTATGCAGTAATGCCTATATCCACCGCTCGCTTCTCTCAGCTATGGAGGCCTATCCTCCACCTATCACAGCTATTTGGTCAAGGAATCAGAAGAATGTGAACCACACTCCTACAGTGAAGCAATGAAAGATAGCAGATGGGTAGAGTCCATGAAGTCTGAAATTCAAGCTTTGGAGGACAACCATACCTGGGAAATAGTGGATCTCCCGCTCGAAAAGGCTATAGGTTGCAAATGGGTGTTCAAGATCAAGTACAAGGCATCTGGTGAGATTGAGAGATTCAAGGCAAGGCTTGTGGCAAAGGGCTACAATCAAAAGGAAGGCATAGATTATCAAGATACTTTTTCCCCGGTGGCAAAAATGGTAACTGTTAGATCTGTCATTTCAGTTGCTGCTTCAAAGGGCTGGAATATATATCAAATGGATGTGTTTAATGCCTTCTTGCAAGGTGATCTCACAGAGGAAGTTTACATGACACTCCCACAGGGGTTTACTAGTCAGCAAGGAAAAGTTTGTAGGCTGTTGAAGTCCCTCTATGGACTGAAACAGGCCTCTCGACAGTGGAACATAAAGCTCACCACATCATTACTCTCTTTTGGATTTGTTCAAAGTCATCTGGATTACTCTCTATTCACCAAGAGGGATGCTCACAGACTGGTGGTGGTGCTTGTTTATGTGGATGATTTGCTTATCACAGGGAATGATGCACTCCTCATCCAGGAGACTAAATCTCTGCTTCGACAAAACTTCAAAATTAAGGATTTAGGTGATTTGCGATATTTTTCAATGGAATTTGCCGTAAATGCAATCGATCAGGATGCATCAGCGTAAATATGCTCTGGAATTGATTGGTGATTTGGGCTTCACAGGAGGAAAACCTGCTGGTTCTCCTATGGAGATGAACATTAAGCTTACTTCTTTTCTTTATGATAAACATGTTGTGGATGATTCTTCTGCTGACTTACACAGTGATCCCCTATTAGATGATCCAGTCAGCTATCAACGATTGATTGGTCGCCTTTTGTATTTAACCCATACTCGACCAGACATTGCTTTTGTCGCCCGCACCGAGCCAATTTCTGCAAGCTCCCAAGGCATCTCATCTTCTGGCAGCACAGAGGGTGGTGAGGTACATAAAAAAGGCTCCTGGTTTGGGGATCTTCTTGTCTTCTGGAAGTTCTACCCAGTTAATTGCTTATTGTGATGCTGATTGGGCTTCCTGCCTCAACACTAGAAGATCCGCACGGGTATCCGTCTTCTTTGAGCCTCCTCATCTCCCCGGAAATAAAAGCAATGCACCATCTCCGGGAGCTCTGCAGGTTCGAGCACAGAGCACGGCCTCTCGCTGTGCGCAGGTAGTTTGGTTATCTGGATTGTTTGCGGATCTTGGTATTTCCTTGTCTTTGCCTGCTCTCGCACCGTGACAGCAAGTCCGCTATCCAAATTGCCGCTAACTCGCTTTCCATGAGCGCATTTAAACACATAGACATTGATCGCCATTTTATCCGAGAAAATACATCGTAGACCGATTTCCACCGCCTATGTTCCAACCGCGATCAACTCCGATGTGCTAACGGCGGACTCACCTGTGGTCATCACTGATTTGTTATCCAAGCTCTACCAAGAACTTGTTTTCGCATCAAGCTCGGGGGTGTTGAGGGTAGTTAGAATCAACAGTAGCATTTCATTTTACTAAGCATTGTTTGCATTCCATTTTATTGTTAGTACTAGAGCATTCCATTTTATTGTTAGTACTAGTATTTTACCATTCTACCCTCTCCCTAGTAGTTTACCATTTTACCCTTTTAGTAAAAGGAAGCCTATACAATGTAATCGTTTTAGTTTTCTTCTTCATTACAAAATAAGAAAAGTTCTGCAAACTTCCTTCTCCTCCAATTTCCCCTTCCTCCATTATTGTACATAGAAGCTTAGATTCTTCTTCCTAGCTGCAATTTAACAGTATATTGGTTTTTGCATAAGAATAAGTCATTAGGCTGAAAAATCAAAGGCAAAATGAACCATCAAAATCTCGAATGAGCCTGTAGAAATTTAATGGTCTTAATTCATCATAATGACACTATAAAAGGGCTTCAACCTTCACTTACCATTTCAAAACGAAAATAAAAACAAACACAATAACCCAATAAAATAAAACACATAAGAAAAATATAAAGAGGGAAAATTAAAAGAAAAGAAAATGGAATTTAATATCAAGGCATCATTTGCATTTCTATTGCTATTTTTAGCAAGATTTGGTGACGCCGACACCAAAGAAATAACCAACCATCTTTGATATTACCAAATATGGCGCATCAAGTAATGGAGATATCAGTAAGGTATGTAAATCATGCATTTTTCTTGATAACTCTCACTAACTATCTTCACATGCATTACAGGAAAACCAATATTTAGAGTTAAGGGGTTCAAAACGAATAATAAGAATGACATATTTTTATATTATGAAATAATTTAATTTTAAATTTTTCATTTATCCTTAATGACATATTTTTGTAATCACAGAAATCTTCTGGTACATTTAAGACATAAGCTTCAATATTCTTTTTCTTTTTCTTAAATTTCATGTTCAGTCGAACATCATCTGCATAAATTGAAATGGTTTGAGAAAGAAAGTCGAGATGTTCAAAAAGAAAGTTATGACATTTCTAGTAGTAAAATACTACCTCATCGAGTATTGATTTATCTTTATGCTTAGCACAAAACAATCTTATTTTGAGTGAAAAGGAGAGCAAAGGACCACGAGGAAGTAAATATTTATATTCTTAAATTATTTTGCATATGTATAGTCGTTCAAGTTGAAAATAGTGTGTTTTAATTTGTTGAACCAAGTGAATTCGCTTTAGATTTGCTTCTAACTAAAACTAATTAATAATTACAATTTCTTTCTTATCTTGATGATTACCAAAAATATGTAGTTTTTTCTTTATTTTTGGCCCGTCAACCGAAATTAATTACGGGCACTAGTCAAAATATACTAAGATATACATTGATTATGTATATTGTATGTATACAATATATATATATACTTAATATATAAGACATACATTTTTCAAATTAGTATTTTATAGAGCGTCCAAGAAAATAATTATCCCTATAGGTTGTGTAATGATAATTTTTCTCTTATTTTGTTGAAACAAAATGTATAGGCAATCGTTGGACGCTTTTAAAGAGGCATGCGTCAACAAGCCCAAGTACAATAGTGATACCAAAAGGCACATTTGAAATGGCTCAAGTAAAACTACAAGGTCCATGCAAGGCACCTCTTGAGCTTCAAGTTCAAGCCACTTTGAAAGCTAATGCAGATCCTAAACAACTAAGTGTCGAGCATCGAATGGTTAATCGTTAATTATATTGATCGCTTCACACTCTCCGTGGTGGTATTTTTGATGGCCAAGGTAAAGCAAGCATGGGCTCAAAATAATTGCAAGGATTCCAAAAGTTGTGGCAATCTTCCCAACGTAGTTACATTTGCATTTCTTTATTTGTTTTCATGGTTTTTAACCTCATTTATCTATATATACCGATGATGCAAGAATACCAATTTCACAAGATTATTGCAATTGACCACATACAAGATTATTTGTTTCATTTGTCAGGTTACTAATTCCATCTATTACGATATTTCTGATTATATTTTAATTGACATGATACTATAATAAACTTTTACAATATCGGTATATAAAAGTCACTTCAAGAATTTAAGTTATATATATTAAAATAGTTAAGATTTTTTACACTATCAATGTAGTTTGAGTTGTGATAGCAGTTGGTTATCCTTGTTGTTATGTTACAAGTAAATTCTTATAATTTAACTCTATTTTACACTTAATGAGATGTTTTGTATATAATTTGTTAAGTTTCAAAAGTGTTTCCCCCCTTAAACAGTGTCCCATCAAACATGATTAGGACTAAGGAGCACCTTATAAGTGACTGTATTTATTTTGTAGAACGCCGCACATACAACTCAAACTTATGTATAAATATTGTGCTCATTGACATATATCTTAACTTTGGTACAGAATTTGAGCTTCAACTTCCTTACAAATTCCACAATCCAAGACATAACTTCACAAGACAGCAAACTGTTCCATGTTAACGTGAACGGTTGCAAGAACTTGACATTCATCCGAAGTTACCATCACTGCTCCAGCAGAAAGTATCAACACCGATGGCATCCACGTGGCGCGATCGAGCAATGTGAACATCACAGATTGTGTCATTGGCACAGGCGATGACTGCATTTCTATAGGTGATGAATTGGAACAACTTCATATCACTAGGGTTACTTGTGGACCTGGCCATGGTATTAGTGTTGGAAGCCTTGGAAAGACTCCTGGTGAAAAGCCTGTGGTGGGAGTTTATGTGAAGAATTGCACATTTATTAATACTGATAATGGTGTTAGGGTGAAGACATGGCCAGCTTCTCATCAAGGTGTTGTCACTGATTTGCACTATGAAGATATCATCGTGCAAAATGTTACCAACCCTATTGTCATTGATCAAGTCTATTGCCCATACAATCAATGCAACAAAGATGTAAGTACTCATATAGTCATATTCACTCATTATTATGCATGCATTAATTTCCACTTATATTTTAAATGACATGATAGTGTAAAACTTTCTTTACACGGTTAGTCAGGGGAAGAACTGCAACCCGCAAAGAGTAGTCAGTTAAACCCCCCTTCGCCGAAAAATTATACTCCCTCAGTTCCATGTTGCTTGATACTAAAAATGGAACATTCTTATATTTTCTTAATAAGAAGCTTTTATAATCATACAAATGTTCTGACATGTTTAATTAATACCACAAATGTCAAAAGTTTTATCACCACACAAAATATTATGACATATTTAAACCATTTCAGAAGTCTTTTTTATTAAACTTTATGTCAAGACAAACTATGATAACTCAAAATGAAACCGAGGAAGTACTATCCATATAGATCAAATATTAGTACTTTCTATACATGTATATCAAATCCCGACTTAGCGAAATTTCTGATTCCACCACTAGTGTTATCGTTGTATAAAAGTTAAACTCGTTGAAAATAAGTTCTAGGTTAATTATTTTTGTTCCTTTGCAGTTGCCATCACAAGTGAAGATAAGCAAAGTGAGTATAAAGAACGTAAGGGGTACATCAAGAACACAAGATGCAGTGCTGCTATTGTGTAGTAAAGGAGTACCATGTGAAGGAGTGGAAGTTGGAGACATAGACATTACCTACAATGGAAAGGAAGGACCAGCTACGTCGAGGTGTGAGAATGTCAAGCCAACCCTTGTAGGGAAGCAAAATCCACCTGCTTGTCTTGAGCTCACTTTCTGAGCCTTACTAATTTATGTAGTTCCTAAGTCTTGTGCTTATTTTAGTAGTAACCTTTTTTTAAAGATGTGAGAATCTACCAGTTTACATTGGTCCTGTCCAGTCTAATTGAGCTTTATAGCTTCTAAGTTTTTTTTCTTCTTTTAAATTCTAGAGTTTTTTATATATCCTCATTGAAAGAGGAAATGTGCACAATATTCAAAGTGTAAAACTACACATGAATAAGTAATAGGATATCCTCATGGCGAGAGATTTTTTAACACGATATATTGATTGGTATCTACTAGCTTCTATACATAGATAGCCTCTTAATTTATTTATTAATTTTATTTAGATATACAAAACATGTTATGTAAATAAGTTAAATCACTTTCAAGTTTTTATTTACTTATTTGAGTCAAGTAATTTATGGCATGTACGTTTGCGACATGTCAACTACAAAATCATGCAAAAATGATCAACTTCAAAGTATTGCATAACTTTCAAGCTTGTCTTTACTTACTTGAATCAAATAATTTATGACATGCACGTTTGCGATATATCAATTACAGAATTATGCAAAAAATACTTGATATTGCCTACATTTAAAAATAATATTTCAAAATATTAAATATGTGTTGAATCGAAGTATGTTAAACCTCCTTATAAGTCTGTTGAAAGGAATTTCAATTGTTTATACTGATATTGTGTGATATAAAATCAATACTATCTCGCGGTGTCAAGAAGTATTTTATAACATTTATTGATGATAACACCGAACATTGCTATATTTACTTACTTAGTACTTTCTCTGTGTCAATTTATATGAGGGGGTTTGACAATCTTTGATTCAATTTTAAACATAGATTCTTCGAATATTTTATAATGAAATTTACATATTTGAAAACTACATAATATGATACATATGCATAATTAATAATTCATATGCATAATTAATAATTCATAATATCTGAAAAAAGTTGGAGAAAATTATAGTAAAAGAAAGAGATGTTTGACTCTCCAAATAATAACAACTTCGGAATAAAGGGAGTAATAAAGATGAAGTAATTGATACATGCGAGCAATACAAAATTAAGTTGAAACACAATTGATACATACGAGCAAAGACACAACAAAGGAGGAGAGAGTATCAGAGATCTGCTTTTGTATTTTGAAAGAAGAGTAGGCTCAAAGGTGTGAGGGATTGGTGAATAGTCTCAAAGGGAGACTAGTTAGCATGGCAAGGTTCTTTTGTCTAGCTGTTAGAATGTCTAAACCACAATTTTCTTTAGGAGAAGTAACCAGATTCCAGTTTATATAGTGGAGTTTGCGCTTTTCACTGGAAGTACCCCATAGGAAATCTCTATGAATTTTGTCTATGGTTTTGCAAACTTTGGTGGGTAAATCGAAATTGCATAGTTTGAGTAGGAATAGCATTGAGGGTAGACTTAATTAAGGTAGTTCTACCAGCTGGACGAAGGAAATTGATCTTCGATTTGAGAGTCTGGTTCTTAAGTTGTCAATGTTATAATGTTAACCTATTAACAATAATCTTAGTGATTATTTTATAGCTAGTATTGCAGAGTCCTATTGGTCTAACATTTTTAAGCTTCTAAGTGAGTGAAGTAGCAAAGTCTTATAAGAGTGAGTTGTAGTATCTTGTTGTTGAGTGAGAGTGTTCTTGTAATATTTGTTTGAGTTGAATAAAAGTTCTTTGTGAGAGTTTTCATTTCCAAAAAAGTGATATAAGAGCCAATTGGAAAGTATACACTATTGTATATTAAATCGAAGGTCTCGACGATAGGAATCCGCCGCCGCAAGAATCTCCCCGGTCAGAGTTCAGACGCGCCATCGAGAGAGTGTCGCAGAAATCGAGTTGACTCACCGAGTCACCCGAGTTGAGCCGAGTTGGCCAATCCGTAAGCTCATAACCGAGCCGCCAAAGCCGAAGTTGATTGAGCCATCAAAGTCGCTGATCGTTAATCGTGACCGCTGACCCAAAATTGAAAATTTGACAAGGTCCTTCTAAGGTGTTTCGCGTTTCTAGATTCATCCATACAATCGATTTTGCAAATTTTCATTATATTGAGAGATATGGCAAATAGTATGGCACCATTCCAAGTCACGACACTCAACAACAACAACAACAACAACTACGATATTTGGAGTATCAAAATGAAGGCACTTCTTGATCACAAGATATGTGAGATATCATAGAGAAAATCTAATAATGAGCTCATGATGATGTCGCTTTTATCGTTTCTCCCGAGCACATGCCCAACCATCTCAAAAATTAAAGACCAGTGCGTGGGGCAAAAAGATCAGTGCTTTTGAATGGAAATCCGCTTAAAAAAATGAAATGACTGATTATGTTGTTTTTGTACCGTCGAGATATTAGCCTAAATATGTACTTAAACTATTAAATTATCACTATTCTAAGGGGACGAGGCTATATAACTTGAAGAAAATTAACAACTACTATTAGATAATTTGCTGGCTAGCTAGTGAATATTCCCTAAGTTGCAAAAATAAACTACTAGAATCTTTGTCTTTTACAATCATTCTTTCCTATTTATTTTCCCCCCAAAGCAATGGCTAGGATAAACATTTTAGAACTGCAAGAGCTTCTAATTAACTTGCTTTTGCTAAATGGTACTGTTGAAATTTTCAACACAACCTAATTATTTGTATTTGCATCTTACTCCAATAGAGAAGCTGCTCCATAGAAGATTAACTAATGTTTACTGTATATTGGTTTTTGCATAAGAATAAGTCATTAGACTGAAAAATCAAAGGCAAAATGAACCACCAAAATCCCGAATGAGCCTGTAGAAATTTAATGGTCTTAATTCATCATAATGACACTATAAAAGGGCTTCAACCTTCACTTACCATTTCAAAACGAAAATAAAAACAAACACAATAACCCAATAAAATAAAACACATAAGAAAAATATAAAGAGGGAAAATTAAAAGAAAAGAAAATGGAATTTAATATCAAGGCATCATTTGCATTTCTATTGCTATTTTTAGCAAGATTTGGTGACGCTCAGACACCAGCAGCTCAACCAGCCATCTTTGATATTACCAAATATGGCGCATCAAGTAATGGAGATATCAGTAAGGTATGTAAATCATGCATTTTTCTTGATAACTCTCACTAACTATCTTCACATGCATTATAGGAAAACCAATATTTAGAGTTAAGGGGTTCAAAACGAATAATAAGAATGACATATTTAATTTAATTTTAAATTTTTCATTTATCCTTAATGACATATTTTTGTAATCACAGAAATCTTCTGGTACATTTAAGACATAAGCTTCAATATTCTTTTTCTTTTTCTTAAATTTCATGTTCAGTCGAACATCATCTGCATAAATTGAAATGGTTTGAGAAAGAAAGTCGAGATGTTCAAAAAGAAAGTTATGACATTTCTAGTAGGAAAATACGGCCCTACTGAGTATTGATTTATCTTTATGCTTAGCACAAAACAATCTTATTTTGAGTGAAAAGGAGAGCAGTGACCCGCCGAGGAAGTAAATATTTATATTCTTAAATTATTTTGCATATGTATAGTCGTTCAAGTTGAAAATAGTGTGTTTTAATTTGTTGAACCAAGTGAATTCGCTTTAGATTTGCTTCTAACTAAAACTAATTAATAATTACAATTTCTTTCTTATCTTGATGATTACCAAAAATATGTAGTTTTTTCTTTATTTTTGGCCCGTCAACCGAAATTAATTACGGGCACTAGTCAAAATATACTAAGATATACATTGATTATGTATATTGTATGTATACAATATATATATACTTAATATATAAGACATACATTTTTCAGCTAGTATTTTATAGAGCGGTCCAAGAAAATAATTATCCCTATAGGTTGTGTAATGATAATTTTTTCTCTTATTTTGTTGAAACAAAATGTATAGGCACTGTTGGACGCTTTTAAAGAGGCATGTGCGTCAACAAGCCCAAGTACAATAGTGATACCAAAAGGCACATTTGAAATGGCTCAAGTAAAACTACAAGGTCCATGCAAGGCACCTCTTGAGCTTCAAGTTCAAGCCACTTTGAAAGCTAATGCAGATCCTAAACAACTAAGTGCTGATACTGAATGGTTAACTGTTAATTATATTGATCGTTTCACACTCTCTGGTGGTGGTATTTTTGATGGCCAAGGTAAAGCAAAGATGGGCTCAAAATAATTGCAAGGATTCCAAGAGTTGTGGCAATCTTCCCAACGTAAGTTACATTTGCATTTCTTTATTTGTTTTCATGGTTTTGAACCTCATTTATCTATATATATTGATGATGCAAGAATACAAATTTCACAAGATTACATTGCAATTGACCTGTCATACAAGATTATTTGTTTCATTTTTCAAGTTACTAATTCCATCTATTACGATATTTCTGATTATATTTTAATTGACATGATACTATAATAAACTTTTACAATATCGGTATATAAAAGTCACTTCAAGAATTTTAGTTATATATATTAAAATAGTTAAGATTTTTTACACTATCAATGTAGTTTGAGTTGTGATAGCAGTTGGTTATCCTTGTTGTTATGTTACAAGTAAATTCTTATAATTTAACTCTATTTTACACTTAATGAGATGTTTTGTATATAATTTGTTAAGTTTCAAAAGTGTTTCCCCCCCTTAAACGGTGTCCCATCAAACATGATTAGGACGGAAGGAGCACCTTATAAGTGACTGTATTTATTTTGTAGAACGTCAGCATATACAACTCAAACTTATGTATAAATATTGTGCTCATTGACATATATCTTAACTTTGGTACAGAATTTGAGCTTCAACTTCCTTACAAATTCCACAATCCAAGACATAACTTCACAAGACAAAGAAACTGTTCCATGTTAACGTGAACGGTTGCAAGAACTTGACATTCATCCGAGTTACCATCACTGCTCCAGCAGAAAGTATCAACACCGATGGCATCCACGTGGCGCGATCGAGCAATGTGAACATCACAGATTGTGTCATTGGCACAGGCGATGACTGCATTTCTATAGGTGATGAATTGGAACAACTTCATATCACTAGGGTTACTTGTGGACCTGGCCATGGTATTAGTGTTGGAAGCCTTGGAAAGACTCCTGGTGAAAAGCCTGTGGTGGGAGTTTATGTGAAGAATTGCACATTTATTAATACTGATAATGGTGTTAGGGTGAAGACATGGCCAGCTTCTCATCAAGGTGTTGTCACTGATTTGCACTATGAAGATATCATCGTGCAAAATGTTACCAACCCTATTGTCATTGATCAAGTCTATTGCCCATACAATCAATGCAACAAAGATGTAAGTACTCATAGTCATATTCACTCATTATTATGCATACATTAATTTCCACTTATATTTTAAATGACATGATAGTGTAAAACTTTCTTTACACGGTTAGTCAGGGGAAGAACTGCAACCCGCAAAGAGTAGTCAGTTAAACCCCCCTTCGCCGAAAAATTATACTCCCTCAGTTCCATGTTGCTTGATACTAAAAATGGAACATTCTTATATTTTCTTAATAAGAAGCTTTTATAATCATACAAATGTTCTGACATGTTTAATTAATACCACAAATGTCAAAAGTTTTATCACCACACAAAATATTATGACATATTTAAACCATTTCAGAAGTCTTTTTTATTAAACTTTATGTCAAGACATACTATGATAACTCAAAATGAAACGGAGGAAGTACTATCCATATAGATCAAATATTAGTACTTTCTATACATGTATATCAAATCCCGACTTAGCGAAATTTCTGATTCCACCACTAGTGTTATCGTTGTATAAAAGTTAAACTCGTTGAAAATAAGTTCTAGGTTAATTATTTTTGTTCCTTTGCAGTTGCCATCACAAGTGAAGATAAGCAAAGTGAGTATAAAGAACGTAAGGGGTACATCAAGAACACAAGATGCAGTGCTGCTATTGTGTAGTAAAGGAGTACCATGTGAAGGAGTGGAAGTTGGAGACATAGACATTACCTACAATGGAAAGGAAGGACCAGCTACGTCGAGGTGTGAGAATGTCAAGCCAACCCTTGTAGGGAAGCAAAATCCACCTGTTTGTGCTGGAGCTCAGTCTTCTTGAGCTTTACTAATTTATGTAGCCTAAGTCTTGTGCTTATTTTAGTAGTAACCTTTTTTAAAGATGTGAGAATCTACCACTTACATTGGTCCTGTCCAGTCTAATTGAGCTTTATAGCTTCTAAGTTTTTTTTCTTCTTTTAAATTCTAGAGTTTTTTATATATCCTCATTGAAAGAGGAAATGTGCACAATATTCAAAGTGTAAAACTACACATGAATAAGTAATAGGATATCCTCATGGCGAGAGATTTTTTAACACGATATATTGATTGGTATCTACTAGCTTCTATACATAGATAGCCTCTTAATTTATTTATTAATTTTATTTAGATATACAAAACATGTTATGTTTCAATTGAATACTTAAACATATGATAAATATATTGTTCTTATTAAACAGTCAAGACACTTTTGATTTAAATTTTGAAAAGCTTTACATGTGATTATTATGTAAATAAGTTAAATCATTTCAAGTTTTTAATTACTTATTTGAGTCAAGTAATTTATGGCATGTACGCTTATGACATGTCAACTACAAAATCATGCAAAAATGATCAACTTCAAAGTATTGCATAACTTTCAAGCTTGTCTTTACTTACTTGAATCAAATAATTTATGACATGCACGCTATGTATATATCAATTACGTAATTATGCAAAAATACTTGATATTGCCTACATTTAAAAATAATATTTCAAAATATTAAATATGTGTTGAATCAAGTATGTTAAACCTCCTTATAAGTCAGTTGAAAGGAATTTCAATTGTTTATACCGATATTGTGTGATATAAAATCAATACTATCTCGCATGTGTCAAGAAGTATTTTATAACATTTATTGATGATAACACCTAACATTGCTATATTTACTTACTTAGTACTTTCTCCGTGTCAATTTATATGAGGGGTTTGACAATCTTTGATTCAATTTTAAACATAGATTCTTCAATATTTTATAATGAAATTTACATATTTGAAAACTACATAATATGATACATATGCATAATTAATAATTCATATGCATAATTAATAATTCATAATATCTGAAAAAAGTTGGAGAAAATTATAGTAAAAGAAAGAGATGTTTGACTCTCCAAATAATAACAACTTCGGAATAAAGGAGTAATAAAGATGAAGTAATTGATACATGCGAGCAATACAAAATTAAGTTGAAACACAATTGATACATGCGAGCAAAGACACAATAAAGGAGGAGAGAGTATCTAGAGATCTGTTTTTGTATTTTGAAAGAAGAGTAGAAGCCCAAAGGTGTGAGGGATTGGTGAATAGTCTCAAAGGGAGACTAGTTAGCATGGCAAGGTTCTTTTGTCTAGCTGTTAGAATGTCTAAACCACAATTTTCTTTAGGAGAAGTAACCAGATTCCAGTTTATATAGTGGAGTTTGCGCTTTTCACTGGAAGTACCCCATAGGAAATCTCTATGAATTTTGTCTATGGTTTTGCAAACTTTGGTGGGTAAATCGAAATTGCATAGTTTGAGTAGGAATAGCATTGAGGGTAGACTTAATTAAGGTAGTTCTACCAGCTGGACGAAGGAAATTGATCTTCGATTTGAGAGTCCGTTCTTAAGTTGTCAATGCTATAATGTTAACCTATTAACAATAATCTTAGTGATTATTTTATAGCTAGTATTGCGAGTCCTATTGGTCTAACATTTTTAAGCTTCTAAGTGAGTGAAGTAGCAAAGTCTTATAAGAGTGAGTTGTAGTATCTTGTTGTTGAGTGAGAGTGTTCTTGTAATATTTGTTCGAGTTGAATAAAAGTTCTTTGCAGAGTTTTCATTTCCAAAAAGTGATATAAGAGCCAATTGGAAAGTATACACTATTGTATATTAAATCGAAGGTCTCGACGATAGGAATCACGCAAGAATCTCCCTGCCAGAGTTCGACGCGCCACCACGCGCCATCGAGAGAGTGTCGCCAGAAAATCGAGTTGACTCACCGAGTCACCCGAGTTGGAGCCGAGTTGGCCAATCCGTAAGCTCGTTAACCGAGCCGCCAAAGCCGAAGTTGATTGAGCCATCAAAGTCGCTGATCGTTAATCGTGACCGCTGACCCAAAATTGAAAATTTGACAAGGTCCTTCTAAGGTGTTTCTGCGTTCTAGATTCATCCATACAATCGATTTTGCAAATTTTCATTATATCGAGAGATATGGCAAATAGTATGGCACCATTCCAAGTCACGACACTCAACAACAACAACAACAACAACTACGATATTTGGAGTATCAAAATGAAGGCACTTCGATCACAAGATATGTGAGATATCATAGAGAAAATCTAATAATGAGCTCCGGATGATGTCGCTTATCGTTTCTCCTGAGCACATGCCCGAACCATCTCAAAAATTAAAGACCAGTGTGTGGGGCAAAAAGATCAGTGCTTTTGAATGGAAATCCGCTTAAAAAAATGAAATGACTGATTATGTTGTTTTTGTACCGTCGAGATATTAGCCTAAATATGTACTTAAACTATTAAATTATCACTATTCTAAGGACGAGGCTATATAACTTGAAGAAAATTAACAACTACTATTAGATAATTTGCTGGCTAGCTAGTGAATATTCCTAAGTTGCAAAAATAAACTACTAGAATCTTTGTCTTTTACAATCATTCTTTCCTATTTATTTTCCCCCCAAAGCAATGGCTAGGATAAACATTTTAGAACTGCAAGAGCTTCTAATTAACTTGCTTTTGCTAAATGGTACTGTTGAAATTTTCAACACAACCTAATTATTTGTATTTGCATCTTACTCCAATAGAGAAGCTGCTCCATAGAAGATTAACTAATGTTTACTGTATATTGGTTTTTGCATAAGAATAAGTCATTAGACTGAAAATCAAAGGCAAAATGAACCACCAAAATCCCGAATGAGCCTGTAGAAATTTAATGGTCTTAATTCATCATAATGACACTATAAAAGGGCTTCAACCTTCACTTACCATTTCAAAACGAAAATAAAAACAAACACAATAACCCAATAAAATAAAACACATAAGAAAAATATAAAGAGGGAAAATTAAAAGAAAAGAAAATGGAATTTAATATCAAGGCATCATTTGCATTTCTATTGCTATTTTTAGCAAGATTTGGTGACGCTCAGACACCAAAGAACTCAACCACCATCTTTGATATTACCAAATATGGCGATCAAGTAATGGAGATATCAAGAAGGTATGTAAATCATGCATTTTTCTTGATAACTCTCACTAACTATCTTCACATGCATTATAGGAAAACCAATATTTAGAGTTAAGGGTTCAAAACGAATAATAAGAATGACATATTTAATTTAATTTTAAATTTTTCATTTATCCTTAATGACATATTTTTGTAATCACGTAAATCTTCCGTACATTTAAGACATAAGCTTCAATATTCTTTTTCTTTTCTTAAATTTCATGTTCAATAACATCATCCGCATAAATTGAAATGGTTTGAGAAAGAAAGTCGAGATGTTCAAAAAGAAAGTTATGACATTTCTAGTAGGAAAATACTACCCTCCGAGTATTGATTTATCTTTATGCTTAGCACAAAACAATCTTATTTTGAGTGAAAAGGAGAGCAGTGACCCGCCGAGGAAGTAAATATTTATATTCTTAAATTATTTTGCATATGTATAGTCGTTCAAGTTGAAAATAGTGTGTTTTAATTTGTTGAACCAAGTGAATTCGCTTTAGATTTGCTTCTAACTAAAACTAATTAATAATTACAATTTCTTTCTTATCTTGATGATTACCAAAAATATGTAGTTTTTTCTTTATTTTTGGCCCACAACCTAAATTAATTACTGCACTAGTCAAAATATACTAAGATATACATTGATTATGTATATTGTATGTATACAATATATATATACTTAATATATAAGACATACATTTTTCATTTAGTATTTTATAGAGCGGTCCAAGAAAATAATTATCCCTATAGGTTGTGTAATGATAATTTTTCTCTTATTTTGTTGAAACAAAATGTATAGGCACTGTTGGACGCTTTTAAAGAGGCATGTGCGCCAACAAGCCCAAGTACAATAGTGATACCAAAAGGCACATTTGAAATGGCTCAAGTAAAACTACAAGGTCCATGCAAGGCACCTCTTGAGCTTCAAGTTCAAGCCACTTTGAAAGCTAATGCAGATCCTAAACAACTAAGTCGAGCATCGAATGGTTAATCGTTAATTATATTGATCGTTTCACACTCTCCGTGGTGGTATTTTTGATGGCCAAGGTAAAGCAAAGATGGGCTCAAAATAATTGCAAGGATTCCAAGAGTTGTGGCAATCTTCCCAACGTAAGTTACATTTGCATTTCTTTATTTGTTTTCATGGTTTTGAACCTCATTTATCTATATATATTGATGATGCAGTAATACCAATTTCACAGTATCATTGCAATTGACCTGTCATACAAGATTATTTGTTTCATTTTTCAGGTTACTAATTCCATCTATTACGATATTTCTGATTATATTTTAATTGACATGATACTATAATAAACTTTTACAATATCGGTATATAAAAGTCACTTCAAGAATTTAAGTTATATATATTAAAATAGTTAAGATTTTTTACACTATCAATGTAGTTTGAGTTGTGATAGCAGGTTGGTTATCCTTGTTGTTATGTTACAAGTAAATTCTTATAATTTAACTCTATTTTACACTTAATGAGATGTTTTGTATATAATTTGTTAAGTTTCAAAAGTGTTTCCCCCCTTAAACGGTGTCCCATCAAACATGATTAGGACGGAAGGAGCACCTTATAAGTGACCTGTATTTATTTTGTAGAACGTCAGTGCACATACAACTCAAACTTATGTATAAATATTGTGCTCATTGACATATATCTTAACTTTGGTACAGAATTTGAGCTTCAACTTCCTTACAAATTCCACAATCCAAGACATAACTTCACAAGACAGCAAACTGTTCCATGTTAACGTGAACGGTTGCAAGAACTTGACATTCATCCGAGTTACCATCACTGCTCCAGCAGAAAGTATCAACACCGATGGCATCCACGTGGCGCGATCGAGCAATGTGAACATCACAGATTGTGTCATTGGCACAGGCGATGACTGCATTTCTATAGGTGATGAATTGGAACAACTTCATATCACTAGGGTTACTTGTGGACCTGGCCATGGTATTAGTGTTGGAAGCCTTGGAAAGACTCCTGGTGAAAAGCCTGTGGTGGGAGTTTATGTGAAGAATTGCACATTTATTAATACTGATAATGGTGTTAGGGTGAAGACATGGCCAGCTTCTCATCAAGGTGTTGTCACTGATTTGCACTATGAAGATATCATCGTGCAAAATGTTACCAACCCTATTGTCATTGATCAAGTCTATTGCCCATACAATCAATGCAACAAAGATGTAAGTACTCATATAGTCATATTCACTCATTATTATGCATACATTAATTTCCACTTATATTTTAAATGACATGATAGTGTAAAACTTTCTTTACACGGTTAGTGAGGGGAAGAACTGCAACCCGCAAAGAGTAGTCGCTAAACCCCTTCACTAAAAATTATACTCCTCGCCCATGTTGCTTGATACTATTTCCTATCATTCGATCACTATAAAAATGGAACATTCTTATATTTTCTTAATAAGAAGCTTTTATAATCATACAAATGTTCTGACATGTTTAATTAATACCACAAATGTCAAAAGTTTTATCACCACACAAAATATTATGACATATTTAAACCATTTCAGAAGTCTTTTTTATTAAACTTTATGTCAAGACATACTATGATAACTCAAAATGAAACGGAGGAAGTACTATCCATATAGATCAAATATTAGTACTTTCTATACATGTATATCAAATCCCGACTTAGCGAAATTTCTGATTCCACCACTAGTGTTATCGTTGTATAAAAGTTAAACTCGTTGAAAATAAGTTCTAGGTTAATTATTTTTGTTCCTTTGCAGTTGCCATCACAAGTGAAGATAAGCAAAGTGAGTATAAAGAACGTAAGGGGTACATCAAGAACACAAGATGCAGTGCTGCTATTGTGTAGTAAAGGAGTACCATGTGAAGGAGTGGAAGTTGGAGACATAGACATTACCTACAATGGAAAGGAAGGACCAGCTACGTCGAGGTGTGAGAATGTCAAGCCAACCCTTGTAGGGAAGCAAAATCCACTGTCTTGGAGCTCGCTTTCTTGAGCCTTTACTAATTTATAGTAGTTCCTAAGTCTTGTGCTTATTTTAGTAGTAACCTTTTTTAAAGATGTGAGAATCTACCATTTACATTGGTCCTGTCCAGTCTAATTGAGCTTTATAGCTTCTAAGTTTTTTTTCTTCTTTTAAATTCTAGAGTTTTTTATATATCCTCATTGAAAGAGGAAATGTGCACAATATTCAAAGTGTAAAACTACACATGAATAAGTAATAGGATATCCTCATGGCGAGAGATTTTTTAACACGATATATTGATTGGTATCTACTAGCTTCTATACATAGATAGCCTCTTAATTTATTTATTAATTTTATTTAGATATACAAAACATGTTATGTTTCAATTGAATACTTAAACATATGATAAATATATTGTTCTTATTAAACAGTCAAGACACTTTTGATTTAAATTTTGAAAAAGCTTTTACATGTGATTATTATGTAAATAAGTTAAATCATTTCAAGTTTTTAATTACTTATTTGAGTCAAGTAATTTATGGCATGTACGTTTGCGACATGTCAACTACAAAATCATGCAAAAATGATCAACTTCAAAGTATTGCATAACTTTCAAGCTTGTCTTTACTTACTTGAATCAAATAATTTATGACATGCACGCTTTGATATATCAATTACGTAATTATGCAAAAATACTTGATATTGCCTACATTTAAAAATAATATTTCAAAATATTAAATATGTGTTGAATCGAAGTATGTTAAACCTCCTTATAAGTCAGTTGAAAGGAATTTCAATTGTTTATACTGATATTGTGTGATATAAAATCAATACTATCTCGCGGTGTCAAGAAGTATTTTATAACATTTATTGATGATAACACCGAACATTGCTATATTTACTTACTTAGTACTTTCTCTGTGTCAATTTATATGAGGGGGTTTGACAATCTTTGATTCAATTTTAAACATAGATTCTTCGAATATTTTATAATGAAATTTACATATTTGAAAACTACATAATATGATACATATGCATAATTAATAATTCATATGCATAATTAATAATTCATAATATCTGAAAAAAGTTGGAGAAAATTATAGTAAAAGAAAGAGATGTTTGACTCTCCAAATAATAACAACTTCGGAATAAAGGGAGTAATAAAGATGAAGTAATTGATACATGCGAGCAATACAAAATTAAGTTGAAACACAATTGATACATGCGAGCAGTACACAATAAAGGAGGAGAGAGTATCGGTAGATCTGTTTTTGTATTTTGAAAGAAGAGTAGAAGCCCAAAGGTGTGAGGGATTGGTGAATAGTCTCAAAGGGAGACTAGTTAGCATGGCAAGGTTCTTTTGTCTAGCTGTTAGAATGTCTAAACCACAATTTTCTTTAGAAGAAGTAACCAGATTCCAGTTTATATAGTGGAGTTTGCGCTTTTCACTGGAAGTACCCCATAGGAAATCTCTATGAATTTTGTCTATGGTTTTGCAAACTTTGGTGGGTAAATCGAAATTGCATAGTTTGAGTAGGAATAGCATTGAGGGTAGACTTAATTAAGGTAGTTCTACCAGCTGGACGAAGGAAATTGATCTTCGATTTGAGAGTCTGGTTCTTAAGTTGTCAATGCTATAATGTTAACCTATTAACAATAATCTTAGTGATTATTTTATAGCTAGTATTGCAGAGTCCTATTGGTCTAACATTTTTAAGCTTCTAAGTGAGTGAAGTAGCAAAGTCTTATAAGAGTGAGTTGTAGTATCTTGTTGTTGAGTGAGAGTGTTCTTGTAATATTTGTTTGAGTTGAATAAAAGTTCTTTGTGAGAGTTTTCATTTCCAAAAAAGTGATATAAGAGCCAATTGGAAAGTATACACTATTGTATATTAAATCGAAGGTCTCGACGATAGGAATCCGCCGCCGCAAGAATCTCCCCGGTCAGAGTTCAGACGCGCCACCACGCGCCATCGAGAGAGTGCTGCCAGAAAATCGAGTTGACTCACCGAGTCACCCGAGTTGGAGCCGAGTTGGCCAATCCGTAAGCCTGTTAACCGAGCCGTCAAAGCCGAGTTGATTGAGCCATCAAAGTCGTTGACCGTTAACTGTGACCGTTGACCCAAAATTGAAAATTTGACAAGGTCCCTTCTAAGGTGTTTCGGCGTTCTAGATTCATCCATACAATCAGATTTTGCAAATTTTCATTATATTGAGAGATATGGCAAATAGTATGGCACCATTCCAAGTCACGACACTCAACAACAACAACAACAACAACTACGATATTTGGAGTATCAAAATGAAGGCACTTCTTGGATCACAAGATATGTGAGATATCATAGAGAAAATCTAATAATGAGCCTGCGGATGATGCTGCTTTTACTGTTCTCCTGAGCACATGCCCGAACCATCTCAAAAATTAAAGACCAGTGCGTGGGGCAAAAAGATCAGTGCTTTTGAATGGAAATCCGCTTAAAAAAATGAAATGACTGATTATGTTGTTTTTGTATAGTCGAGATATTAGCCTAAATATGTACTTAAACTATTAAATTATCACTATTCTAAGGGGACGAGGCTATATAACTTGAAGAAAATTAACAACTACTATTAGGTAATTTGCTGGCTAGCTCGTGAATATTCCCTAAGTTGCAAAAATAAACTACTAGAATCTTTGTCTTTTACAATCATTCTTTCCTATTTATTTTCCCCCCAAAGCAATGGCTAGGATAAACATTTTATAACTGCAAGAGCTTCTAATTAACTTGCTTTTGCTAAATGGTACTGTTGAAATTTTCAACACAACCTAATTATTTGTATTTGCATCTTACTCCAATAGAGAAGCTGCTCCATAGAAGATTAACTAATGTTTACTGTATATTGGTTTTGCATAAGAATAAGTCATTAGACTGAAAAATCAAAGGCAAAATGAACCACCAAAATCCCGAATGAGCCTGTAGAAATTTAATGGTCTTAATTCATCATAATGACACTATAAAAGGGCTTCAACCTTCACTTACCATTTCAAAACGAAAATAAAAACAAACACAATAACCCAATAAAATAAAACACATAAGAAAAATATAAAGAGGGAAAATTAAAAGAAAAGAAAATGGAATTTAATATCAAGGCATCATTTGCATTTCTATTGCTATTTTTAGCAAGATTTGGTGACGCTCAGACACCAGCAGCTCAACCAGCCATCTTTGATATTACCAAATATGGCGCATCAAGTAATGGAGATATCAGTAAGGTATGTAAATCATGCATTTTTCTTGATAACTCTCACTAACTATCTTCACATGCATTATAGGAAAACCAATATTTAGAGTTAAGGGGTTCAAAACGAATAAGAATAATGACATATTTTTATATTATTAAATAATTTAATTTTAAAATTTTCATTTATCCTTAATGACATATTTTTGTAATCACGTAAATCTTCCGTACATTTAAGACATAAGCTTCAATATTCTTTTTCTTTTTCTTAAATTTCATGTTCAGTCGAACATCATCTGCATAAATTGAAATGGTTTGAGAAAGAAAGTCGAGATGTTCAAAAAGAAAGTTATGACATTTCTAGTAGGAAAATACGGCCCTACTGAGTATTGATTTATCTTTATGCTTAGCACAAAACAATCTTATTTTGAGTGAAAAGGAGAGCAGTGACCCGCCGAGGAAGTAAATATTTATATTCTTAAATTATTTTGCATATGTATAGTCGTTCAAGTTGAAAATAGTGTGTTTTAATTTGTTGAACCAAGTGAATTCGCTTTAGATTTGCTTCTAACTAAAACTAATTAATAATTACAATTTCTTTCTTATCTTGATGATTACCAAAAATATGTAGTTTTTTCTTTATTTTTGGCCCGTCAACCGAAATTAATTACGGGCACTAGTCAAAATATACTAAGATATACATTGATTATGTATATTGTATGTATACAATATATATATACTTAATATATAAGACATACATTTTTCAGCTAGTATTTTATAGAGCGGTCCAAGAAAATAATTATCCCTATAGGTTGTGTAATGATAATTTTTTCTCTTATTTTGTTGAAACAAAATGTATAGGCACTGTTGGACGCTTTTAAAGAGGCATGTGCGTCAACAAGCCCAAGTACAATAGTGATACCAAAAGGCACATTTGAAATGGCTCAAGTAAAACTACAAGGTCCATGCAAGGCACCTCTTGAGCTTCAAGTTCAAGCCACTTTGAAAGCTAATGCAGATCCTAAACAACTAAGTGTTGATACTGAATGGTTAACTGTTAATTATATTGATCGTTTCACACTCTCGTGGTGGTATTTTTGATGGCCACGGTAAAGCAGCATGGGCTCAAAATAATTGCAAGGATTCCAAGAGTTGTGGCAATCTTCCCAACGTAAGTTACATTTGCATTTCTTTATTTGTTTTCATGGTTTTGAACCCTCATTTATCTATATATATTGATGATGCAGTAATACAAATTTCACAGTATCATTGCAATTGACCTGTCATACAAGATTATTTGTTTCATTTTTCAAGTTACTAATTCCATCTATTACGATATTTCTGATTATATTTTAATTGACATGATACTATAATAAACTTTTACAATATCGGTATATAAAAGTCACTTCAAGAATTTTAGTTATATATATTAAAATAGTTAAGATTTTTTACACTATCAATGTAGTTTGAGTTGTGATAGCAGGTTGGTTATCCTTGTTGTTATGTTACAAGTAAATTCTTATAATTTAACTCTATTTTACACTTAATGAGATGTTTTGTATATAATTTGTTAAGTTTCAAAAGTGTTTCCCCCCCTTAAACGGTGTCCCATCAAACATGATTAGGACGGAAGGAGCACCTTATAAGTGACCTGTATTTATTTTGTAGAACGTCAGTGCATATACAACTCAAACTTATGTATAAATATTGTGCTCATTGACATATATCTTAACTTTGGTACAAAATTTGAGCTTCAACTTCCTTACAAATTCCACAATCCAAGACATAACTTCACAAGACAGCAAACTGTTCCATGTTAACGTGAACGGTTGCAAGAACTTGACATTCATCCGAGTTACCATCACTGCTCCAGCAGAAAGTATCAACACCGATGGCATCCACGTGGCGCGATCGAGCAATGTGAACATCACAGATTGTGTCATTGGCACAGGCGATGACTGCATTTCTATAGGTGATGAATTGGAACAACTTCATATCACTAGGGTTACTTGTGGACCTGGCCATGGTATTAGTGTTGGAAGCCTTGGAAAGACTCCTGGTGAAAAGCCTGTGGTGGGAGTTTATGTGAAGAATTGCACATTTATTAATACTGATAATGGTGTTAGGGTGAAGACATGGCCAGCTTCTCATCAAGGTGTTGTCACTGATTTGCACTATGAAGATATCATCGTGCAAAATGTTACCAACCCTATTGTCATTGATCAAGTCTATTGCCCATACAATCAATGCAACAAAGATGTAAGTACTCATATAGTCATATTCACTCATTATTATGCATGCATTAATTTCCACTTATATTTTAAATGACATGATAGTGTAAAACTTTCTTTACACGGTTAGTCAGGGGAAGAACTGCAACCCGCAAAGAGTAGTCAGTTAAACCCCCTTCACTAAAAATTATACTCCTCGCCCATGTTGCTTGATACTATTTCCTATCAGTCGATCAGTTGCAGAAAAAATGGAACATTCTTATATTTTCTTAATAAGAAGCTTTTATAATCATACAAATGTTCTGACATGTTTAATTAATACCACAAATGTCAAAAGTTTTATCACCACACAAAATATTATGACATATTTAAACCATTTCAGAAGTCTTTTTTATTAAACTTTATGTCAAGACATACTATGATAACTCAAAATGAAACGGAGGAAGTACTATCCATATAGATCAAATATTAGTACTTTCTATACATGTATATCAAATCCCGACTTAGCGAAATTTCTGATTCCACCACTAGTGTTATCGTTGTATAAAAGTTAAACTCGTTGAAAATAAGTTCTAGGTTAATTATTTTTGTTCCTTTGCAGTTGCCATCACAAGTGAAGATAAGCAAAGTGAGTATAAAGAACGTAAGGGGTACATCAAGAACACAAGATGCAGTGCTGCTATTGTGTAGTAAAGGAGTACCATGTGAAGGAGTGGAAGTTGGAGACATAGACATTACCTACAATGGAAAGGAAGGACCAGCTACGTCGAGGTGTGAGAATGTCAAGCCAACCCTTGTAGGGAAGCAAAATCCACATGTTGTCTTTGAGCTCACTTTCTTGAGCTTTACTAATTTATAGTAGTTCCTAAGTCTTGTGCTTATTTTAGTAGTAACCTTTTTTTAAAGATGTGAGAATCTACCAGTTTACATTGGTCCTGTCCAGTCTAATTGAGCTTTATAGCTTCTAAGTTTTTTTTCTTCTTTTAAATTCTAGAGTTTTTTATATATCCTCATTGAAAGAGGAAATGTGCACAATATTCAAAGTGTAAAACTACACATGAATAAGTAATAGGATATCCTCATGGCGAGAGATTTTTTAACACGATATATTGATTGGTATCTACTAGCTTCTATACATAGATAGCCTCTTAATTTATTTATTAATTTTATTTAGATATACAAAACATGTTATGTTTCAATTGAATACTTAAACATATGATAAATATATTGTTCTTATTAAACAGTCAAGACACTTTTGATTTAAATTTTGAAAAAGCTTTTACATGTGATTATTATGTAAATAAGTTAAATCATTTCAAGTTTTTAATTACTTATTTGAGTCAAGTAATTTATGGCATGTACGTTTGCGACATGTCAACTACAAAATCATGCAAAAATGATCAACTTCAAAGTATTGCATAACTTTCAAGCTTGTCTTTACTTACTTGAATCAAATAATTTATGACATGCACGTTTGCGATATATCAATTACAGAATTATGCAAAAAATACTTGATATTGCCTACATTTAAAAATAATATTTCAAAATATTAAATATGTGTTGAATCGAAGTATGTTAAACCTCCTTATAAGTCAGTTGAAAGGAATTTCAATTGTTTATACTGATATTGTGTGATATAAAATCAATACTATCTCGCGGTGTCAAGAAGTATTTTATAACATTTATTGATGATAACACCGAACATTGCTATATTTACTTACTTAGTACTTTCTCTGTGTCAATTTATATGAGGGGGTTTGACAATCTTTGATTCAATTTTAAACATAGATTCTTCGAATATTTTATAATGAAATTTACATATTTGAAAACTACATAATATGATACATATGCATAATTAATAATTCATATGCATAATTAATAATTCATAATATCTGAAAAAAGTTGGAGAAAATTATAGTAAAAGAAAGAGATGTTTGACTCTCCAAATAATAACAACTTCGGAATAAAGGGAGTAATAAAGATGAAGTAATTGATACATGCGAGCAATACAAAATTAAGTTGAAACACAATTGATACATGCGAGCAGTACACAATAAAGGAGGAGAGAGTATCGGTAGATCTGTTTTTGTATTTTGAAAGAAGAGTAGAAGCCCAAAGGTGTGAGGGATTGGTGAATAGTCTCAAAGGGAGACTAGTTAGCATGGCAAGGTTCTTTTGTCTAGTCATAGAATGTCTAAACCACAATTTTCTTTAGGAGAAGTAACCAGATTCCAGTTTATATAGTGGAGTTTGCGCTTTTCACTGGAAGTACCCCATAGGAAATCTCTATGAATTTTGTCTATGGTTTTGCAAACTTTGGTGGGTAAATCGAAATTGCATAGTTTGAGTAGGAATAGCATTGAGGGTAGACTTAATTAAGGTAGTTCTACCAGCTGGACGAAGGAAATTGATCTTCGATTTGAGAGTCTGGTTCTTAAGTTGTCAATGCTATAATGTTAACCTATTAACAATAATCTTAGTGATTATTTTATAGCTAGTATTGCAGAGTCCTATTGGTCTAACATTTTTAAGCTTCTAAGTGAGTGAAGTAGCAAAGTCTTATAAGAGTGAGTTGTAGTATCTTGTTGTTGAGTGAGAGTGTTCTTGTAATATTTGTTTGAGTTGAATAAAAGTTCTTTGTGAGAGTTTTCATTTCCAAAAAAGTGATATAAGAGCCAATTGGAAAGTATACACTATTGTATATTAAATCGAAGGTCTCGACGATAGGAATCCGCCGCCGCAAGAATCTCCCCGGTCAGAGTTCAGACGCGCCACCACGCGCCATCGAGAGAGTGCTGCCAGAAAATCGAGTTGACTCACCGAGTCACCCGAGTTGGAGCCGAGTTGGCCAATCCGTAAGCCTGTTAACCGAGCCGTCAAAGCCGAGTTGATTGAGCCATCAAAGTCGTTGACCGTTAACTGTGACCGTTGACCCAAAATTGAAAATTTGACAAGGTCCCTTCTAAGGTGTTTCGGCGTTCTAGATTCATCCATACAATCAGATTTTGCAAATTTTCATTATATTGAGAGATATGGCAAATAGTATGGCACCATTCCAAGTCACGACACTCAACAACAACAACAACAACAACTACGATATTTGGAGTATCAAAATGAAGGCACTTCTTGGATCACAAGATATGTGAGATATCATAGAGAAAATCTAATAATGAGCCTGCGGATGATGCTGCTTTTACTGTTCTCCTGAGCACATGCCCGAACCATCTCAAAAATTAAAGACCAGTGCGTGGGGCAAAAAGATCAGTGCTTTTGAATGGAAATCCGCTTAAAAAAATGAAATGACTGATTATGTTGTTTTTGTACCGTCGAGATATTAGCCTAAATATGTACTTAAACTATTAAATTATCACTATTCTAAGGGGACGAGGCTATATAACTTGAAGAAAATTAACAACTACTATTAGATAATTTGCTGGCTAGCTAGTGAATATTCCCTAAGTTGCAAAAATAAACTACTAGAATCTTTGTCTTTTACAATCATTCTTTCCTATTTATTTTCCCCCCAAAGCAATGGCTAGGATAAACATTTTAGAACTGCAAGAGCTTCTAATTAACTTGCTTTTGCTAAATGGTACTGTTGAAATTTTCAACACAACCTAATTATTTGTATTTGCATCTTACTCCAATAGAGAAGCTGCTCCATAGAAGATTAACTAATGTTTACTGTATATTGGTTTTTGCATAAGAATAAGTCATTAGACTGAAAAATCAAAGGCAAAATGAACCACCAAAATCCCGAATGAGCCTGTAGAAATTTAATGGTCTTAATTCATCATAATGACACTATAAAAGGGCTTCAACCTTCACTTACCATTTCAAAACGAAAATAAAAACAAACACAATAACCCAATAAAATAAAACACATAAGAAAAATATAAAGAGGGAAAATTAAAAGAAAAGAAAATGGAATTTAATATCAAGGCATCATTTGCATTTCTATTGCTATTTTTAGCAAGATTTGGTGACGCTCAGACACCAGCAACTCAACCAGCCATCTTTGATATTACCAAATATGGCGCATCAAGTAATGGAGATATCAGTAAGGTATGTAAATCATGCATTTTTCTTGATAACTCTCACTAACTATCTTCACATGCATTATAGGAAAACCAATATTTAGAGTTAAGGGGTTCAAAACGAATAATAAGAATGACATATTTAATTTAATTTTAAATTTTTCATTTATCCTTAATGACATATTTTTGTAATCACAGAAATCTTCTGGTACATTTAAGACATAAGCTTCAATATTCTTTTTCTTTTTCTTAAATTTCATGTTCAGTCGAACATCATCTGCATAAATTGAAATGGTTTGAGAAAGAAAGTCGAGATGTTCAAAAAGAAAGTTATGACATTTCTAGTAGGAAAATACGACCCTACTGAGTATTGATTTATCTTTATGCATAGCACAAAACAATCTTATTTTGAGTGAAAAGGAGAGCAGTAACCCGCCGAGGAAGTAAATATTTATATTCTTAAATTATTTTGCATATGTATAGTCGTTCAAGTTGAAAATAGTGTGTTTTAATTTGTTGAACCAAGTGAATTCGCTTTAGATTTGCTTCTAACTAAAACTAATTAATAATTACAATTTCTTTCTTATCTTGATGATTACCAAAAATATGTAGTTTTTTCTTTATTTTTGGCCCGTCAACCGAAATTAATTACGGGCACTAGTCAAAATATACTAAGATATACATTGATTATGTATATTGTATGTATACAATATATATATACTTAATATATAAGACATACATTTTTCAGCTAGTATTTTATAGAGCGGTCCAAGAAAATAATTATCCCTATAGGTTGTGTAATGATAATTTTTTCTCTTATTTTGTTGAAACAAAATGTATAGGCACTGTTGGACGCTTTTAAAGAGGCATGTGCGTCAACAAGCCCAAGTACAATAGTGATACCAAAAGGCACATTTGAAATGGCTCAAGTAAAACTACAAGGTCCATGCAAGGCACCTCTTGAGCTTCAAGTTCAAGCCACTTTGAAAGCTAATGCAGATCCTAAACAACTAAGTGCTGATACTGAATGGTTAACTGTTAATTATATTGATCGTTTCACACTCTCTGGTGGTGGTATTTTTGATGGCCAAGGTAAAGCAGCATGGGCTCAAAATAATTGCAAGGATTCCAAGAGTTGTGGCAATCTTCCCAACGTAAGTTACATTTGCATTTCTTTATTTGTTTTCATGGTTTTGAACCCTCATTTATCTATATATATTGATGATGCAGTAATACAAATTTCACAGTATCATTGCAATTGACCTGTCATACAAGATTATTTGTTTCATTTTTCAAGTTACTAATTCCATCTATTACGATATTTCTGATTATATTTTAATTGACATGATACTATAATAAACTTTTACAATATCGGTATATAAAAGTCACTTCAAGAATTTTAGTTATATATATTAAAATAGTTAAGATTTTTTACACTATCAATGTAGTTTGAGTTGTGATAGCAGGTTGGTTATCCTTGTTGTTATGTTACAAGTAAATTCTTATAATTTAACTCTATTTTACACTTAATGAGATGTTTTGTATATAATTTGTTAAGTTTCAAAAGTGTTTCCCCCCTTAAACGGTGTCCCATCAAACATGATTAGGACGGAAGGAGCACCTTATAAGTGACCTGTATTTATTTTGTAGAACGTCAGTGCATATACAACTCAAACTTATGTATAAATATTGTGCTCATTGACATATATCTTAACTTTGGTACAGAATTTGAGCTTCAACTTCCTTACAAATTCCACAATCCAAGACATAACTTCACAAGACAGCAAACTGTTCCATGTTAACGTGAACGGTTGCAAGAACTTGACATTCATCCGAGTTACCATCACTGCTCCAGCAGAAAGTATCAACACCGATGGCATCCACGTGGCGCGATCGAGCAATGTGAACATCACAGATTGTGTCATTGGCACATCGATGACTGCATTTCTATAGGTGATGAATTGGAACAACTTCATATCACTAGGGTTACTTGTGGACCTGGCCATGGTATTAGTGTTGGAAGCCTTGGAAAGACTCCTGGTGAAAAGCCTGTGGTGGGAGTTTATGTGAAGAATTGCACATTTATTAATACTGATAATGGTGTTAGGGTGAAGACATGGCCAGCTTCTCATCAAGGTGTTGTCACTGATTTGCACTATGAAGATATCATCGTGCAAAATGTTACCAACCCTATTGTCATTGATCAAGTCTATTGCCCATACAATCAATGCAACAAAGATGTAAGTACTCATATAGTCATATTCACTCATTATTATGCATGCATTAATTTCCACTTATATTTTAAATGACATGATAGTGTAAAACTTTCTTTACACGGTTAGTGAGGAAGAAGCGCAACCCGCAAAGAGTAGTCGATTAAACCCCCTTCGAAAAATTATACTCCTCGCCCATGTTGCTTGATACTATTTCCTATCGATCGATCGATTGCGAAAAAATGGAACATTCTTATATTTTCTTAATAAGAAGCTTTTATAATCATACAAATGTTCTGACATGTTTAATTAATACCACAAATGTCAAAAGTTTTATCACCACACAAAATATTATGACATATTTAAACCATTTCAGAAGTCTTTTTTATTAAACTTTATGTCAAGACATACTATGATAACTCAAAATGAAACGGAGAAAGTACTATCCATATAGATCAAATATTAGTACTTTCTATACATGTATATCAAATCCCGACTTAGCGAAATTTCTGATTCCACCACTAGTGTTATCGTTGTATAAAAGTTAAACTCGTTGAAAATAAGTTCTAGGTTAATTATTTTGTTCCTTTGCAGTTGCCATCACAAGTGAAGATAAGCAAAGTGAGTATAAAGAACGTAAGGGTACATCAAGAACACAAGATGCAGTGCTGCTATTGTGTAGTAAAGGAGTACCATGTGAAGGAGTGGAAGTTGGAGACATAGACATTACCTACAATGGAAAGGAAGGACCAACTACGTCGAGGTGTGAGAATGTCAAGCCAACCCTTGTAGGGACGCAAAATCCACTGTTTGTCTTTGAGCTCACTTTGAGCTTACTAATTTATAGTAGTTCCTAAGTCTTGTGCTTATTTTAGTAGTAACCTTTTTAAAGATGTGAGAATCTACCAGTTTACATTGGTCACTTGTCTAATTGAGCTTTATAGCTTCTAAGTTTTTTTTCTTCTTTTAAATTCTAGAGTTTTTTATATATCCTCATTGAAAGAGGAAATGTGCACAATATTCAAAGTGTAAAACTACACATGAATAAGTAATAGGATATCCTCATGGCGAGAGATTTTTTAACACGATATATTGATTGGTATCTACTAGCTTCTATACATAGATAGCCTCTTAATTTATTTATTAATTTTATTTAGATATACAAAACATGTTATGTTTCAATTGAATACTTAAACATATGATAAATATATTGTTCTTATTAAACAGTCAAGACATTTTTTATTTAAATTTTGAAAAAGCTTTTACATGTGATTATTATGTAAATAAGTTAAATCATTTCAAGTTTTTAATTACTTATTTGAGTCAAGTAATTTATGGCATGTACGTTTGCGACATGTCAACTACAAAATCATGCAAAAATGATCAACTTCAAAGTATTGCATAACTTTCAAGCTTGTCTTTACTTACTTGAATCAAATAATTTATGACATGCACGTTTGCGATATATCAATTACAGAATTATGCAAAAAATACTTGATATTGCCTACATTTAAAAATAATATTTCAAAATATTAAATATGTGTTGAATCGAAGTATGTTAAACCTCCTTATAAGTCAGTTGAAAGGAATTTCAATTGTTTATACTGATATTGTGTGATATAAAATCAATACTATCTCGCGGTGTCAAGAAGTATTTTATAACATTTATTGATGATAACACCGAACATTGCTATATTTACTTACTTAGTACTTTCTCTGTGTCAATTTATATGAGGGGGTTTGACAATCTTTGATTCAATTTTAAACATAGATTCTTCGAATATTTTATAATGAAATTTACATATTTGAAAACTACATAATATGATACATATGCATAATTAATAATTCATATGCATAATTAATAATTCATAATATCTGAAAAAAGTTGGAGAAAATTATAGTAAAAGAAAGAGATGTTTGACTCTCCAAATAATAACAACTTCGGAATAAAGGGAGTAATAAAGATGAAGTAATTGATACATGCGAGCAATACAAAATTAAGTTGAAACACAATTGATACATGCGAGCAGTACACAATAAAGGAGGAGAGAGTATCGGTAGATCTGTTTTTGTATTTTGAAAGAAGAGTAGAAGTCCAAAGGTGTGAGGGATTGGTGAATAGTCTCAAAGGGAGACTAGTTAGCATGACAAGGTTCTTTTGTCTAGCTGTTAGAATGTCTAAACCACAATTTTCTTTAGGAGAAGTAACCAGATTCCAGTTTATATAGTGGAGTTTGCGCTTTTCACTGGAAGTACCCCATAGGAAATCTCTTTGAATTTTGTCTATGGTTTTGCAAACTTTGGTGGGTAAATATAAATTGCATAGTTTGAGTAGGAATAGCATTGAGGGTAGACTTAATTAAGGTAGTTCTACCAGCTGGACGAAGGAAATTGATCTTCGATTTGAGAGTCTGGTTCTTAAGTTGTCAATGCTATAATGTTAACCTATTAACAATAATCTTAGTGATTATTTTATAGCTAGTATTGCAGAGTCCTATTGGTCTAACATTTTTAAGCTTCTAAGTGAGTGAAGTAGCAAAGTCTTATAAGAGTGAGTTGTAGTATCTTGTTGTTGAGTGAGAGTGTTCTTGTAATATTTGTTTGAGTTGAATAAAAGTTCTTTGTGAGAGTTTTCATTTCCAAAAAAGTGATATAAGAGCCAATTGGAAAGTATACACTATTGTATATTAAATCGAAGGTCTCGACGATAGGAATCCGCCGCCGCAAGAATCTCCTGCCGAGTTCGACGCGCCACCACGCGCCATCGAGAGTGCTACGGAAAATCGAGTTGACTCACCGAGTCACCCGAGTTGGAGCCGAGTTGGCCAATCCGTAAGCTGTTAACCGAGCCACAAAGCCGAGTTGATTGAGCCATCAAAGTCGTTGATCGTTAATCGCGATTGACCCAAAATTGAAAATTTGACAAGGTCCCTTCTAAGGTGTTTCGGCGTTCTAGATTCATCCATACAATCAGATTTTGCAAATTTTCATTATATTGAGAGATATGGCAAATAGTATGGCACCATTCCAAGTCACGACACTCAACAACAACAACAACAACTACTACGATATTTGGAGTATCAAAATGAAGGCACTTCTTGGATCACAAGATATGTGAGATATCATAGAGAAAATCTAATAATGAGCCTGCGGATGATGCTGCTTTTACTGTTCTCCTGAGCACATGCCCGAACCATCTCAAAAATTAAAGACCAGTGCGTGGGGCAAAAAGATCAGTGCTTTTGAATGGAAATCCGCTTAAAAAAATGAAATGACTGATTATGTTATTTTTGTACAGTCGAGATATTAGCCTAAATATGTACTTAAACTATTAAATTATCACTATTCTAAGGGGACGAGGCTATATAACTTGAAGAAAATTAACAACTACTATTAGATAATTTGCTGGCTAGCTAGTGAATATTCCCTAAGTTGCAAAAATAAACTACTAGAATCTTTGTCTTTTACAATCATTCTTTCCTATTTATTTTCCCCCCAAAGCAATGGCTAGGATAAACATTTTAGAACTGCAAGAGCTTCTAATTAACTTGCTTTTGCTAAATGGTACTGTTGAAATTTTCAACACAACCTAATTATTTGTATTTGCATCTTACTCCAATAGAGAAGCTGCTCCATAGAAGATTAACTAATGTTTACTGTATATTGGTTTTTGCATAAGAATAAGTCATTAGGCTGAAAAATCAAAGGCAAAATGAACCACCAAAATCCCGAATGAGCCTGTAGAAATTTAATGGTCTTAATTCATCATAATGACACTATAAAAGGGCTTCAACCTTCACTTACCATTTCAAAACGAAAATAAAAACAAACACAATAACCCAATAAAATAAAACACATAAGAAAAATATAAAGAGGGAAAATTAAAAGAAAAGAAAATGGAATTTAATATCAAGGCATCATTTGCATTTCTATTGCTATTTTTAGCAAGATTTGGTGACGCTCAGACACCAGCAACTCAACCAGCCATCTTTGATATTACCAAATATGGCGCATCAAGTAATGGAGATATCAGTAAGGTATGTGTCGCGCCCTTTTTCGGCCGCGGCATTCTAAACTCCTGCTTAAAAATGCAATGTTAGAAAATAAATAATAAATGCTAATTGTTTAAAAGGCTTAGAGGTTTTAAAAATGCTAAAAGGATGCTAAAATTGCAAAAGATGCTAAAATTTAAAAGGGTGCTAAAATGCTAAAGGGTTGCTAGAATGCTAAGGGTTCGCGGAGTCGCCACCTAATTAATTGGGTGAATTAGGACACCTAAATGTCAACTAGGTTAAAGTCAACACTAACTCCATTTTTATGGTCTGCTAAACTTAATGAGATTCCGGGTAAGGGTTCTTTATTAATCTAGAGGGAAGGGGTTAGGCACCCTCTAAGATCCGCTAACTTGCGGTTGTCCTGCCAAACCTAGGGTAATTATTATATTTTTTAAAATGCAAAATAAAGCTCCACCTGCTTAATAAGATGTTAAAATGTTAAAATGTTTAAAAGGTGCCTTAAAGTAAAAGGTTGCTAAAGGTATTAAATGCTAGAAGGGCTCCTGCTTAGAAAAAGTGTTAGAAAAATAAATAAAAAGGTGCTAAATGTTTAAAGGAAGGCTTAAAAGTATTTAAAAGGGTGCTAAAATATTAAAAGTGCTAAAAGGCTAAAAATGCTAGAAAATGCTAAAGTTTTAAAAAATGCTTAGAAAGCTTAAAAAGAAAGGTGTCAAAGGTGCAAAAGGAGTGCTAGCATATTAAAGGTGCTAAAAGTGCTAAGAGGGGCTAAAAGGCTAAAGGTGCTTAAGAGTGCTAAAGATTAATTTTAAAAGTAAATGGTGCTAAAAGTGCAAAAAGAATGCTAAATGTTAAAGAGTGCTTAAAAGGTGCTAGAAATGCTAAGATGCTAAAGTTAGGTATACTACTAGCTAAAGTAATCTTGCCTAACCTGCGTTCCAAATTATATAAGAGATGCTTTAAGATGATTTTTTGAGAGTTTAGGAGAAAAATGTTTATGGATTTGACAAATTGTTGGTTTTATGATGCAAGTTAGATTATTTTGGCAAAAATTAGACATGCATGACAATCCTAAAGGCAAGTAAGTTAAGCGATGAACTTTAAATTACTTTCACCACTTATATGTTTAAAGGCTAATTTATTCTAGATATCCTATTAATTACAAAGTTAGAAAAATAATTTGCAATAAACAAATAGGGCATAAATGAGGTAATGAGGTTAAGGGAATAAAGGAGTTGAAGTGGATGACTCCGTCCTATTTGTTTTCTGGGAATTTCTGAAGTGAGGATGCACATAGACGCGGGTGAATGCAAATCTTCAATTGATGGAAGGCACAATGAGTCTCGCTATGAGACTCCTCCTTTTGCTCCGATGCGTGTCATGCAAAAGATAAGAAGGTAAGGATTAGTATCAACCTAACCTTGTCAATAAACAAATAATCACATATTCAAATATGCGTATAATTTAATTGTTGATATATTAGCCCATACAAAATAATAAACATAGACAGCCACTTTGTTTCAGTAACCAACAGGGCCCAAAATGATATCAAAACTATTTCTTTATCAAAGTTAGAATTATGTCTCAAGAAGTAGGCAAAATGTAAGTGGCCCAAATATAGTAAGCACATGTGTATTTAGGACATAAACAAGGTTGCTGGACCAAACAAAAACAACTTGCCAGAATTAGTGTGGGGTTTCATTTGAACTTAAATGTTTCAGTCAACTATAGTAGTACCTGATGAGGCCAGAAATATGTATATGGAAGGTATGACCAGTGTATATTCTTGTTAATCAGCAGCGATGTAATGGTAGTAACAACACAAATGCAAAGCAGCAACCGTGATACCCCAAACAACAACAGCAATACCAAAACAGCAGCAGCAACAACACCAAAACAATAGCACCGACAAACAGTAGTAGCGAACCAATAGTAACCAGTTATTTCTATTGTTTAGGAGGATTTCTAGATGTACTAATTTAGAAATCTAAGTAAGACAAACATATACATCTTAGTAGGCAGTCTGGATAGTGACATAACTGATTAAGTAAAAGTCCTAAGTTTAAGTCATACACTAGACCTTTCACTCACTTAAGCAGTTTGACACCACATTATATATGATCAGAATCAAGATGGCATGCAACAGGGGGAGGGGAATTCAAATGCGGGATATTTGATACAAGCATTATTTAGGTTGCACAATAGATTGACATGGCACAAAATGTAGTTTGAAAGAATATTGGTAGGCTCAGTTTTTTATCACTTAAACAGAGAATAAATTCAGAGTCAGTAAGCATGATGAGCCGCTACCAGAGAGACTATTTGATACACCTAATCAATTTGACAAAAACAGGCACAGACTCCTATTCTTACTGTTTGCTGAAATGCTTCATAATATGGTAATGTGCAGTACAGTGGGCTAAAGAGACGGTTGCAGGTCATGCCCCATTACATACTGATGTTAGGAAATAGTGCAAGCAATGACCCAAACAATTACTTGGGGATAGACAACCACAAATACAGACATGAATTGAATAGACACAACTAATCCCGACAAGGAGCTTTCACATGTTTTGCCCAAAGGAACTCCAACAGTACAGAAAACAACAAAACATGCTAATCTGAACACAGAATTACATATATATTTTTTGTATGTATTAAAAGCAAGAAATTAACAGGATTAGGCATTGCCTTGTATTAAGCATTAAGTTAACTAAATGGCTTGTATATGAACAGAACTAACACATAATTAACCAATACGAAACAGATGGCAAACAATAGAATACGAATAGACTAAAATCAGGTGCGAGTTAAGTTTACCTTCTCCGGCGGCGAACCGAGGCAGCGTATCAAGTCGTCGGAGCCACTCGACGGGTTTTGGGCTTTGCGATGCGAAACAGAGGGGAAGGTTTTGCTTGCTGATTCCTTGGTTGTGTTTACTACTGCGCTCTGCCCTATGTTCGACTGCCCTAAATTGCTATGTGATTCCTCACTGCTGCTAAGGTGTCGATGCTATGGGTATGCCCTATTGTGCTCCGCTCTGCCTGCCTCATCGAATGCCTATTGCATGTGCTTATATAGCCCTCGTTTGGGTTCCCCATTAGGTAAGCTATAAAGGCTGCTTTGGGTTGCTGATTTTGTAATATTCTTGCCATAGAATGGGCGATTTTATTGCAAGATTTTCGGGTTGATTTAGTACTGATCTTGTGAGCTTTCTCGAGTGTAAGTTTAGAAAGTAAATATGGTATGTAACGATTTTGAATGGCACTGGTAAGAGAAAGGAAAGTCGTCGGATTCTCAGGCGAGAATCTCGGAGACTGTGGGGTGATGTTGCGGCGATTGAAACTTAGGTTTCGTCTAGGTTTAGGTTTCGTTTCTTAGGGATCCTTGTGAAGACGATGAAGAGGGCTGATAAAGGCTGGGGCGAAAATGGATTGGGCTGAGGGGTTTGGGCGGATATAGGATAGAGGGGCGAGTGGGCTGGCGGGTCGCGGGTTTGGGCTGGGCAAAATTAAAAGGTGGGCTGAGTATTAATTAGGTATTGGGTATTAATTTTAGGTAGGTATTTAATTTTAGGAGTTAGTTAGTTTAATGTGCTATTTAATTAATAGTTTTAGGCTTTTAATTAGTGACAAAGTAATTAATTAATTGTGATTAAATTATCTAATTATTATAAAATAAATGCGGGTGTGTTATTTAATTAATGCTTAATGCTCTAGAATGCGGCGCTATTAAAATCTTATTATTGCATTATTGCGAAGTTAAATTAAAATTGAATTGAGTTTAGATTAAATTATTTAAATGCTAAATGCGAGTATGATATTTAAGAATCGTTTAAAGCTTTAAGTTAATTAATGCGGGCGCGAGACTCTAAGTGCTTAAAACTCTACGTAAGACGCGATGCCATTATTAAATTGTTTATTTATGCCGGCATTTATGTTTTATTCGCTGCATTTTATTATAAAAATCATAAAAAATTATTTTACAAAATTAGTGTAATTTTATAGTTAATAACTGGACGGGAGGGTCAAAATTGGGTGTCAACAGTATGTAAATCATGCATTTTTCTTGATAACTCTCACTAACTATCTTCACATGCATTATAGGAAAACCAATATTTAGAGTTAAGGGGTTCAAAACGAATAATAAGAATGACATATTTAATTTAATTTTAAATTTTTCATTTATCCTTAATGACATATTTTTGTAATCACAGAAATCTTCTGGTACATTTAAGACATAAGCTTCAATATTCTTTTTCTTTTTCTTAAATTTCATGTTCAATAACATCATCCGTGATAAATTAAAATGGTTTGAGAAAGAAAGTCGAGATGTTCAAAAAGAAAGTTATGACATTTCTAGTAGTAAAATACGGCCCTACTGAGTATTGATTTATCTTTATGCTTAGCACAAAACAATCTTATTTTGAGTGAAAAGGAGAGCAGTGACCCGCCGAGGAAGTAAATATTTATATTCTTAAATTATTTTGCATATGTATAGTCGTTCAAGTTGAAAATAGTGTGTTTTAATTTGTTGAACCAAGTGAATTCGCTTTAGATTTGCTTCTAACTAAAACTAATTAATAATTACAATTTCTTTCTTATCTTGATGATTACCAAAAATATGTAGTTTTTCTTTATTTTTGGCCCACAACCTAAATTAATTACGGGCACTAGTCAAAATATACTAAGATATACATTGATTATGTATATTGTATGTATACAATATATATATACTTAATATATAAGACATACATTTTTCATTAGTATTTTATAGAGCGGTCCAAGAAAATAATTATCCCTATAGGTTGTGTAATGATAATTTTTCTCTTATTTTGTTGAAACAAAATGTATAAACCGTTGGGCGCTTTTAAAGAGGCATGTCGTCAACAAGCCCAAGTACAATAGTGATACCAAAAGGCACATTTGAAATGGCTCAAGTAAAACTACAAGGTCCATGCAAGGCACCTCTTGAGCTTCAAGTTCAAGCCACTTTGAAAGCTAATGCAGATCCTAAACAATTAAGTGCTGATACTGAATGGTTAACTGTTAATTATATTGATCGTTTCACACTCTCTGGTGGTGGTATTTTTGATGGCCAAGGTAAAGCAGCATGGGCTCAAAATAATTGCAAGGATTCCAAGAGTTGTGGCAATCTTCCCAACGTAAGTTACATTTGCATTTCTTTATTTGTTTTCATGGTTTTGAACCTCATTTATCTATATATATTGATGATGCGAATACAAATTTCACAAGATCATTGCAATTGACCTGTCATACAAGATTATTTGTTTCATTTTTCAGGTTACTAATTCCATCTATTACGATATTTCTGATTATATTTTAATTGACATGATACTATAATAAACTTTTACAATATCGGTATATAAAAGTCACTTCAAGAATTTAAGTTATATATATTAAAATAGTTAAGATTTTTTACACTATCAATGTAGTTTGAGTTGTGATAGCAGGTTGGTTATCCTTGTTGTTATGTTACAAGTAAATTCTTATAATTTAACTCTATTTTACACTTAATGAGATGTTTTGTATATAATTTGTTAAGTTTCAAAAGTGTTTCCCCTCCTTAAACGGTGTCCCATCAAACATGATTAGGACGGAAGGAGCACCTTATAAGTGACCTGTATTTATTTTGTAGAACGTCAGTGCATATACAACTCAAACTTATGTATAAATATTGTGCTCATTGACATATATCTTAACTTTGGTACAATTTGAGCTTCAACTTCCTTACAAATTCCACAATCCAAGACATAACTTCACAAGACAAAGAACTGTTCCATGTTAACGTGAACGGTTGCAAGAACTTGACATTCATCCGAGTTACCATCACTGCTCCAGCAGAAAGTATCAACACCGATGGCATCCACGTGGCGCGATCGAGCAATGTGAACATCACAGATTGTGTCATTGGCACAGGCGATGACTGCATTTCTATAGGTGATGAATTGGAACAACTTCATATCACTAGGGTTACTTGTGGACCTGGCCATGGTATTAGTGTTGGAAGCCTTGGAAAGACTCCTGGTGAAAAGCCTGTGGTGGGAGTTTATGTGAAGAATTGCACATTTATTAATACTGATAATGGTGTTAGGGTGAAGACATGGCCAGCTTCTCATCCAGTCTAATTGAGCTTTATAGCTTCTAAGTTTTTTTTCATTCTTTTAAATTCTAGAGTTTTTTATATATCCTCATTGAAAGAGGAAATGTGCACAATATTCAAAGTGTAAAACTACACATGAATAAGTAATAGGATATCCTCATGGCGAGAGATTTTTTAACACGATATATTGATTGGTATCTACTAGCTTCTATACATGGATAGCCTCTTAATTTATTTATTTTATTTAGATATACAAAACATGTTATGTTTCAATTGAATACTTAAATATATGATAAATATATTGTTCCTATTAAACAGTCAAGACACTTTTGATTTAAATTTTGAAAAAGCTTTTACATGTGATTATTATGTAAATAAGTTAAATCACTTTCAAGTTTTTATTTACTTATTTGAGTCAAGTAATTTATGGCATGTACGTTTGCGACATGTCAACTACAAAATCATGCAAAAATGATCAACTTCAAAGTATTGCATAACTTTCAAGCTTGTCTTTACTTACTTGAATCAAATAATTTATGACATGCACGTTTGCGATATATCAATTACAGAATTATGCAAAAAATACTTGATATTGCCTACATTTAAAAATAATATTTCAAAATATTAAATATGTGTTGAATCGAAGTATGTTAAACCTCCTTATAAGTCAGTTGAAAGGAATTTCAATTGTTTATACTGATATTGTGTGATATAAAATCAATACTATCTCGCGGTGGAAAGAAGTATTTTATAACATTTATTGATGATAACACCGAACATTGCTATATTTACTTACTTAGTACTTTCTCTGTGTCAATTTATATGAGGGGGTTTGACAATCTTTGATTCAATTTTAAACATAGATTCTTCGAATATTTTATAATGAAATTTACATATTTGAAAACTACATATTTATACATATGCATAATTAATAATTCATAATATCTGAAAAGAGTTGGAGAAAATTATAGTAAAAGAAAGAGATGTTTGACTCTCTAAATAATAACAACTTCGGAATAAAGGGAGTAATAAAGATGAAGTAATTGATACATGCGAGCAATACAAAATTAAGTTGAAACACAATTGATACATGCGAGCAGTACACAATAAAGGAGGAGAGAGTATCGGTAGATCTGTTTTTGTATTTTGAAAGAAGGGTAGAAGCCCAAAGGCGTGAGGGATTGGCGAATAGTCTCAAAGGGAGACTAGTTAGCATGGCATTGTTCTTTTGTCTAGCTGTTAGAATGTCTAAACCACCATTTTATTTAGGAGAAGTAACCAGATTCCAATTTATATAGTGGAGTTTGCGCTTTTCACTGGAAGTACCCCATAGAAAATCTCTTTGAATTTTGTCTATGGTTTTGCAAACTTTGGTGGGTAAATCGAAATTGCATAGTTTGAGTAGGAATAGCATTGAGGGTAGACTTAATTAAGGTAGTTCTACCAGCTGGACGAAGGAAATTGATCTTCCAATTTGAGAGTCTGGTTCTTAAGTTGTCAATGCCATAATGTTAACCTATTAACAATAATCTTAGTGATTATTTTATAGCTAGTATTGCAGAGTCCTATTGGTCTAAAATTTTTAAGCTTCTAAGTGAGTGAAGTAGCAAAGTCTTATAAGAGTGAGTTGTAGTATCTTGTTGTTGAGTGAAAGTGCTCTTGTAATATTTGTTTGAGTTGAATAAAAGTTCTTTGTGAGAGTTTTCGTTTCCAAAAAAGTGATATAATAGCCAATTGGAAAGTATACACTATTGTATATTAAATCCAAGGTCTCGACGATAGGAATTCGACGCCGCAAGAATCTCCCCGATCAGAGTTCAGACGCGCCGCCACGCGCCATCGAGAGAGTGCTGCCAGAAAACCGAGTTGACTCACCGAGTCACCCGAGTTGGAGCCGAGTTGGCCAATCCGTAAGCCTGTTGACCGAGCCGTCAAAGCCGAGTTGATTGAGCCATCAAAGTCGTTGACCGTTAACTGTGACCGTTGACCCAAAATTGAAAATTTGACAAGGTCTCTTCTAAGGTGTTTCGGCGTTCTAGATTCATCCATACAATCAGATTTTGCAAATTCTCATTATATTGAGAGATATGGCAAATAGTATGGCACCATTCCATGTCACGACACTCAACAACAACAACAACAACAACTACGATATTTGGAGTATCAAATGAAGGCACTTCTTGGATCACAAGATATGTGAGATATCATAGAGAAAATCTAATAATGAGCCTGCGGATGATGCTGCTTTTACTGTTCTCCTGAGCACATGCCCGAACCATCTCAAAAATTAAAGACCAGTGCGTGGGGCAAAAAGATCAGTGCTTTTGAAGGAAAATCCGCTTAAAAAATGAAATGACTGATTATGTTGTTTTTGTACAGTCGAGATATTAGCCTAAATATGTACTTAAACTATTAAATTATCACTATTCTAAGGGGACGGGGCTATATAACTTGAAGAAAATTAACAACTACTATTATATAATTTGCTCGCTAGCTAGTGAATATTCCCTAAGTTGCAAAAATAAACTACTAGAATCTTTGTCTTTTACAATCTTCTTTCCTATTTATTTTTCCCCCAAAGCAATGGCTAGGATAGACATTTTAGAACTGCAAGAGCTTCTAATTAACTTGCTTTTGCTAAATGGTACTGTTGAAATTTTCAACACATCCTAATTACATAGTACTTCATATGTGTGGCATTTGCGTGTCTATATGCATGTGTTACAACCTTATTCCCATTCGAGGACGAATGCTTTTTAAGGAAGAGAGAATGTGAAGCCCCAAATTAGTGTTACAATAACAATTTCACCTCTCATAGGTTATAGAAAACTTTTCTACTTATACATTGTGCATGACACAAATAAAATATCTAGCACATGGAATAGAAAATCAGAAAAAAACAAGTGAACAAGAAGAAGAAAAATCTGGGGGAAAATCAAGAGGGCAAGAAGAACAAAAATAAAAAGATACTAGGGAGCAAGGTCACTTGTAGCATACGAACAACAATCATTTTCATGCTTACAATGTGAGTTTTCTCACTCAGAAATTATTAGTAACATCCTTTATTTTAAGTTCAATACATGTTAGAATAAGAATTGAGTGTTGAAAATAAATAATGAGCTTTTGATTGTTTAAACAACTAGTTGCGTCATGAACTTTACGAACTGGTTTCACTGAGTTATAATTGTTAGAATTTGATGAAATTCGGAAGCATGGTACACCTCTATATTATGATCATATAGAACCAAAAATGAGGTATAATGGACATACGGTTTGAAAGTTATCATAGTTCAAAGTTTCTGCCTTAGATTTGGCCGAAATTCGGAAAGACATAATTACAGACTGTTTTTATTGAGTTTTACTTATTAGAATTATATAAAAATTTACATGGTTGTAAATATCTCTGTTACAGACAGATATAGCTACAGAGAGGTTAAAACGGACTTACGAGTTGAGAGTTATTGTAGTTTGAAATTTCTGCCTCGGATTCATCAGAATCCAGAAGGGCAGGACGTTGAAACGTAAAACTGTAATAATTCGTAGGAAATATGAAAATTGGTGCTAATAAAGTTCTATATCTCTCTGTTGTGGACATTTTGAGACCTTACATAGGTATATCCGACTTACGGATTGAGAGTTATCGCTGTTTAAAGTTTCTGCCTCGGATCTATCGAGATCCAGGAAGGGCAGCGAATAAAAGTGTAAAACTGTACCAAATGGTACATAATATGAAAGGATGGTTCACATGGAGACGTGTAGCTCTCTGTTCTCGTCGTTTTGAGATTTTATGGGGCTTGTACGAGTGTACAGATTAGGAGTTATGACTATTCTAAGATTTGGTTCTGTTTAATAAAAATTCTGCCAAAACAAATTTCATGTGGCTGTTTTGAGGATAAATTTGTGTTAGTTACCCAAAGTAGTTTTAAATGAAATTTGGTACAGTGAAATATCCCCGTCTTACCTTAGTTTCCGCTTGAGAAACACCTTAGTTGGGGTTATGGTTAAAAAGTTATAATCGTTACAAGTATGAATGACAGAATGTTGGGAAAGAAAATAGTATTTATTCGATCTTCTGAAAAATATGAAAAGTGAATACGTGTTCACATAAATATATAAATATATAATGGATCGAGTTGCACGCCGCAACAAAACGTAAAGTGAATACGCGTTCACAAATACGTAAATATAATTGATCGGATTGCATGCCGCAACAAAACGTAAAGTGAATATACGTTCACAAATACGTAAACATAATGGATCGGGTTGCACGCCGCAACAAAACGTAAAGTGAATACGTGTTTACAAATACGTAAATATAATGGATCGGGTTGCACGCCGCAACAAATATGAAAGATGAATACATGTTCACCTATATATAAATATGAAAAGTGAATACGCGTTCACAAATATATAAATGTAACAAACATATGGAAATGCACGGGAATGTCTTAACGTATAATACGAGATAAAATGAAGTGTTAATTAAACTGAGAATTTTCTATGAGGAGTTGCTGCATATTTAAAAATGTTGTAACCTGATATGTTTTTGCAATATGCTTATTACGTTATAATGTGATTGCACTTGGAATATTGTGATGTTACTTTGAATTGCAGGGTAAGGTTCTCACTCAGCCCCAGATGGTAGGGTTAACTTTTTATTTAACATGTTTCAGGAAAGCGTGATAGAGGAAAGGCTCCACGCCAAGGCTAGCGATCGTCCCGTAGCCTCTTGTCATACCAAGTTCATTGCTCGCCTGTGACTCGAGTTCGTAATGTCGGTTCGATGTCTCAGAAATGCCCGTGTGGAATGGTCTCCCTTACAACTTAGAATAACTCTTGTCAGTATGTCTATGTAGAAACAATATTTGCACGAGCATGGGCTCGCGTTATGTTTTCAATAAAGTCATAAACAGATTTCTTTATTATTATTTTTATTAATAGCTCTGTATTTGAATATAAGTTTAAATTTCTAAATAAAGAGAATTAAATGGTGCTCCTGGTGGGAAATAATTGTCCAGGTGTCATCATGCCCTAATTAAAGGCTTAGGAAAAGTCGGGGCGTGACAAGTTGGTATCAAAGCTAAACCAGGTTAGGAGATTCTAGGAAGTTTCTTCGAGTTGGGTGTTTGAACGGTTACTTATTGCGACGGTGTGTGCGCCACCTTAGTAATAAGTAAACGGAATAACATTCTAAAGTTTCCCTTCTTTCATACTCCTCTCGTGTCTATCTTGAGTCTTTTTCAAGACTTGATTCTTGTACTACCTCTTTCACGCGGGTTAGGAAGAAAATTGTACAACATTATACTGACCAATAATTGTTGTGTAGATGGTGATTATAAGGCGAGTTCCAACAAAGAGGGAAGTAATCGAGGAACAGGCAAAGGAAATGCAAGCTCATAAGGAATTTATGCGTCGTAAGATGAACTCGGGAGATGATTTTAACGAGTATATGTGTGACACAATCGTACTTTGTGCGTATTTGCTTAGGAGTAGACAGAAGAGGCGTTCCTACGACCCGACCTTCTTCAACTTTCCGATTGGAGTCATATTACAGATAATATTCAACTCTGTCCCGGAAAAATTCTGATCCTCATTCAGAGGGGCAAAGATGCTAAGAGGAGATGTTACAGAAGGTTCCTTGATCAAATTTCTATTTCAGGTAATATTAGTAAGGGAAAGAATGAGCGAAATGGAAAGGGAGGCAAGGAAGAAGGTTCACAGGGAGTTGAATGCCAATCAGCAGAATAGGCGAATTATGCGGTTAAGCCCTTTAGAACGTGTTGTAGTAGGTGCATATTCGAGTAAGAGAGCTATAGGGAATGACATAGAATGGCATGCTCTGATGTATTGTAATGTCATGAAATATTTTCAAATATGAGGAATGAAGCATTGTTAATGCAAGTTATGAGTTGTCATTATTGTTTAGTTAATCTGCGTTTTCTTGTGGTGTTGCATGCTTATGAACTATAAGAAAATTTTAAGAGCTAGAGTAGACATTCCGTCTTCTAAAATATGAGTGTGTTTGTCTTCATAAAAAATGGTGAATTCACAAATCCCGGGGACTCAAGAGGAGGTTCATCACGAAGCTCATGTACCTCCAGTTGACGTAGTGGTGTCTGAAGGAAGCGGAGAAAATATCGGAGAAAATGTCGGAGAAAATGTTGGAGAGAACGAGAGTCAAATGGCCCAAGAAACGGTGGGACAAAAACTAGATAGACTCATAGAGTTAATGCCAACTGCAGTTCCACACATGGTTCCGCCCGCACCTAGTGTCTCTGTCATAGCCCCGAACCAGAACCAGACGGCCCAGGGACCGATTGCGACTGCACCACGGACCGAGAGTGTAGAAGCTCAAGCAGTACCTGATAGGCTATGGGCAAATTTTATGAGGAGAAGAGAACCACTTTACTCAGGGAAGGACCCCAAGGCCGACCCGATAGTATTCCTCGATGAAGTTGAAGACTTAATATTCACATTGGGATGCGTGGAGACGCAGGGCGTCAACTTGGCAGGCGCAACAAAGGCATCATGGCAATTCGTTAGTTGCAGCGTTTAGCATGTTCGCGCAAGGACAACATCTCAGTATTCACATCATATTGCATATCAGGAACGACATCTCTACTGACAGAATAACATCTTTTCATATATTCATCATGTCGTTTTAACAGTTATGCACTAGTTATTTCTCAAACTTAGCTTGCAAGAACATTTATGCTACAGGAATAGCAGCAACGACGTCATCAACATTATGTCCACGCAACGACGTCATCAGCATTACGTCTACGCAATAACGCCATTAGCATCACGTCCATGCAACGACACCGACAACATTACGTCTACGCAATGACGCCAACAGCAACACGTCAAGGCAACGACGTCATCAGCATTACGTCCACGCAACGACGTCATCAGCATTATGTCTACGTAATGACGCCATCAACATCACGTCTACGCAACGACGCCAAAGAACATTACGCCACGCAACGACGCCAAGAAGAACACGCCCGTGCAACGGCGCCATCGATTACATCCATGCAACAACGTCATCAGCATTACGTCTACGCAATGACGCCATCAGCAACACGTCCAGTTAACGACGTCTTCAGCATTACGTCCATGCAACGACATCATCAGCATTACGTCTACGCAATGATGTCATCAGCATCACGTCTACGCAATGACGCCATCAGTATTACGTCTATGCAATGACGACATCAACATTCGCAGTACGTCTACTCAATGACGACATCAGCATTTGCAACATCCAGCAAGTCCGGGCAGGGACGACATCAACATTCGCATCATTCAACACATCTCAACATTTGAACTATCACATCGTCATCGCGTTACACATGATGATATTCTTATCCACCTGATTGCGTTCATTATATTCATTAGCAGTTATGCACTAAATTTTCTTGAGCTTTAGCCTACAGGAGCAATTGCAGCACGTCTATGCACAGACAATATACTCGCATTCGCAATAGCAGCATCTCGGCGTTGGCAACACCACATTAACGCAAGGACAACGTCAACATCATCACCAACATGCTACCCAGAATAATCTCTCTATTCTTAGAATTACATTGCTTATAAATTCATGCGCTACCATTTTGCCTTAACAATTATGCACTAACCGTTTGTTTAAGTCTTAGCATGCAGAAGCAGGAGCACAACGTGAATTTACTCTTACAGTGAACCGGGGCAATTTGTTGGGGGGCCAACCTTCCAACGAATAGCAGAAGCGTCCTCGAGCGTCGGTCCACTCATCCCACATCACCAATAAACCCAGCATCATCATAAGTCGATGCCGGTACACCCCTAAGTTCGAGTCAGTTTATTTTTATTTTAACATCATGTCGACCCAGTGTCATCACAACTCGACACTGGGACATATTTTGAGTCCGCGTCAGTCCTCTTTAGTGTTTGGCCATGGTAACCTAGTTGTCATAACTCGACACTGGGACAAAATTTTGAATTTTCGTCAGCTTTGTCCTAATTGCCAAGCATTTTTTCTGAGGATCGAGACAAAATTGGCTATAAGTCAACGTCTTTATCTGAAGACTCATCCATCATCTCCACACAAAGAGGGACAAGTTGTTGACACCCAATTTTGACCCTCCCGTCCAGTTATTAACTATAAAATTACACTAATTTTTCAAATAATTTTAACGATTTTTATAATAATAAAATGCGACAATAAAACGTTAATACATGCATAAATAAGCAATTTAATAATGACACCGCATTTTACGAAGAGTATTAAGTACTTTGAGTTCGCGCCCGCATTTATCAATTTTAAGCCCTATCATAATTCTATTAATTTTAATAAATTCAATAATAATAAATACGTAAATAAATAAATAATTTAACAATGACGTCGCGTCAAATAGTATAGTCACATTTATTAATATTCAAAGCAATTTCATAATTATTATTTGCAATTTAACCGCCCCCCCCCCCCCCCATTTAATTTTAATTTAACATCGCAAAATACGCATAATAAATAAAATCTTAATAACGGCATCACATTATAAAATATTAAGCACTTTAAATAGCACGTCCGCATTTATTATTGTAATAATCTAAACTCAAGTTAAAATTAATGAAGCACCTAAAGTCATATTAAGATAATTTAACTTTAACTTAAATAATGATAAATATGCACAATAAATGAGATTTTAAATAATAATGTTGCATTTATAAAAGCATTAAGTACTCTTTAAAAATCATATCCGCATTTATTAATACTCAAAGAAATTTCACAAATATTATTTATAATTTAAACTCCTATTAAACTAATTTTAATCTAACACATGCATTTTAATAATAGCGTCGCATTTATAAAAGCATTAAGCAATCCTCGAATATCATATCCGCACTTAGCATTTTAATAATGTCATAAATAATTTAAACCCCATCTTTATTTTCCACTAACTTTAATAACACACTTAAAACCTTACTAATTAATAAAGTACCTAAAACTAAATTAAATAACACCACCAGCCCACCCTTTTAATTCGACCAGCCCACTACCCAAAGCCCAAACCCGCAGCCCACACATCCTTTATCCTCCTCTTCAGCCTTTCCGCCCAAAGCCTGCCCAAAGAACCCTCAACCTAAAAAACAAAACCTTTCCCTTTCTCCCTTAACAACTCTAATCGTCATTAGCCGACGCCTCCGCCTTCCTTAACCAGAATCACATCTTCCCCTACCATAACCAGAATATATTCTTACCATAATCATACCAAAATCATCCCTTATATTCTTCAGAACTTACCAAAATCAGCACACAAAATCGAGTGAAATAAGTCCCAAAATTAGAACAAATCTTAGGAAAACCATTACTTATCATGCGAAACTAGTATAAAATCACCTCCTAAACCACGAAATCCGGGAAAAAAATCAGATTTTTGACCATATCCAAATCGCACTAATTACGCCCAAATCGTCTCCAAAGTTTCAGAATCAAAGATCGAATTTTGGGGATTTCTTACCATCTTTTCAAACCCTAGCAAGGGTTGTATAAATACAGAAGCAATTCATTAGGAATAGGCATCGACCAACATCCAGAAAAAATAGAGCAATCAGTAGGCATCGAAAATCAGTCTTAATACCTTTTAGCATCAGCTAATCGCTCCACACGAACATTCTCGAGCACTAGTTTCAGACAGCCTTCAACTTCGACATCCACTTTCAGCATCGAAGCCTCGTCCTTCTTTATCGCATAAGCACAAATCTCCGAGTGGATCGACGACTTAATACACTGTCTCGGTTCGCTGCCTAGAGAAGGTAATTTATCACCCATTTTCCTTTGATTTCCTTTAGTATTAGGGTGTGTGAAATGTGTGTTATATGTCTGATTTTGTCCAAATTTGGTGGGTGTCGTTGACTGTTCATACGCGTTAAGTGAATCGTTGATCGTGTTTTTTTATTTGTTGTTAAACTTCATAACTCTGTCTTAAGTGCGTTTGGGTCGAAACATTGCTTGAAATGGCTATTCTGGTTAGTTGTGTGGTTGTGTCAGCTACAAATGTGTAAACAAATTAGTATAGATGTGTTGTTAGTCCTTATAGTCGAGATTATGTTTTCATGTAGAACTAGAGTAATGTTTAAATGAATCTGGAAAGTATAGTCCAAACTTGATTATTTGATTCATTCCCAACTGGTTTGGTTGCCTTGTTTATTACTTTTCTTAGTAAGGAAATATTGAACTTGAACTGAATTAGGAAAACCAAGCATAAAAATATCAAAATGGGATAGCTCCCGAAGCACACTGTTTCTGGATTTTGTACATACTTAATCTGAAATCTGTAGGTGTCGATTCTATTTTTTGCATTCTAGATTCTCATGTATGTTGCATACCGGAGACTTAAATTCAAATTGGCTTATTGAACATAGTCAATGTTAGAAGTCTGAAGTATGTTTGTTCATGTCCTGGTATGTTTTCGGCTATTCCGGAAATATCTAAGATTGCCTTCAATTCCTATTTAAGTTCACTGCCTAAGGAACCCGGAAATGTCAATTATGCCTGCTACAATCAGCTGGACCATGCTATGATTTTTCTTATATTTGTGTTTTCTCTTGTTGGAATGCTTGTGGATCAGTTATAATAAAACTATTGGATAAAATCTCAGGCCCCTATCAACTCGTTTGCCTTCTTCTTTGTTTGAAATTTCTGCCTAATCATTAGGCCTGTAAGTCTCTGTTTTCACTCCAGCACTGTCTGGCCCATGAACATATCTGGAATAAGCCCATTTGATTTGCTAACTGTTTATTCATTATTAAGTAATACCACTGTAAGTTCAATCATCTAGTTTAAATGTCTATCTAGTTAAAGAATGAAATTCTGAACTATCGTGGTAGCCGCTGTGTGTTACCGACAATTTAGGTGATTAATTTAAGCCGACTTTTGTATACAAACTTAAGGAATTTATTCATGAGGCCCTACTAGGCTTATGTGTATTTGTAAAATCCAAAATATTTCGCTTGTTTACTTTTGCATCCAGAACAGTTAGGATCATGATACGTAACTATGCTTCCTGTGAAATTCTATTTGGGCATACCTCTGTAGGTGTGTGTGAAGCTTGTATAACTATGTCACTATCTTATTTGTATTGTTAGTATGACTTGGGTTGATACTAATCTTTGTTTTTGTTTTTTATTTTTCACATGAAATGCACCGGAGCAACCAAGAGTCTCATGGCAAGACTCGTCATGAGCTACTTCAAATGACGACCACATCTATGAGCATCCATCGTCCCTCGTCAATAATTCCTAGAAAAACAAAATAGGACGGAGTCATCCATTTCAATCCCTTTACTCTCTTAACCTCCTTGCCTCATTTTATGTCTTTATTTGTTTCTTGTAATTTTATTATCTAACTTTGCAATTAATAGGAGAGCCAGAGCAATTAGACTTTGAACATATAAGGTGGGAAGGTAATTAGAAATGCACTCCTAGTTATTTATTTTAGGCTTGTCTGACATGTCTAAACTTTTGCCTAACAGTTTAATTTGCATATCTAATCACGAAGTTAATGCATAACAAAAGAAGTTGATCTTCTCATAAATCACTTAATGGCATCATAATCTATTTTCATAATAAAAGTATCTTCTTATTATCAATAGTAAAAAATAAAAAAAATAAAAATAGTATTTTTTATATCATACCTTGCATATGTTAATAAAAATTGACTTTGTAAATGAAATACATATCTTCGGTAAATACATCAATTTTGCATCATTTTTATAAATGCATACTTTTAAACTTTACGTATATTTCTATAGCACAAGTCTTATAAATCTTTTATCAAAAATGCATTCTTTTATAAAACACTTACAACATTTCTAAACACGCATTTTCGCTAACATAATAATCACCATAAGTTTGGCAGGACAACCGCAAGTTAGTGGATCTTAGAGGGCGTCTAATCCCTTCCCTCTAGATTAATAAAGAACTCTTACCTAGAATCTCATTAAGTTTTAGCAGACCATTTAATGGAGTTAATGTTGACTTTAACCTAGTTGACATTTAAGTGTCTTAATTCACCCAAACTAATTAGGTGGCGACTCCGCGAACTCTACTTAACACTTTTTGCAACCTTTTAGCAACCCCTTAGCACTTTTAGCACCTCTTTTTTAGCATTTAGCATTTTAAGCACCTTTTAGCATTTTCTTTTATTCTCTAATATTTTCTAAGCAGGAGTGAGTTAGAATTGTCGCGGTCGAAAAAGGGCGTGACCGGAAGATACCAAAAAGTTAAAAGAAAAGAATTATAAATTGAATTTTCTGAAGTATTGCTAATATTGTTATATGAGTATGAGTTTAGTCATACAATTGAAATGGTAAAAATATTGTTAATATAAATATAGCAATAGAGGTGTCCTTAAATTCGTATTATAATGTAGTTCGCATATTTTTTAGATTTAAATCGTTCAGAGGCTCTACGCAAGGGGAAGGCAGTGGTTTGATTGTTCGTGGCACCCGCTCGGCATTGAGGTATGTTATGGTTTACTTGAGTTAGAATATGATTATAGAATCATATGTAGTTGTAGGAAGTGACAGGGATACCATGATAGGCCTTCGGGCATGAAGTGGAGATGAATTACATCTACGTTGGTTCCGTCAGCTGTTATGTGGGCTTGTCGCCATATGTGTTATTTTGTGTGATTATCACCTGATTGTATCTCCATTGCATAATGGCTCGCTTGTCTTGAGAAATAAAAGAATTGTGATGCTGATAATTAAACATAGGACATTGATATGACTTGTACTTGTTGATTATATATTTGTGATATGTGTTGAGACTGATATCATGTCTGTCATACTTTTTGTTATATTATTGTTCTGAGGATATTGATAAACTGTGATAGCCTCTGAGGTTTCTACCAGAGAGCGGAAGTGATTGACTCCGAGGTTTCTACCGGAGAGCGGGAGTGATTGCCTCTGAAGTTTCTACCGGAGAGCAGGAGTGATTGCCTCCGAGGTTTCTACCGGAGAGCGGGAGTGATTGCCTCCGAGGTTTCTACCGGAGAGCGGGATTGATAGCCTCCGAGGTTTTATCCGGAGAGCACGAGTAGTACATGGACTTCGCGGGTCCCCCATGGGTCATGGCTTTGAGGCATAACCCTTAGCATGTATGTACAGGAGTGGAGTGAGAGGTGACTATTGCATTGCATTCATCCACTCTTATATTTGACTGATCATTGGTGAATTATATCTCTCTTGATAGATTCTTGATTTCTTTACACTATACTTGCATATGATATGTGACCATGTCTGTGTGCTCTATGTGCTACTTGTTGGTTTCAACTTTTTCATGCGTTATCTAATCATTGTCGGCCTATGATGCTTACCGGTACTAGTGTTGTACTGATATTACTCTTGCTGCATTTTTGTTGAGTGCAGAGTACGATTCAGGTTTCAGTTCTACGCCCCGTAGCTTCGCGGGGTGGACATCTTCTAGTCATTCAGGGTGAGCTACTTGGTCGTCCGTGGCACCGGAAGGGCTTCTTATTATTTTCACTTTCGTTGGTTATTTACAGACAATATGTAGCCTTCAGGCACTCTTTCAGACTTCTGTTTTTTCAGACTTGTTAGTGCTCTTGTACCTGTTTTGACTAGATTTTGGAAAATTTAGTGTTTAAGACTTATAATTTCTTTTTCTTCATTTATTTTTCGCTGATTTAATTTGTTACTGAGAACGTGGTTCGCCTACTCGGGGGAATAGGGTAGGTGCCATCTGACTCGTGAGTTGGGTCGTGACAATTATTCATAGCGATTTATGGGCATCTATTGTTCTTAGTTCTTTGGGTCACCGTTATTATGTTCTATTTTTAAATGATTATTGATGCGCGAAAAGATGCACACACTTTAACGCAAGTGCACGTTGTCGACTCAAGTAATATAGTCTAGGTAAGACCGAATATCGTCCTCAAGGATTGGTTTTCAAGTACCGGTTATCTATCCTATGGTATCTATTTGGTTAACGTAATTGATTGGGATTTTAGACTAATAATGTAGGAAATAAACTAATTATAAATATACTTTGATTTAAATCAGTTATGATGGGGGATTAGGGCTTCCAAGATCATCAACTATCCACTTTATTCAATCATTAATATAATTAGACTGATTTCTTCTTCTACGTTAAGCTAGCAGGTTTACGAAATCGTTTTATATTCCCGTTAAGGATATATAAACACTCAACCCCAGTATTGCTCCTTTCTACCTTTCGGTGATAAGAATGACTCTATAGGAGGATTAAGACCAAAAACCTAGTTAACCGTCACGCACCATGCGTAAAATTAGGGTTGTTAAGCCTCTCATTAACGCTACATAAATAATTGAGGTATTTTCATCCCCAATCCAAAATATGTCTACCCAACTTACAACATATTCACAACCTCCTCCTTTCGAAGTTTGATTAGAAATCATATAAGTAATGATAATTAGTGATCAATTAATTACCAAGCATGCAAAACAATTATTGGATAGATCTTAACTAAGTGAAGAAGAAATCAACTACTATATTAATTCATGAATAGAGTTTCAAGTGAATCACAAGAAAATCCCTAATAAAGTAATTAGCTCCTAGCCATTGTCACGCTAAGAACTAATACAAACTCCATACATGAACTGAAATAAATAAAGCAAAAAGAAAGAAAAGAAAAATACTCAAGAACGAGACTCCAAGCCTTCTAGCATCCAAGGGTTGTGTTGTGGAATATTTACAAGATGGAGTGGTGGATGGATGGATGTAGAATGGTGAATGGTGGAATGGAGAATGGTTAATTCTTCTAATGATGTAGAGTATTTATAGCCAAAGAATCCTTTTGGTGAAGGGTTAGGGATTTTGTAGGTAGGAAAAGTTATTAGAATCCTTTTAGGTAAGAGTTTTAAGGTAGGAAAAGTTATCCCTTTAGGTAGGAAAATTTATCCCTTTAGGATTCTGAAAACATGTCAAATTCGGCCTAGCACTTCATAATTCCCGCGTCGACCGCGACTGGCCCAGCGCTCAAAAATCGAGATCTTTGGACGGCCATTTGTGGCGCGCGCCACGCCAGCGTCGCGCTCGTGACGGAATTCTTCCGGATTTTTCGTTTCTTCGTCCTTTTTTCGTCCGGTCTTCGTCTGATCTCCTCTATAATTCCCAGAATTTCTTAGACTTCCTTTCTTGGCCCTTTTTGTGTGCAATTCCATCTCAATTAAGCTCATTTTCTCTTCTTTTCGTCATTTCTCCATTTATGACCGCTGTGACACAAAAGAAAGGAAAACGACTCTAACACTATACTAAACATAGATAAAATGAGTAAAATACTAATTAAAAATGACTCAAAAAGTGTATATAAAATACACCGATCAATTATTCTATTTTTTATGGACGTTTCCAATAGCGAAGAAATCTCAAGTTTTTTCATCTTCTAGAAATTTAGAGCTTTTATTAAAAATCAATTCGAACATGAAATCAAGAATATCCAATGTGATAATCGAAAAGAATATGACAATGGGTAGTTTCGGGAATTTTGTGCTAATAATGGAATAAATTTTTATTTTTCTTGTCCTCGTACATCTTCACAAAACGGGAAAGCCGAACGCAATATTTGTATCATTAATAATATTATCCGAACTTTCTTGGTTCATGCTTCCGTACCCCCATATTTTTGGCATCATGCTCTATAAATGGCTACCGATATTCTTAACATTCTTCCTTCCAAAGGTTTGACATATTCGTCCCCTTTCATATTTTATATAACAAAACTCATTCGTATTCTCATCTTAGAGTCTTTGGGTGTTTGTGTTATCCCCTTTTTCCATCCACCACAATTAACAAACTTCAGGTCGTTTTACTCCTTGTGTATTTTTGGGTTATCCGTCAAAATGGGTATAAATGTTTGATTTATCCGCTAATCGAATCATTATTAGTCGTCATGTTCTTTTTTATGAGTCTCAATTCCCATTTTCTAAAGTAGAAAACTTGTGTCAAGTTCATATAATTTTTTGGATGATGATATCTCCCCCTATATTGTTCATCATTTGTCACAAATGTCCAGCAACCCGTCGTCAGCGATGCGGCCCTTCGGGGATGCGCCGCGGTGCCTTCCATCCAATAGTCAAAGTGTTTAACCTTCGTCGTCAGCGTCGCGGCACTTCTGGGAGGCACCGCGGCTCCTGTCATCCAGTAGCCAAAATACTTTACCATCGTCATCAGCGTCGCGGCCCTGGATCGCGGTGCCCCAACGGTCCAGACACCACCATTGCATTCTGAAAATTCCCAAAATACACTTAATCCACCCCCGAGTCATGGTCCAGTCACCCATAGTCAACGATGTATTTTTACACCAAAAAGACATTTAAATTTTAATTCTAATATTCTTAAATCATCATTTCCCCATAATCATGTGTCTGCCTTAAATGACCATAATTGGAAAATTATCATGACCGATGAATATAATGATCTTATTGATAATAAGACATGGGATTTGGTACCCCGTCCATCTGGTGTTAATATTATTCGGTCTATGTAGATTATTTCTCATAAAGATAATTTTGATGGTTCTTTTGCAAGACATAAGGCTCAACTTGTAGGTGATGGTAAGACTCAGTAGGTTGGTGTGGATTGTGGTGGGACATTTAGCCCGGTGGTCAAGCCGGCTACTATTCGCACTGTGCTCAGCTTGGCTCTATCGAAATCATGGCTCATTCATCTGCTAGACGTGAAGAAAGTATTCCTACATGGTGATCTCAAGGAGACAACCTATATGCATCAACCCTTGGGATTTCGAGATATGTGATATCCTCATCATGTCTGTTTGTTGAAGAAGTCATTGTATAGGCTTAAGCAGTCTCCAAGGGCTTGGTTTAAGAGGTTTGCTGACTATGTTTCGACCATTGGATTCTCTCATAGCAGGTCTGATAATTCATTATTCATATATCGTCGGGGTTCTTCCATGGATTATATACTATTATATGTGGATGATATTATTTTGACTGCCTCTTCTTATGCTTTGAGAAAGTCTATTATGACATTGCACAGTTCTGAGTTTGCCATGAAAGAGTTGGGCCTATTGAGTTATTTTTTGGGAATTGATGTCACTCGTCATGCAGGTAGATTGTTCTTATCAGAGAGGAAATATGCATCAGAGATCATTTAGAGGGCTGGGATGTCATCTTGTAAGTCCACTTCTACTCCAGTTGATACTAAACCCAAGTTGGGTGCTGCAGCTGGCTCACCCTATGAGGATCCGGCCCGCTATCGTAGTCTTGCAGGTGCCCTTCAGTATCTTACGTTCACGCGACCTGATATTACATATGTCGTACAGCAGGTGTGTTTGTTTATGCATGATCCTAGGATTGAACATATGAATGCGCTCAAACGCATTCTTAGGTACATTCAGGGAACACTTGATTATGGCTTGCATTTGTATCCTTCGTTGACGTCTACACTTGTCTCCTATACATATGTTGATTGGGGTGGTTGTCCTGACACCAGGAGTTATACGTCTGGCTATTGCATATTTTTAAGTAATAACTTGGTCTCTATTATCCTATTGAGAAGACTACATTGGTGTATTGTGATAATATAAGTGTCATCTACCTTTCTGGTAATCCAGTTCAGCACCAACGTACTAAACATATAGAGATGGATATTCACTTTGTTCGAGAGAATGTAGCTAAATGACAAGTACGCTTCTGTCATGTCCCTTCCATATATCAAATTGAAGATATATTTACAAAGGGTCTTCCTTCGATCCTTTTTTAAGATTTTAGAGACAGTCTCAGCATACGAAGATCGCCCGCTATGACTACAGGGTTGTGTTAAATGAGGCCCAGCGCCACGGCCCAAGCTATCCAACATTGCGGCCCTTCACGTCGTCCAGCCCAGGCCCAACACGAATTTTGTGTATATTTGATATATATTAGAATTAGTCTTGTACCATAATTAGGATTGTAATATTACCATAATAGGGATTTAGATGTAAAGTATGAATATGATTCTCCTATTGTAACTTGTATATATATGTCTTTAATCAATAAAAATAATCAAGAGATTAATTCTTTCATGGAACTCGATTAAATATGAATTCGCGTAAAAAAATCTCAAATAAAGATAAATCGCTCCCTAACAAACACGACTCTTCTCAAACTCTATTCATGAAAAAGAAAAAGAAAAAGAAAAAGAAAAAGAAAAAGAAAAAGAAAAGCAAAGACACAGGGTTGAAGACGACTTTCTTTTCATACATGGACTTTATAAGTACATATTATTACGCCTAGAATCTCACGTAGCTATCTCAGCCAACCTTGGCCCGATGAGCCTGAGGGCTTACTTTCATTAGTCTATAAATAGAAACATGATAACACATCAAGCCTATATAGTTCCGAAAGAGCAACTTAATTTTTTCTAGTCAATGGCAGCCAGGAATAACGGCGAACTCCTCCATGTGCTTTTCCTTCCCTACTTAGCCGCTGGTCATTTCATCCCATTAGTTAACGCGGCAAGGCTATTCGCCTCCCACGGTGTTAAAACGACCATCCTGACTACCCCACATAATGCCTTACTTTTCCATTCTACCATTGAGGATGACGTTCGAATTTCTGGCCATTCCATCTCTATCATAACTCTTAAATTCCCCTCGGCTGAAGTAGGCTTGCCTGAAGGTATTGAGAGCTTCAACACTGCCACTTCACCTGAAATGCCCTCCAAAGTATTTCACGCTATTTATCTTCTACAGAAGCCAATGGAAGAAAAAATTCGTGAAATCCGTCCTGGTTGCATCTTTTCTGATATGTATTTCCCTTGGACCGTCGATATTGCTAAGGAACTGAACATCCCTCGTATCTTGTACAACCTGTCCACCTTCATGTGCTACAGCATTATACACAACCTTAACCGTTACAAACCTCACCAGGAGGAATATTCCCAAAGTTTCTTGGTTCCTGGTTTACCTGATAAGATAGAATTCAAGCTATCACAACTTACAGAAGATTTAAGAAAGCCCGCGGATAAAAGGAATTCTTTTGATGATTTGCTCGACCAAATACGAGATTCTGAGGATCGAAGCTATGGCATCGTGCATGACACCTTTTACGAGCTAGAACCAGCATACGCTGACTACTATCAGAAGTTAAAGAAGCCCAAATGCTGGCATTTTGGTCCCATCTCCCATTTTGCATCCAAAATCCGAAGTATGGAACTAATTGTTAGCGATCATAATTGTAGTTCTAACAACATCGTTGTAGAGTGGTTGAATGACCAAAAACCTAAATCAGTTTTGTATGTCTCTTTCGGGAGCATGGCTAGATTTCCAGAGGGCCAACTCAGTGAAATCGCGCAAGCTCTGGAGGCTTCAAGTGTCCCTTTCATTTTTGTATTGAGGCAGAATGAAGAAACCACGTGGTTGCCACGTGGTTTCAAGGAAAGGGCGGCCAAGAGCAAAATCTGCTTGTTGATTAGAGGGTGGGTTCCACAGCTGACCATCTTGGAACATTCAGCTACTGGCGGGTTCATGACTCACTGTGGTACCAATTCGCTTCTTGAAGCCATCACTTCTGGTGTGCCATTGCTAACATGGCCACTTTATGCCGATCAATTCTACAACGAAAAGCTAGTGGAGGTTCTGGGATTGGGAGTCAAAGTCGGGGCAGAAGTATGGAATAGTGGTATTGAGATCTCCAGTCCTGTATTAAGTAGCGCAAAGATTGGAGAAGCAATAGAGAGACTAATGAGTACTGGTTCTGAGGAAAGTAAGAATATTAGGGTCAAAGCAACAGCTATGAGCAAAATGGCTAAGAATGCAACAAAAGAAGAGGGATCTTCATGGAACAATCTAACGGCGTTGATTGAAGATATAAAGAATTTTACCTTTTCATCGACTATGGCTTAATTAATTAATAACCTTTTCTTTTTAATTTCTTAAGCCACAATTGATGAAACAATATTGTTCGGTTAGCTGGTTTGGATGGTTGCTATTATATTGTATTGTATTGTATTGTGTTGTTCGTTTAAATATAATATTTATTTTGACTGTTACTTAAATTTTACTGTATCGTATCATTAAACTCATCGTTATGTAACGGTGAAATGTCTCATTTTATATAACAATCGATTTGGTTACCTTATTTATTTTTCTTATTTTGTCTTTTGCTTATTTTCTAATAATCTTAATTTATATATCTTTCCCTACATTTTTAGAATGGCTCTACTCCATAAATTACTTTTCTTATAGGTTTATTTTTCAAATTGTTGATGTGTGATATATTTAACGACGAAAAACGATATAATTTATTCAGAATGTTGTATTCATAAAAATAATTCAGTACAATATCATACAACACAATACAATATAATATGATATGAAACGATACCTAACTACCATTCAAACATAGGTACTGAAAAGAAGCAGAGAGACGCACACACAAATTCACAAATTCAACATTTTATTATATGTTGAATGCATTTCTATGTTAAGGCATTCTTGGACTGAATCTTCTCACATAGCTGTTCTATCACCTCAACAACTCCATCCATCTCTTCCCCTCTTCGCAATATCAAATTGTCACCAAAACTAGTCACCTTTTTCTCAAATTCTGCCCTGTTTCTTCACCAATCACATGTTTAATATTGTCAGCTATATTAACTCTATGAAGCTTCCCATTTCCATCTCTGGGGACCTCAGTGGCTACTCCAATTTCCACTACCAACCTAGCATTAAGAGGCTGATAAAGCATAGGCATTGCTATGATTGGAACACCAAACTCTATGCTCTCCTGTGTCGAATTCTGTAAGATGATATTAATCTCCATTGGGGAGTCTTTCTCATTAATATCAATATATATAGTGTACAATGTTCATCTCATATACAAGAGGAATCCTAGTCCCATATACGAGAGGAATCCATGTCTTACCATAATTATATTTACACAATATTCTAATTATGGGTAGAAATTTTATTATATTACTATACACGTTTACATACCCTCATCAGTCGGAGCGGGAGGAGTCCGGACACTGAGACTGGATCTGAAGTCAAGAAATAACTGTCTTGAAAGTCCTTTGGTAAATATAGATGCATACTGATATGATGAGGGAACATGTAACACTCTGACATGGCCTAGCGCAACTTTCTCACGAACGAAATGTATGTCCATCTCAACGTACTTGGTTCGCTGATGCTGAACCGGGTTGTGAGAAAGGTAGATTGCAAAGATGTTATCACAATACACAATAGATGTCTGACGCAAAGGACACTGAAGTTCTAACAGTAAATTTCTGAGCCAACAAATCTCAGCTACCACATTTGCAACGCTCAGACTCAAAGATCAGACCGAACGAGATAGGGTGGCATGTTACTTGACAAACCATGAAATCAGATTATCCCCTAAAAAACACAAATCGGAGGTGGAGCGATTGTCCAGACACCCTGCCCAATCTGCATCCGTATACGAGAGCAACTTGTTTGGGGCAGATGGGTAAAGGTGAAAATCATAATCAAGTGTGTCTTTAATGTATCAGATGATACGCTTAAGGGCGGTGAAATGAGACTCCCTGGGGGCATGCATAAATAAGCATACCTGTTGAACATCATAAGCAATGTCTGGCCTTATAAGTGTGAGATAATTAAGTACACCTGCAAGGCTCCTATACAGAGTAGGATCGGAGACTGGAGCACCATCCATAGCACTGAGCTTAGATTTTGAATCAACTGGAGTAGGAGTAACTTTGCAATTCCTCATCTTAGTCCTGTACACAATCTCTTCTGCATACTTACGCTGACACAAGAACACGTGGTTGACAGAACTGGTCATTGATATCCTCAAGAAGTAACTCAGCTTTCCCAAATCAGTCATTGCAAATTCGGTCTTAAGCAAAGTAATAATCTCATTTTTCAACTCATCGGAAGAGGCAGCAAGAACAATATCATCCACGTATAGTAATAAGTAAGCAATACTACTACCTCGATGAAAAATGAAGAGTGATGTATCACTTTTGCTACATACAAACTCAATCTGCAAAATATACCTGGAAAAGCGATCATACCACACACTGGTGAGAGAGATGGCTGGATGGATGAACCCATGGTGATGCGTAGATCGCTCTTATGTCCCATGTAAAATGCATTTTTACATCAAGTTGATGATCGCCGCTTTTGTCCATGCTATGCTCGTAATCGCGAATGGTAGCCGGTTTGACAACCAGACTGAATGTCTCACCACAATCAATGCTCTCCTGCTGATTTGTGCCATTAGCCACAAGTCGTGCCTTATACCTCTCAAGATCTCCATTGTCTCTGAATTTGTGATGAAAAAGCCACATACAACAGATCACATTCACCCCCTCTGACCTAGGTACTAGATCTCATATGTACTACTTAGTTAAAGCATTGAACTCCTCATACATTGATGCATTCCAATTAGGGTCTTGTTTGGCCAATTTGGGATTTTTGGAAAGTGGAGAGATGGTTTGAGAAGACATGTTAAATTGGACTTTGGGTTTGAAGATCCCATGTTTGGCATGAGTTTTCATATGGTGAGTGGGGATAATGGGTATCTGTGGTGGCTGAGTGGTGGGATCTGATACAGAGGGTAAGGTCAGATAAGAGGTGGGGGAGAAAGTGTCGTCGAAGGCGCCGTGATCAAGGGCCGAGGCACATGAACTACAGTCCTCTCTGAAGTTATGGCGTCGTGGTGCCTCATCACTGTGTCGCGGCGCTGAAGACGATGAAATATTACAGTCATCTCTGAAGTTTTGGCACCGCGGCGCTGACGCTGATGACGGATCATTGGGCATATAAGGTGATTTTTCAGCAGTGATATGATCTAGTTGACTGAGAATGAGAGAGAGATGGCAGACTCGTCAAGAAATGAGTAATCTGGTTTCTGGAATTTTTGAGGATTCGAGAATGGGAATGTGGTCTCGTCGAACGTGACGTGACGAGAAATATAGATTTGACTAGTGGACAGGTCATAACAAAGATAGCCCCTATGGCTTGGCAGGAAGTCTAGGTAGACACATGGAGTGGACCAGGGGGCTAGTATGTAAGAAGCAGTAGAGGCAAGGTTAGGATAACATAGACAACCGAATATCCGTAGATTATCGTAAAAGGGGACTCTATGATAGAGGATTTCGGTAGGGGTCATATTGTGAAGGGTGCTAGTCGGGAGAATATTTAGAATGTATTCTGACATCTTAGCAGCATATACCCAGAAAGACGGAGGGAGGGTGGCATGAATCAATAGAGTGTGAATCATATTATTGATGGTGTGAATGATTCGTTCAGCTTTATCGTTTTATGGGGAAGTGTGAGGAAAGGAGAAGCGAAAGACCATGTCATTATTAGTATAAAAGCGGTGAAACATAGAGTTGTTTAATTCACGACTATTATCTCACTGAAATGATTTTATACCTTTTTCAAATTGTGTTTGAATGAATTTTCGAAACTCAAAAAAATTGGCAAAGACTTCTGATTTATATTTGAGAGGATATAACCAAACATAGTGGAAAAAATCATCTAGCAAGACAAGATAATATTTATGACCGAGAGAACTAGCAATAGGTGATGTCCATAAATCGATATGTATAATATCAAATGGTGCAAATGTAACACTAGTAGATGATTTAAATGGAAGACGAGTATGTTTGCCTAAAGAACAAGAAACACAGTTTTGGGCAAGCTTCTCATTATTACAAGTAATGAAATTATTTCCTCTAAGAAAATTAAAAACTGGGGTTCCTGGATGACCAAGCCTATTATGTCATGTTGATGAAGAAATAACCGCTAGAGAGACGGGAGAGCAAGATCCGGCAGCAGAGGTAGAAGGGGAATGGATAGAGATCCCCCGTGCTATTGCATCTCGTAAGAGGTGTCCCAGTATAAAGATCCTTCACAGTGAAACCAAAAGGGTCAAAGTCAACAGAGGCAGAGTTATTACGAGTAAATTTGCGGACATAAATTAGGTTCTTAATGATGTGTGAGGCATATAGGACATTTTTAAGGGAGAAGGGTGGATGAGGAGGTTGTGTGTAGGATGTACCATAGCCCTTTATTGGAATGCGGTGACCATTGCCAACTGTAATAAATTGAGGATGCTTTAAACTAAACATTTTAGGAATGTTACCTGCAGACACCAAACTCTATGCTCTCCAGTGTCGAATTCCAACCACAATGAGTTACAAACGCGCCAATACTTGGATGCGTCAGAATTTTTTCTTGTGGAGCCTATCCTTCAACTATCTTTCCTTTTTCTCTAATTCTTTCTACAAAACCTTGAGGAAGTGCATCTTCAAGCTTATTAACTTATCCTTCTCTTTTATGAAACCTAACAACCCATATGAAATCAACATTCCTAAGCTCTAATCCATAAGCTATCTCTTCCATTTCTTCCTTGGTTAAGAAATACTCACTCCCAAAAGAGACAAACATAGTTGAATGATCTCTTATATTCCGAAGCCATTTCAAGATCAGTTCTATTTCCATATTATCCGCATCTCGGTTCAGAACATGATCTTGGTGAAATTTTATTCCAATAGGCACAACCTTTGCTTGGCCCGTTTCAGAAAGATAATCCATGTACTTAGCATTTTTTTGTCTTGAGCTATCGACTAGTACCATCTTGTCAGATTCAGTAATATTATTGAAAGAATTAATCCCTTTATTATTCTTATTGATAAAAGACATATATATACACGTTACAATAGGTAGATTATTTTCTTATTCTACTTCTAAATCCATATTCTATAAGGAGACTAATAATATAATTATGATAATACTACAAGACTAATTAATATACAAATATATCATAATTAATATACAATTAATGGGACACGAATATGGACTGCTGCTCCATATTTAACACATCCCCGCAGTCATAGCGGACGGTCTTCGTACGCTGAGACTGTCTCTAAAATCTTCAAAAAGGATCGAGTGAAGACCCTTTGTAAAGATGTCTGCAATTTGATATCTGGAAGAGACATGTCAGACGCATATTTGTCCTCTAGCTACTTTCTCTCGAACAAAGTGAATATCCATCTCTATGTGTTTAGTACGTTGTTACTGAACTGGATTACTATACAGGTATATGACACTTATATTATTACAATACACTAAGGTAGCCTTCTGAATAGGACAATGAAGCTCTAAAAGTAGATTTCGTAACCAACATGACTCAGTAACCACATTGGCTACCCATCTATACTTGACCTTTGCACTTGAGTGTGATAGCGTGGACTGACTCTTGGCAGACCATGAGACCAAGTTATTACCCAAAAACATATAATAGCCAGACGTAGACCGTTTGGTGTCAGGATAACCACTCCAATCAGCATCTGTATAGGAGACAGGTGTAGACGTCGACGAAGGATACAAATGCAAGCCATAATCAAGTGTTCCCTGAATGTACCTAAGAATGCGTTTGAGCGCATTCATATGTTCTGTTACACCCCGAAATTTCAGGACATGTTTATAAGAACGTACGTAAGAACTCACAAATGTTATGATTTGAGACTAGTAAAAATTTATCAGAATTATGGAAATGTCGGGAAACGAAATATTACGACGAACGGGAGGGTGACACGTGTCACCCCCCTTGGATAGTCATGGTCGAATGGAACAAGGCTAAAATGGTCATTTGGCCAATGTTAAGATGACCAAGTCTTGCTAGGCTAAGAGCTTGATATTGTTGACTAAGTCCAAGGGCCACTTGGCTAGATTTTTAAATGAATTGGATCCAAGCCATCCATATGTGCTAATTTTGACCCTCCATTGTGTTATTTAAGCATACTAGTAGCAAGACAAGGCTTCTACACTTAGAAAAATTTCATGAAACTTTGAAGTCTCTAATGGTGCTCTCGGGTTCATAGGGTTTCAAGGAGAAAAAAAATTCGTTTGTTATTCAATAACCTCCACACTTTAAACCAAGGTTCCTACGAGTATTGTAAGGGTATCTCAATAGAAAGATCCCGAAAAAGTGTCGTTTTTGTATTAGCCGCAAGGTGAAAACCTAAGTCACTTTCCTAGATTTGGATTGGAAATTGAAGGAAAGTTGTTTGTGATCTTCTAAGGGCTTCAAGTGGCGGATGGGAGTGTCAAGGAGAGGCTCTAAGTTGCTAGGGAGCGACTTCGGATCTTGAAGTTGGATTAAGGCTCGTTAAGGTAACAATCTTGTTCTCTTAAGTGTTATAAGATTACATATTGTTGTAGCCTTACATTTTAACTAGCATGAAGTATATGTATTAAAGATTGATAAGTGTTATGGATATTGGAAGCCTAAATCTGAAATGACATTATTAGCCATTTGAAATTGAAATACAATTTGGTCGATAATTAGAATCGTCGCATGTTATCTACTTGAAGATTGTAGTAGTTATAATCGATTGCGGCTTGATAACATGTTATACTAAACAACTTGGATTGAAAAGGAATTGGAAAATACTTTGTATTGTTGTCCCTCAAATTGCCGAAAATGACATTGTCTTTTGGACTAGTTTGATATCAATTGTGGGGCGGAATTTTACACGTCTTGTTAGGCGTGTAATCCCCTATTGTTAACTACATTGTTGAGCCTTAAATGTGGCGTGTTTGGTTATTGAATTCGGGCCTTGAAAATGTGGAAAATTATGTAGAAACAAAGGAAGTGCTGTCCGATTTTTCGTAGAATTTAGTGACATTGCACTTAGAATATTCTACGTTTGAAACTAGAAGTTAATAGACGTATTATGGTCATTATAGGTTGACATACTACGTACGACATATTGGACTTAGCAAGTGGATTGAACCGAAGAGGTATGTGGAACTTTCCTATCTCTTGAGCATGAATAGTTGTAAATATATAGTACGGTGACGCATTTAGATTTTGTGAATCTAGTTCTATTTGATATCCTTGGCTTGTCTTAAGAATGTCCAAGTTGGTTGAGTTAGGGAATTAACTCACTTATTTAAAAATATTAAGGATATCTTAGTTTCTAAAAGTTAAGAGACTTAAAGTATTTTGAAAGTATATGATACTTGTTTTGTTCGGAAAGTTTAAGTCTCTTGGTTATAAAGAAGAATGTAAGTATCTAAAGTATAAAGCTAGTATAACGGTTTTATGGAAAGTTGGTTATAATAGCTTTATGGAAAGTTAAAAGAGTGATTTACTCTAAGTAATGTAAATAATGATAAATGACTTGAAATGAAGAAAGACAAATTGATTTGAAGGCATCAATTGCTTAAAGTTTTAAAGTAAAAAGTCACTTGATTTAGAAGTCTTTAAATGTAGTTCTAAAAGGTATTGTGACTTGTTTTGAAAAGTAGATATAACTTGATACTACGGTTATTAGTATCTTGGAAGTTTTATATGAAAATGAGTCATTTTAAGAGAATAGAAGTACGTAATACTTTGGGTTAAATTCCCGGATTTTATAATGACATGTTAGTGCCTTAAGTAAACTAAAATGAGAGTGTATATGAACAAGGCTAATAAGAAGTTAGGGGATTTCTTAACTTGCTTATGATAATGTGATAAACCGGTAGTGCTTATGTTATGTATGATAGTCGGTTGTGCTAGTGATATATTGTTCATTACGGGGTCATTCCCCGGGTTTGTGGCATTTGCATATTCAGTGGATTTGCTACCCATGATGCGAGGAATACCTCATGCGAGTCCGTAGGGCTTATGCGGGTGAAATAGTCCTATGCGGGGCGAACCAGTCCTATGCGGGGCAGACCAGTCCTATGTGAGGAGATTACCTCATGCGGGTCCACACGACCTATGCGGGCGGATACAGTCTATGCGAGGAAATTACCTCATGCGGGTCCATACGGCCTATGCGGGTGAAATAGTCCCAGGAGTAAGATTGCTTAATGATACTACGGGCGGGTGACCCTACTTTGATCATGAGCCTCCTATTTTTATGCAGTAAAGTATACACTTGTTTACTCTCATTGTTAGTAAGGCACAGTGTACTGTTATTTGAGTTATCATACATGTCTCCAGCTTTATTTTTAGACTTTATGATTTCATTTTAGTACTTTCAGTTTTACATACTTGGTACATCTGTCAGATCGATCCCCTTTCTGGGCCGTTAAATGCCGCGGTAGGGTAAAGTGGTGGATCCTCATTCTTAGGATCACCGATCAGTGTTAAGCTCCATTTCTCCGAGGCTTGTCTTTTGCACGGTTTCACGATGTTGTAGATTTATGTACATTCAGGGATATGGCGGAGCCCTGTCCCGTCACAGTTGTTATTCTTAGAGGTCTGTAGTCATATTTGTGGATTGGGTTTTAAGAACAGAGATGTACTATCTTATTTTTGGATTATGTATATTTTACGGAAGGTGACCTTATCGGCTAGCCTGCTGATGTTTCATGTCTAAGCATTTTTATTAGTTGTGTATGTTCCGCTGCTATTATCTGATGTATACCTGAGGGGTGCCCAGGTAGGGCACCAGTCGCGGGCCCGGGGTCGGGTCGTGACATGTTCAATCCTGGGATCATGCATAAACAAACACATTTGTTGTACATCATATGTAATATCAGGTCGCGTGAATATAAGATACTGAAGGACGCCTGCAAGACTACGATAGCGGGTCGGATCCTCATAGGAAGATCCAGCTGCAGCACCCAACTTGGGTTTAGTATCAACTGAAGTAGAAGTGAACTTACAGGATGACATCTCAGCTCTCTCAATGATCTCTGCTGCATACTTCCTCTGTGATAAGAACAATCCATCTGCATGACGAGTGACAGAAATCCCCAAAAAATAACTCAATAGGCCCAAGTCTTTCATGACAAACTCAGAACTGAGCATTGTCATAATAGACTTTCGAAAAGTATTAAAAGAGGCAGTCAAGATAATATCATCCACATATAATAGTATATAAGTCATCGAATAACCGTGATGATATATGAATAATGAATTATCAGACCTGCTGTGAGAAAAATCTATAGTCGAAACATAGTCAGCAAACCTCTTATACTAAGCCCGTGGAGACTTCTTAAGCCCATAAAAGAACTTCTTTAACAAACAAATATGATTAGGATATCTAGTATACCTAAACCCCAAGAGCTGATGTATATACACTGTCTCCTTGAGATCCCCATGTAGGAAAGCATTCTTCACATCTAGCTGATGAATGAGTCATGATTTTGAAATAGCCAAGCTGAGCACAAGTGTGAATGGTAGCTGGCTTGACCACCGGGCTAAATGTCTCACCACAATCCAGACCAACCTGCTGAGTCTTACCATCACCTACAAGACGAGCCTTATGCCTTGCAAGCGAACCGTCAGAATTTTCCTTATGAACAAAAATTCACATAGATCGAATAATATTAACACCAGATGGACGAGGTACCAACTCCCACGTCTTATTATCAATAAGAGCATTATATTCATCGGTCATAGCAATTTTCCAATTTGGATCATTTAAGGCATACACAGGATTACAGGGTAAGGGTAATTTAAGAACATTAGAATTTAAATTAAAATATCTTTTTGGTATAAAAATACTCATTTGACTGCGGGTGACTGGACCAAGACTCGGCGCTAGATGGTACGGACTGGCCAGCAGGCAGTGGGCCTGCTTGCCCATTTTCGGAAACGGACATCAGAGGCGCCGCGGCGCTGCGATCCAGGGCCTCGACGCCTACATTCCAATGGCTACTGGGTGTTAGGCGCCTCCCCAAGGGGCCACGACACTGACGACGATTGCACTGGACTTTGGTTACTGGCTAGTAGCCGCCGTAGCGCCTTCCCTAAGGACCGCAACATTGAGGACGGGTTGCGAGACAGATCCGAAAAATGACGGAGAACATAGGGGGAGATATCATCATCCAAAAAATCATACGAACTAGGCAGAGGATTTTCAAATTTAGAGAATGGAAATTGGAACTCATCAAAGATAACATGACGACTAATAATGATTCGTTTAGAGGACACATCAAAGCATATATAACCATGGTGATTTAACGGATAGTCCAAAAACACACAAGGGGTAGAACGTGCCTGAAGTTTGTTAATTGTGGTGGATTGAAACAGTGGATAACATAAGCATCCAAAGACCCTAAGATGAGAATATGAAGGAGTCTTATTATATAAACATTGAAGAGATGATGAATATGTCAAGCCTTTAGAAGGAAGAATGTTAAGCAAATATGTAGCCATTTGTAGAGCATGATGCTAAAACAACGGAGCGACGGAAGAATGAACCAATAAGGTGTGAATAATATTATTAATGGTACGAATTTTATGTTCAGCTTTCCCATTTTGTGAAGACGTATGAGGACAAGAAAAACAAAAATGTATCCCATTTTGAGCACCAAACTCCCCATTGTCATACTCTTTGTCATTGTCACATTGAATATTCTTTATTTCCCGTTCGAATTGAGTTCTAATGAAAGATCTAAATTTTACGAAGATGGAAAAAACTTAGGATTTTTTCGCAATTGGAAACGTCCATAAAAATTTAGAATAATCATCCAAGAATAAAACATAATATCGATGACCATAGAACTGAAAACGGGAGATGTCCATAAATCGCTATGAATAATATCAAATGGCATTGAAGAATTAGAATTTGAAGCTACAAACGACAACTTAATATTTTTTCCTAGAGAACAAGATTGACAATTTGGAGTACTACGCGTACCCTTACAGGAAATTAACTTATTTCTATCTAAAGTAGATAAAATAGACGACCCCAGATGAACTAGACGAGTATACCATAAGGAATTAGCAAGAGCTGCAAAAGTGGATGGCATGGTCTGACGTGAGAAACCGAGACTTGGTGTGATTGGATAAAGATCACCTCATGAGAGGACTCCCTGTCTTGAAATCCTTCACAAAAAACCCAAATTGATCAAAATCAATAGAACCCCAATTATCAGTGGTTAATTTACGGACAGACATCAAATTTTTAATTAATTTTGAGGCATGAAGGGTATTTTTCAAGACAAGTGGTGGATGAGGAGGGGACAAAGTTTTATGATCATAACCCTTAATTGGAATTGAATTGTCATTACCCATAATTATACCATGATTACTGCTCAAATTGGAATAAGACGAGAGAGTATTTTGGTCAGATATCATGTGGGTGGTGGCGCCGGTGTCCATGTACCAATTCGGGTCTAGTTGAGTCATTCCAAGCATGTGCATTACAGTTTCAATGTCAGTATGCATGGGTCCCATTGCATGATGGGCCTGAGGGGCGAGGCCCAAGTATGTTGGACTACTGGGTCGGCCCATAAAATGGTCTGAAACCCGAGTAACTGGGCCAATACTGGGCCAAAGCCAAAACTAGGGCCCAGTGGCTGAAGGGACGCGGAGCTGGACTGGGTTGAGTCGCGTTGCTGGAGTGGACAGGGAATGGGACCCACTGCCAATTACATTGGGGCCCACCGCCGCCCCACGCGCGGATGGCCGATCGCCGCCATCGCCATCGCTGGGTGTTGCCGCGATTCTTTCCATTACTTTCCTATTTTGCCCATTTTTACTACCATCGTTGTTGCGATTTTGGCTCGAATTGGTGGAACCGGAAGGAGAAAAATTAGACTCAGTCATCATGACGACAAGACTAGCCCCAATAACCATCTTCTTAGCTAATCTAACTTCTACCAATGTAAGCATGGAACGTTCTTGGTAGAATTCCGGCAGGGGGTTACTTTGACGAAGAATTGAAGCAACGCCATTATAGGCCTCAGACAGGTCTGCAACCATTTGTAAGACGAGATGACTATTGCTCACAGGAGCACCAACATTGAGAAGTCGATCCGCCAAATCCTTGAGACGTTTGCAATAAGACAAAACGTTTGGAAAATTCTCCATCTTGACTTGAGAAAATTCGTGTTCAAGGGTAACAATCTGGGAATGACTGTTATCTTGGAATATATCACGCAATCCATTCCAAGTCTTCATAGTTGTGGAATTGGGTTCCATAATTGCTCATCTTATCCATAAGTTGCCCTATGTGGGTCTCCAAATTTTTTAGGGACTCCCTTGTCTCAGCCATAAACTGAGTCTGGCACTTGGTGAGCCTGAGTATGTCTGCTTGCAACTCATCTAGATCTTTCTCTAGAACCTGTGGGTTAAGCTGTTGTTGATGACTCCACTATCTCTGATAGTAGTAGTCCATGTGTCCTGAATTTTTTTTTTTGATTTTTTTTTCTTTCGAATTTAACCTGCAAAATAAGAAAACAACAAAAGGTGATAAAAAGATGCTCGCAGAACAAGTTAGAAACTTGTTCTTGGAGCAACCAAATTAGAAATAAGAATAGATAAATCGATATTGAAAGTACGCCAATCCCCGGCAACGGCGCCAAAAACTTGATGCGCAGGGTTGGTTTTCAAGTACCGATTATCTATCCTATGGTATCTATTTGGTTAACGTCAATTGAATTGGAATTCTAAACTAATAATGCAGGAAATAAACTAATTATGAAAATACTTTGATTTAAATAAGTTATGATGGAGAATTAGGGCTTCCAAGATCATCAACTACCCACTATATTCAATCCTTAATACAATTAGACTAACTTCTTCTTCTACGTTAAGATATCAGGTTAACTAAACCGTTTTATACTCCTGTTAAGGTAATATAAACACTCAACCCCAATGGAGAACCCTTCTACCTTTCGGTGACAAGATTGACTACAAAAGAGGATTAAGAGCAATAACCTATTAAGCTACACAAGTATCGGGGTACTTTCGTCCACGATTTAACCTATGTTTATTCAACTATAGCATATTCACAATCTCCCCTTTCGGCTTTCGATTAGAAATCATATAAGTGATGATAACTAGTGATCAATTAATTATCAAGCAATCAAAATAACTATTGAATAAATCTTAAATAAGTGAAGAAGAAACCAAACTAATATATTAATTCATGAATAGTGTTTCAAGTGAATCACAATGAAATCCCCAATAAAGTAATTAGCTCCTAGCCATTGTCACGCTAAGAACTAACATAATCTCCATAGATGAACTGAAATAAACAAAGCAAAAGAAAGAAAAGAAAAATACTCAAGAACGAGTCTCCAAGCCTTCTAGCATCCAAGGATTGTGTTGTGGAATATTTACAAGATGGAATGGAATGGAATGGTGGATGGAGAATGGAATGGGTGATGGAATGTGATCGGTGTATTTTATATACACTTTTCGAGTCGTTTTTAGCTAATCTTTTGTCCCGTTTTGTACAAATAAGTGTCGTATTAGGATAGATTTTCTTTCTTTTGAGTCAAAGTGGTTAAAATGGCCAAATGGCGGAAAAGGAGCTAAAAGAGGGCAAAAGTGGAGGGTCCAGAGCTTAAAAGACGAGAAAGTGGCGAACGAGGCAGAAACACGGACAAGCGCCGCGACGCCTCCTGCAGTAATCCGTGGTCGCGCCAAATCATCGGCGTCGCAGAGTTGCAGTACGCGCGCGCTTCCGACAGAGAGCAGGGCCGCGACGCCAAATCACCCGAAGTATCGCAAAAGTTCCGGCGCCGCGGCGCCGATAGCAGGGCCGCGGCGCCAACGCGGGAAAATCAGGTTTAATGATGATTTTCTGGGCCAGGCCTGAAGGGAAAAGTTAGAGGCGGTTTTGAGCCTATAAAAGGAGAACCCTAGGCAGTTTTTAAGGGTTCCCTTTCTTGCACAACACAAGGATTCTTGGATTGAAGATTGGAGACCATAACTTAGTAATTTTCTTTTCTTTCCTTTATTTCAGTTTTGTATGATGAACTTTGAATTAGTTCTTGTCATGTCAATGGCTAGGAACTAATTCTTTTATAGGGTTTTCCATGTTAAATCACTAGAAACTTATGTTATGAATTAATACATGGTTATGGTTATTCTTCTTCTTGTTGAGATTTATCCAATAATTGCTTTGAATGCTTGGTAATTAATTGATCACTAATTATCATTATTTATATGATTTCTAATCAAACTTCGAAAGGAGGAGGTTGTGAATATGCTGTAAGTTGGGTAGACATATTTTGGATTGGGGATGAAAATACCTCAATTACTTATGTAGCGTTAATGAGAGGCTTAAAAACCCTAATTTTACGCACGGGCGCGTGATTAACTAGGTTTTTGGTCTTAATCCTCCTATAGAGTCATCCTTATCACCGAAAGGTAGAAAGGAGCAATACTGGGGTTGAGTGTTTATATAGCCTTAACGGGAGTATAAAACGATTTCGTAAACCTGCTAGCTCCGAGAGAAGAAGAACCATAATTCAGTGCATTAATAAGTAACATAAGCGGATAGTTGAGGAGACGTGGAAGCCCTATTCCCATCACAACTGAAGTAAACCTATAGTTAATTAGCCTTTTATAATTGTTAGTTATAAACAACAAAAATCAATATCGGTTACCAAATAGATACCAAAAGATAGATAATTGGTACTTGAACACTAATCCTTGTGGACGATATTCGGTCTTACCAAGACTATATTACTTGTCACGATAACGTGCACTTGCGTTAAAGTGTGTGCATCTTTTCGCGCAATCAAGTTTTTGGCGCCGTTGCCGGGGATTAGACATAGTTCAATATCAATTTTATCTATTTTTAATTTCTAATTTGGTTTTTAATTTTTATTTTTACGTTTTTTCTATTGATTTTCGGTAAAAATCAGGGTGCCGTGATTTGTTGTCTGTTTTTGATCTATTTCAGGAAATCAGTTTATGCGAAGGAGAAGAGGGGCAGACACTCTTGTTCCCTTCAATCCAGAGATTGAGAAAACCTCAGAAACGTAATGAAAGAATCAGCGGATTGCAACCTTGATAGAGATGGACGATGTTCAAAACAACAATATGATGAGAGAAGGGTTAGGTGAGAATCAACCTAACCCAGGGATGCCTTGGCAAGTACCTATGGATGTCGAGGAAAGAGTTCAAGTCCAGGCAGAAAGAAGTTTGGGAGACTACGTGCTGCCAAGGGTGAATGGAGCACAGACATGTATCAGGCTCCCTGCAATAGGAGCAAACAACTTTGAGATAAAACCGGCGATTCTGAGCATGGTGCGTAACACGATGCAATTTGGAGGATCGCCATCGAGGATTCACATATGCACATAGCTAATTTCTTGAGCTATGTGCAACTTTCGATATAACGGCGCATCGATGACGCTTATCAGTTGAGGCTCTTTCCTTCTCACCGGGGATAGAGCAAAGTATGGTTAAATTCACGTCACCGATTCGATTTTTACATGGCAAGAGCTGGCACAAAAATTTCTAGCCAAATTCTTTCCCCCATGCAAAGCAGCAAAATTGAGAGGGGAGTTGAATAACTTCTACCAAGCAGGAGAGTCATCAGAAGCGTGGGAAAGGTTCAAAGATTTGCAGAGAAAATGCCCACACCATTGCATTGAGTTGTGGAACTTGGTCCACATCTTCTACAACGGGCTCAGTGGAACAACCAGAACCATTATAGATGCAGCAGCAGGTGGGACATTCATGAGGAAAACAGCCCACGACGCTCACGAATTATTAGAAGATATGGCCACCAACAACCATGTCACATGAGAGAGATCAATGAGTGAGAGGAGAACAGTGGGAGTCCACGAAATAGATGTCATTGCTGCCTTGAATGCCCAAATGGCCTTATTGACGAAACAGTTGCAGCAACATACATTATCAGTGAATGCAGTGCAGATGCCCAAGAGGATTTGCCAAGGCGGCAACAGCACCACCTTCTTCATTCGGGTTTGACTCCCCCGCAACAATAGTATTGACATCCTTTCAGTTTGGGAAACTTCGTGCAAAGTTTGGGCCATTACATGTCCAACACTTCGGTTTGGTTATGGTCCTTCTCATTGGTCCCGTATCCGTCACCTTCCCCTTCCATTTCTCGACATCATACCTTCCCATCCCCTCCTTGTTCTTCTTCTCATTTCCCCTCTTAGATTTGGAAGAATTTGAGACATCCGATCCTTAGTGATTTGCTCGGAAATACACCAAAGAGTCAGCTACGACAATGGCACTTGGAAGGTCTTTAACATTTTGCCTTCGAAGTTCATTTTGAGCCCATCCGTTCATCCCGGAAATGAAATTGTGTAGCTTGTCTTCCTCGGACATATTCTGAATCTCCAACATTAAAGAAGTAAACTCCTTGATTTATTCTCGTACCGAACCACTTTGTTTATGCTTCTTGAGACGGTCCCTAGCCAACCAACTCGCATTGCTAGGTAGGAATTGTTGCCTCATTTCCTCCCTCATCCTTGCCCAAGTATCAATGCGTGGACGACCCACACGTACATCATCAGTGTCTTTATTCCTCCACCAAAGTTTAGCATCACTCATGAGATACATAGTGGTGATACTCACTTGGTCCTTCTCCGCAATATGAGCCGCAAGAAAATATTGCTCCATGACCCAAAGAAAGTTTTCCACCTCCTTGGCACATCGTGTCCCGTTAAAGACTTAGATTCCGGTACCCTCACCTTACTCCGATCAGCGGTATTATCACGACCAGTCGCTCCTACTGCCATATAACACCACAAGCTCCGCTTCAAGATCCAACTTTGTTTGTCGCAATTCACCAAATTGTTCATTGGCCCGCCTTAATTGCTCCACCAATTCGTCCAAACGTGCATCCATTCCGACTTTGTATTATTCAAACTCAGTGTTAAGGTTGTGAGTTAATGTAACAAGATCGATTAACTCGCTTACTTCTTCGGTTCTACCAACTAGAGTTTCCAAACGCTCAATACGAGCACTTAACTCCGCCATTGTTCTTGCCATCATTGCTCAACTACCATAGCAACTAAATTTACCTCTTCATGTAATGTTTAGGAATCTCTTAGCTTAACAACAAGCTAAGCTCTGATACCAATTGTCACACCCCCGGTATGCTATTTAAATTTTTCGCACACAAAAGACGTGATGGCAGTCGGCAACAACTCTTGCCAACTTCAGCCAAACACTCTGTCCTTTCAAGATCAAAAGAACGTAACACTGCGAAAGCTATTACACACACTAGGAGGAGGTTTATAATGACAAGATTAATCACAACACACTCAAAATTTTACGGGCTAAAACAATCCAACATTTACCTTTATTTCAACTCAAATAAATAAAGGAACGTCTCTCGGCATATACAATGTAGTGGAAGAATTGGACGTCTAACACTTGAACACTCAAACTAAACTAGCCTAACTAACTATTTAGTTTAATCTCTCGGAAATACACTCACAAGAACAGAGATTGTTCTTAAGCTTTGAACACTTGAGCTCAACACTAGCTCACTATTGGAAATAAGGATTTTCAGGTTGTTTAATCGTGAATAAGTTCTTCTAACTTATTCTACTTATAGGGGATGGGAATGTCATATCATGCCTTACAAAGGGGTGTGTGTTAAGGGAGTGGTGTAGTAACACATACCCGCAAGTAATTCATCCATCACACACAAACACATCACACGACCAACACTATCTTCAATACTTGGTCAATTTCGCCCATGTCTTTCTTTCTTCAAGCAAGTGTCTTGTTGACCAATTCAACCTTCTCACTCAACTTACACTGGTCCCGCAAGGTCTTATCCATGTACCATATGACTCACACATCATCTATACCACCCGCATCATGTCTAGCTCACCACACACCATGATTGCACGAAATTCGGAACTCGGTAGAACATTTCTGCCCGTGTTGAGTCATTGAAGCTCACCCACTTCAATACTCAACCAAATGCGCTCAAACCGCTTGCTACATGTCTCGAAGACCCGCATATAAACCGCATTGCATTTGGACTTAGTCAACCTTGCATCTCGGCTTGCCACATGTATATAGTTCGGTCGAACCCTTAGCATCACCTCACCCCGTGATCTAGTTGACCCATACGAACCATAAGAAGTCTCAGAACACCTTCCTCGTATCCCGCACCCATGCCTTAGTCCTTCTCCACATTTGCAAGCATTAACTCATGCCCATTTTCTCGACTTCTTGTTCTTACCCTCGGACTTTGTCAACTATCCGTTGTAAACTCTTAGCTAGACTTGTAGAATGTATTAATGTGAATATTAATACCTTGTCATGTGCTGCGCGCATGTCTGGATGTCCCTTGACCTGCACATGTCCCTGTAAGATGCACACACTTTACACGCAAGTGCACGTTATCGTGACAAGTAGTATAGTCTTGATAAGACCGAATATCGTCCTCAAGGATTAGGGTTCAATTACCAACTATCTATTTTTTTTTTTTGTATCTATTTGTAAATTGATATTTGGATTTGTTGTTTATAACTAAGAATTATAAAAGCTATTTTAACTATAAGGTTTTACTTCAGTTGTGATGAGAATAGGGCTTCCACGTCTCCTCACTATCCGCTTATGCTACTTATTAATGCAATAACTTATGGTCTTCTTCTTTTGGAGAAAGCAGGTTCACTAAATCGTTTTATACTCCCGTTAGGGTTATATAAACACTCAACCCCAGTATTGCACCTTACCTACCTTTCGGTGATAAGGATAACTCTATAGGAGGATTAAGAACAAGAACCTAGTTAACCGTCACGCACAATGCGCAAAATTAGGGTTTTTAAGCCTCTCATTAACGCTACATAAATAATTGAGGTATTTTCATCCCCAATCCAAGAATGTCTACCCAACTTACAGCATATTCATCATCCCCTCCTTTCGGAGTCTGATTAGAAATCATATAGTGATAATTAGTTGTCAATTAACTACCAAGCATTCAATTCAATTATTGGATAGATCTCAACAAGAAGAAGAATAACCATAAGCATGCATTAAATCATAACATAAGTTTCTAGAGATTCAACATGGAAAGCCCTATAGAGGAATTAGTTCCTAGCCATTGACATGACAAGAACTAATCCCATGTTCATCATACAAAAACTGAAATAAAGTAAAGAAAAGGAAAAAAATTTACTAAACTATGGTCTCCAATCTCCAAGCAAGAATCCTTGTGTTGTGCAAGAAGGGGAACCCTTAAAAACTGCCTAGGGTTCTCCTTTTATAGGCTGAAAACCGCCTTAACTTTTCCCTCGCAGCTCGCCCAAAATCCGTCTGGAAACCTTATTTTTCCGCGTCGGCGCCGCTGCTCGGCAGATGGGCCATGGCCGGAACTTCTGCAATCCGTCGGATGATTTGGCGCCGCGCCCCGATTCTGGCGCAGCGGCCGCAACTTCTGTAGCTTTCGGATGTTTAGGTGCCGCGCCCGCACTGCTGTCGAGGCGCCAGCGCCGAGTCTTCGCAGCCTCTGCGGATAGTGGCGCCGCTCTCGCTTCGATCAGCAGAGCGCTAGTGCAGGTTTCAGCCTCGTTCGCCACTTTCTCTGTTTTTAGCTCTGAAATCTCCTCTTTTGCCCTCTTTTAGCTCCTTTTCCGCCATTTGGCCATTTTAACCACTTTGACTCAAAAGAAAGGAAAACTATCCTAATACGACACTTATATGTGCAAAACGGGACAAAAGACTAACTAAAACTGACTCAAAAGGTGTATATAAAATACACCGATCAAATACCCCCAAACTTAACATTTGCTCGCCTTCGAGCAAAGATAGAAAGAAAGAAATAAAAGACTCAAAGAATGAAAATAAAAGACTCACTGCCATTGATCACTTTTGCTGCATTAGAGTTAACTAGAGAAACATGAAGGTTAGCAAAATAATATGCAGGAACATATAACATGAATTTTCAGCACACTAAACACATGAAGCTAGATATTTCGCAAACTCATATTCATCATGCTTAATGGAAGTCAATATACTAAATCATGCATATAAATTCAAGAATTCCTATGGCATGCTTACTTGCTATTCTCCACTAATTCTGGATATGCATAAAAGAGATCTTCAGGACTTTAAGGGTTGCAATGTAGGCTTAGGTATAGGTAGGTAAAAATAGGCAATTTAGGCTCATTTCGTGTACCATAAGCTCTTCAGCTTTTCAGTATTTCCTTCTTTTTTTTTCCACTTCGATTCTATCTTTTCCCTCTTTTGTTTTGGGAGAGTGAAGTATATAATAATGACAAGCACCCCAAACTTAGGCTTTTGCCTATTTCTTATTACTTTTGTATTGGGGTGCAATGAGCACTTATTCACTCTTTTTGTCTCTTTTTTAACACAATGTATTCCACTATTTCATATTTTCACTTATGGTACAATTTGTGGGAATATAGGGTGTCAAAGAAGAAGTTTCAAATTTAGGCTCAATGGGGCTGACTAGGGATATTTTTAAAGTACGGGATAGAAAAGAATGATAAGAATTGGCTATCAAAGAAATGTCTGAGTCATCTCCCTAACATGCATATCCTAACTATTTCGCCTCAAATAGCAAGCAATCATAACACATAAGTATTTATCATTTAGCATGCATAATTTAAGCAAGAAACTTCAAATAGACAGATTCTGTGAGTTTTTGGCATATCTAACTTAGGTGTTTAGATAGGTGCTTCAATTCCGTTACATTATTCCACCTTACTTCACTAGGTGTTTCTAGCAACTACAACAATTATGACTCAAAAAAATAAAAAAATAAAAAATTTTGGTGACTCAAAATAAACATAAAACAATCAAAAAGACTAAAATAAAACATAACATGACACAAATAAAACACCCCCAAACTTAAATCACACATTGTCCCCAATGTGTGTAGACTCAAAGACAATAAAAAAAAAATACTTACAGACTTTGGCTAAAATGGTGGTGGTGGCGGTGGATAATGCATCGACCATTGGTTGAACAGGGAACTCATCTCGTCATATCTGCGCAAATGCGGACGCTTCCCGCCTCAATTTGTTGCGCTTTGTCGCAACTCATGTTGCCCTGTCTCAACTCATTTTGTCCTTGTATCAATGTGCCAAATGTTGCATCATCATTCTCTCGTTACGAGCACTTGCTCCATCATCGACCGGAGGTTCTCGCTTCGTGGTTGGTGGTGGCTAGGTCCTGCCGCATATTGAGCCCCTATTTCAGGCTCATCCTCGTTCATTGCGGCCTCTGCTGCTGCTGCTGGTTGTACTCTTCTTCTGGCTGCTGGGGGGCTTGGGTCTGGGAAAGAGTGCACTATCCCACAGGACACCGACAGTTGGTTCCTCTCATGAGTATCAGTGGGTAGGATTGGGACCGCATTCATGTGGCATAGACTGGTAATAAGTAAACCATGTCCCAATCCACCTGTTGTCACCAACCTGCTGATTTCTTCAATGCTCTGCACTATCTCTTTCCCCACATCAATCGCCGCCCTCATAATTCCATATATCAGCTTAATCCTATCTTCCGGCACTCTGGTGAAGTGCGTGGATGGGATCATGCGGGCACTGACGAAATATAGCCAACCCTTGGCTGCTTTGTTGAATTAGCACCTGCTTAGTGCTCTTGATCCATTTCTTCCCATATCAAATGCAGCTTCGTAGAAGCATCGTTCTGCGACGGCATTCCAGTTGATGTTGTTGGTGCTCCTAGACCATATTCTAAAATGGTTCCAATCACTACTCTCTTCAACATCAACTGTTTTTAGAGTCATATTTATTGCTTCCGCCGTCACAGACATATAATTTCCCCTTACAAAGCATCCCATTGCCACCCTCTCCGGAAAGTTCGCATAAAATTCACGCACCATTGTTGTGTTCATTGGTGCTATTTTTCCGGATTCACAAATCTCCTCCACCCCCTTAACTCAATCATAGCCCGGATGGGCTCATAAACATCTTCCTCCCCATATGACTCCCTCTGGTAGTCCATTCCCCTTTATGGTATTACGGGTCTGGTATCAAGCTTTTTGTATCTTTGGAAGGCTTCGTAGCTCACACACCTAGTATTATCGTAATGTGGGGTTGGGGTGGATGTGGAGGCTCTTCTTTTTCTGGTGGACATTTTTAAAATAGTTTCTGCAGCTTACAATTTAGTGGCACAAATGTTTCCTACACAATCAACAACTAGCAGCGAACACAACACCCCCAAACTTCAACTCTTCTACCCAATACCCACACTCCTTTTCTACTCTTCTCTCCAAACTTCACAATCAACTTTTCAGTACCCAAACTACTTCCACTACAATACTCCTTCAAACTACTACCTCCTGTGACTTCAGTAAAGGACTCAAGAACAGAAAAAGATTACCTTTTTATAAGAAGATTCAAGCTGTTCTTGTTTCAATTGGTGGTTTGAGGCTATGGAATGGAGCTTTGTTGTTTGAGGTAGCTAAGGGTTTTTTTGGAATTTAAGAGTTTTGGTTGTGGTTGGGTTGGATTTGTGGAGGATTTGTGGGCAAATTTTTGGAATTTCGTGGGGGTTTTTTTTTTTGAAGAGGGAGAGTTAGGTTTTTGAAGTTGGAATTGGGGAAAGATCTGGTTTCTGGGCGTTTTAAGTTTCTGGATTTCGCCGCGCCGCGTTCGCTTTAGCCACGGCCTAATCTTCTCGCACTCTTCGACTTTCGCGCCATTGGAAATAAGCGCCTAAACTTGGCAAATTTTTCGAATTACGCCATGCGCTTAAACTTCGCTTACAACTCTTTTAGCGCCATGCGCGCTTACCCGCTTTTCTGGAAATCCTCGCTTCATCTTTTCGCCGCCAGTTTATTGACATGCACACAATCACAAAGACAAACACAATAACCCAAGACCGTGAGATTGTCCTAGACAAAATAAAATAAAATAACGACAGAAATTAAAATAACATAATTGAAAACGTTGGGTTGCCTCCCAACAAGCGCTGTCTTTAACGTCTTTTAGCCGGACGCAATTAACCGGTACGAGTGCCCATTGGATACTTCTGCGAACTGCTTGCAATCCACAGATTTATTGTTGTAGGTCTCAATTTTCCTACGATCATTTGTTCAACCAAGAGCTTTAAACATACAATTATCCCCCAAGTACACAAGACAGACTTGTCTTTTATGCTTTCTATAATGTAGGAATTCGTGAAATTCTCTACATCTCTCAACTCTAGGGGGTACTCTTGATGATGTGGACTTCCTAATTGGGGATCAGCAGTGATAGCTGGTGGTGTTTCTTCTATAATAGGTGCAAGAAAAAGAATTTCCACAGAATCCAAGAAGGTGAATAATTGGATTTCTGCAATCTTTTCCTTCTCTACACCAACTATCTCACCGCATTCTCAATAGTGGGTGTGGTTCAGGCTCGCTTTGTCGCTCATCGTTAAAAATGACTACGAAGTTCTCCTATTTGCGCCCAGCTTCTTTATGGCCAATCTCGTTTCGTCCATGAACTTTTTTTGATACCTAGCGAAACTGAGTATGGCTTCTCGTAATTCCTCCCTCTCTTCCTCTATGGTTGGATCTCTATCATATTGACAGTAAAAATCCATATCTAGAGGATTCCTGAGATGAACCAAAACCAACAACGAATCACGGCACACTTGTTTGTACAAAAGAAAATAAAATAAAATAAACAATGTACAGAAATAAAAATAAAAACCAAATTAGAAATTAAAAATAGATAATTTAATATTGAACTATGCCTAATCCCCGGCAACGGCGCCAAAAACTTGATGCGCGGTAAGATGCACACACTTTAAACGCAAGTGCACGTTATCGTGACAAGTAGTATAGTCTTGATAAGACTGAATATCGTCCTCAAGGATTAGGGTTCAATTACCAACTATCTATTTTTTTTGGTATCTATTTGGTAAATTGATATTTGGATTTGTTGTTTATAGCTAAGAATTATAAAAGCTATTTTAACTATAAGGTTTTACTTCAGTTGTGATGAGAATAGGGCTTCCACGTCTCCTCACTATCCGCTTATGCTACTTATTAATGCAATAACTTATGGTCTTCTTCTTTTGAAGAAAGCAGGTTCACTAAATCGTTTTATACTCCCGTTAGGGTTATATAAACACCCAACCCCAGTATTGCACCTTACCTACCTTTCGGTGATAAGGATAACTCTATAGGAGGATTAAGAACAAGAACCTAGTTAACCGTTACGCACAATGCGCAAAATTAGGGTTTTTAAGCCTCTCATTAACGCTACATAAATAATTGAGGTATTTTCATCCCCAATCCAAGAATGTCTACCCAACTTACAACATATTCACCATCCCCTCCTTTCGGAGTCTGATTAGAAATCATATAGTGATAATTAGTTGTCAATTAACTACCAAGCATTCAATTCAATTATTGGATAGATCTCAACAAGAAGAAGAATAACCATAAGCATGCATTAAATTATAACATAAGTTTCTAGAGATTCAACATGGAAAGCCCTATAGAGGAATTAGTTCCTAGCCATTGACATGACAAGAACTAATTCCATGTTCATCATACAAAAACTGAAATAAAGTAAAGAAAAGGAAAAGAATTTACTAAACTGTGGTCTCCAATCTCCAAGCAAGAATCCTTGTGTTGTGCAAGAAGGGGAACCCTTAAAAACTGCCTAGGGTTCTCCTTTTATAGGCTGAAAACCGCCTCAACTTTTCCTCGCAGTTCGCCCAAAATCCGTCTGAAACCTTATTTTTCCGCTGCCGCGCGCTGCCCCGCAGACATGCGCCGCGCGGAACTTCGCAATCCGTCCGGATGATTTGGCGCCGCGCCCGATTGTTGTTCGAGGCGCCACGGCCGCAACTTCGTAGCTTCGGATGTTTAGCGCCGCGCCTCGCACTGCTGTTACGAGGCGCGGCGCTGAAGTCTTCGCAGCCTCTTCGATAGTGGCGCCGCGCCGCTTCGATCGCAGCAGGCCGCTACCGTCCGGTTTCACTGCTCGCCACTTTCTCTGTTTTTAGCTCTGAAATCTCCTCTTTTGCCCTCTTTTAGCTCCTTTTCCGCCATTTGGTCATTTTAACCACTTTGACTCAAAAGAAAGGAAAACTATTCTAATACGACACTTATATTTGCAAAACGGGACAAAAGACTAACTAAAACTGACTCAAAAGGTGTATATAAAATACACCGATCACCTGCACATGTCCCTCGAACACGTGTAACACCTTCTTGGACACCCGACACCAATGTACACCCTTGCCGAATGTTGTTGATCCTTCGTATGTGTTGTACCCTTTTGTAATGTTCCTCAATTGTTTCCCTATCTCTGAACCTTACCCTTTAGCTTTTGTTGACTCTCATGTTCCTTCGCATCATGCCTTTACTCGCATATACGAAATGTATGTCAATATGGTCCATTTCCATCTCTATTTGTGCCTTAGCTCACACCGAATTTTCCATGGACCAATTCACGGGTGTGACAGTAGGATACTATTATACCGCTACATCATTGGTGCTTGTTAGTGTATTTTTATATTATTCAAGATCATATTTTTTCCGACAAACACTGACTGCATTAGGGAACGAAAAAAGTACTTTCTCCGTTCATTTTTATTTGTTCACATTTAATTTTGCACCGTCCTTAAAAATTACTAAATGAAATATATATTTTACCACGCTTGAAAAAAGGAAAAAGCACAATTTTGTTTTTTTACAGATGACCCATCAGATTTTTACAAATGAGTTGTTTTTACATTTACCCGAAAAAATTACTTGCCTCCCTCAAGTTCATAACCTATTCCTAATTCTTTTATTTCTGCAGAAGTGAAAATATATTTACACAGGGAGTGTCACATGACACCATCTTTTGTAACAAAAAAGGAAAGTGTACCACACATCATTAGCATTTTATTTAGGTGAGTTTTAATATATAAATAATGATAGATTAAGTATGAATAATTGAGCTGTGAAATTCGCGAAAAAATGATAGTTCAAGTATATTTTTGATTATTATCTCTTTTTATAAACATGACAACTAAGGGTGTGTTTAGTATGACGGAGAAAATATTTTCTCAAAAAATAAGTGATTTTCCAAATCATTTTCTTATGTTTGGTATGCTAGTTGAAAAATGTGCATTTGTATATACTCAAAGCAAAATCACAATGAAGTTTTTGAATTTGTAGTGCAACTTTTGATGGTTGGAGTGCAAATAGGGAGGTGGGACGGGGTGGTGTTAAAAAACCAAAAAAGAAACTTTTAAAAATTTCAAAAAAAAAAAAAGCTTTTATAAAAAGATTGGAGGGGGAACGGAGGTTGGTAGTGGGGGTAAAATTATTTTTATTTTATTTTTTAAAAAGTAAAATAATATATATGAAAAAGAAAATTTGGGAGGGGGCAGGTGGGGGTGGTTGGAAGTCAGGGTGGGGGTAGCTGGGATGGGGGTTCTAGGTGGGTGGTTTGGGTGTGTGGTGGGATGGGGGGTTCTAGGTAGGTGTACCTTTTCACGTGGAGCAATTAATAAGAACATCAAATCGAGAAATATCATTTTCTTTCCACAATTTACCACCAAGTTTTTGACTTATTTCTGTTTTTTTTTTCTCACTAGCTAAATCATTAATTAAAGACAGATTCAAAATAATCTGAATTTGAATCTACACTCGCCACTAAAACAAAATTACTTTACTTTGATTGATGCGAATTATGAGTTTTTACAGTAAATTTTAACTAATACTACTTTATAATTAATGAAAAAAATAGGCCTCTAAATTTTTTCATTTTTCGGAGGTTCTGTGATGTAACACATCTCACACGGGGGCAAAGACGCCCCTGATTACACCAAATATGTACATTGGCTTCGAGCTTCGCCTCTACATTGATGCTAATGAAAATATTACTCTTACTTACTGTATCGAGATTTAAATCAGTCCTAATATTTCGTTAGATATATTCTACCCCTTTATAATGTAGAAAAGCACCAAAGGAACACATACTAGAGAGGCACAAAGCATGGCTATTGCAGTTTTAATTGCTTTGGCAGTATGCTTTCCGATAGCCTTTTGGTTCCTGAAATTGCTTTACTTGATATGGTGGCGGCCCAAAACAGTAGAAAAGGAGCTTCGGAAGCAAGGAATATATGGCCGTCCATATAAGTTTCTTTTTGGAAACCTTAAGGAGATGATGGAGATGAATAAAATAGCCAAGTCTAAACCCATGCCTTTGCACCACGATTACACTCCTCGACTTAATCCACTGTTCTATGAACTCTCCACCACTTACAGTAACTACTCTTACCCATTTCCATGATTTTCATTCGTAACACAGAACAGTGACAAAGCCAGAAATTTCGCTAAAGTGTTTAAGATCTAATAGTATCATATATGCATGAGGAATTTTAATAAGAATGTTCAGTATTTAATATATATATATATATATACACAAAAAGTGAATAATATTTAATATCTAGATACATGATATATTTTTCGATGAATGATGTTCAACTGACCACCTTTCGTCGGAGGCAGCTTCTCCGGGTGTACAACTCATGACCACCTTAAGTCTATTGCTTTTAATTTGAGCACTATTCTTACTATATTATGCCATCCTTGCAGAGAAACTTTTCTTGTTTTGGCTAGGACCGATACCTCGAGTGACTATCATGGATCCGAAGCTAATACGTGAAGTACTGTCAAATAAATCAGGTGAGTTCAGGAAACCAAGAATCAGTGCTTTCCTCAAGCTATTTGTAACAGGGCTAGGGACATATGATGGTGAGAAATGGGCCAAACACAGAAAAATTCTTAATCCAGCTTTCCATATGGAAAAATTGAAGGTAGTATTAGTGAATTTGATTCCTTACTTTTCTGTAATTTCTTTTAAGTCGTCTTGTTCATAGTCTTATTGTCATTTTGGCCTTTTCGCAGCTGATGTTGGGAGCATTTGCTCAATGCACAGAAAACATGATAAGCAGATGGGACAAGTTAACCGGTTCAACGGGTTCTTGTGAATTGGATATTTCACAAGAATTTCACAGTTTAACTGGAGACATGCTATCGAAAGCAGCTTTTGGTAGCAACTTTGAAGAAGGGAAGTTGATATTTTCACTTCTGAGGGAGCAATGTGAACTAATTTTCACTGCAAAGCTTGCTATTAATGTCTTCCCATGGTTAAGGTACTTCTAATTAACTAGTGCCTTCAATTCTCTCCCCTGATTTCTTATGATTAATTCTTTTGGACTTACAAATGTCTTAACCAATGGCGGAGAAAAGCCGGTTGTTATTGTATAGGAGTATAAACTATTGAGTTCCTTAACAATTATTGTTGTATGTAACAGGTTCGTGCCAACGAAAACTAATAGGAGAAGATTGTACATCTATAACACGGTTCGTAGTTCACTAAAAGGAATAATAGAGAAGCGAGAAAAAGAGGTACAATCAGGAAAAGCACACAATGAAGATCTCTTGGGTTTGTTAATGAAATCTAATCAAGAAGAACAACAAGGGAATAATAAGGACTCCAGAAAGGGAATGAGTACGGAGGATGTGATAGAAGAGTGCAACTCTTTCTATTTTGCTGGTCAAGAGACAACTGCAACTTTGTTAACATGGACTGCAATTGTTTTTACCATGCATCCAGATTGGCAAGACAAAGCCAGGAAAGAAGTTCGTGAAATCATTGGGAATGATGAGCCTAAGTTCGATCAACTGAACCAGCTAAAGATTGTAAGACACTGATCCCTTTTTTGTTTTGTGACATTCTTTCCTTTTTAGTCGGTTAAAAAAATTTCTTATATTTGAAAAATGTTTTTACTTTAAATGTCTGATATTACCACTAATGACATGCTCTTAATTATAAAAAGGACGGAGGCACAGTCGAGGGTATGGGTGCAACTGTACCCAATATTGCTTTGACTCAAATTCTATAATTGTCTTTAAATATTCATTTGATATGTATATATTGTTAATTTAGAACCGAGTAATTTAAAAGGATTATAATCTCAATCTCATAAACTTTAAATTTTGGATCCGCCTATACATAAAATATTATGGTATGTTTAAAACTACTAGCTGTGACAAGAGTCTTCTTCCTTTCATGAACAACTCTGCGCCCAATCAAACACAAAGGGAGTACCAGTGATAGGGGTGGAATCTAGAGGGTCGGGTATGGGTTCAGGTGAACCCAGTAGCTTTTACCCTGACGCTATATATTAAGAAATACGTTAAATATTCATAAATATTTGACTGAACTCACTTATTATTGCAGTATTAACTTGAGATCGTTATAAGAATCATAAAATTTCAAATCCTGAATATGCTTCTGAATCTAGTGATCGATTAATTTGTTATGTATAAACTCTTTTATAAGGAATATTTGGACAGTTAAAATATCTGATTTATTTGATTCTACTATGTAGGTGACTATGATCTTGCACGAGGTTCTGCGGTTGTATCCATCAGGTTCTCTTGTTAGAGAAACAAACAAAAAGACAAAGCTTGGAGACTATACAATTCCATCAGGTGCGCAACTCTTAGTGCCTCTACAAATAATCCATCGCGATACAGAAGCATGGGGAGAAGATGCACTTATTTTCAATCCTGAAAGGTTTTCCGAAGGGGTGTCAAAAGCAGCCAATGATCTGATGTACTTCCCCTTTGGTTGGGGCTCTCGGATATGCCTTGGAATGAATTTCGCCATGATTCAAGTGAAGCTTGTTTTGGCTAAAATCCTGCAGAACTACTCCTTTGAGCTTTCCCCATCCTATGCTCATGGTCCTAACATGCCTGCTCTTGTTCTACAACCTCAGTATGGTGCTCCTATCATTGTTCGAAAGCTATCATGAAGTGTAGTATCCCTTTTCTCTTGTATCATGTTTCCTGCATATTATTAGTAAGGCAATAAGTTTGTTTTTGGTGATCCTGAGATGAATGAATTCTGTTTCCCTGTGGAAAACAAGGTGAACTCGGGGGAGTTATTGTCCATCTCTGGCCTTAAAATCAGTTAGGGGACTTGAGAGATGGTAGTTTACTATGCTTTTCTAATATAATTAACTTGTATCCACTAACAATATGATCAAAATTTTATACTATGGTCAGTTTAATTCATAAAAAAATCGGGTTCGAAGTTTATGGGTTTCTACAACGACCTTAAGTTAATATTATACAGTTAGGTATACATACAAGATCAAAAGTTAATATATATAATGACATCATTTGTCCGAAAATTTCATGACTGCTATAGTGAGGTGTTGTTATTTATGTATACTGACATTTGATATTTAGATCTCATTTAGCTGTTATAAACAAACGTATGCAAATAATTATTTTTTGTATTTTTTATGTTATAAACGAAAATAATATACTTCTTAATTTTAAAACTTCAATTGATTTTCATAGCTCATTAATTAAATATTGAAAAGACTAATAAATTATAAATAAATTCATAACTACTTGTACTATAACGATAAAGAATTAAAATCTAAGGAAATATGCATTTAAAATTAAATGAGAATTTAAATATTTTAAATTTGACTTAAGAATTCTACAATTGTAGATTATTCCGTGAATTTTAATTTTAGTCTCATAGTAATAATATAACGCTTGAATTGACGGGAAATTTTATTCAAACTTTGAGCAAAAGAAAATTCAATTGCTTTCTCTTGAAGGTTGTCTAAGAGCTTAACATATATATTTTAATATTTTATTTTATACAATATATTTCTTATAAAATATTATTACACAATATTTGAGTATGACTGTTATACAGAGGAAATTTTACAAAGAGTGTACCGTTATAATGAACGTCATTGTTGTTACAGATAGGATGCAATTATAGAGAAGTATAATATAACATAAAAATCAGTTCCGGAGAAAGTGAGGTTGTTATAAGTGAAATGATGTTATAACCAATGAAAATTATAGGGAGGTTTGACTATATATATATATAAAGGATTTGGTAAAAAATTATAATTCGTGACCAACATCGTAGATCTGCCCCTAGTTTAATTTAATTTCGTGTGAAGGTTGCTTGATTTTTCATGTCATTAAGTTAAATTATTATGCACAATGTCACGACCCAATCTAGCACTTAGGGCACTTGACGAACTATTACCCATAAGGCGAACCCTTTAAGCTAAACACATCAATAATAACAACAACATATCCAGTGTAATTGCACAAGTGGTCTAGGGATAGTAAGATGTACGTAGACCTTACCTCTACCTTTGTGGGTTAGAGAGACTGTTTTCGATAGACCATCGGCTCAAAAGGAACGTAAGACATTGCAGGATCGCAGGAAAAATAGGACAGGAAAAAATAAGATACAAAACAAACGGCGCAACATGGTAATACGCACATAGATATAATGATATACACGATATCAAAATAATACAACTAAAAGAAGAAAAGGAGATGGAAAGGATAGCCCCCCACCTCTCTTACGCATAGCGCGACAAAACTCAAAAATCTACTGACCTTCTATCATAATTCTCGATCACCAGATCTTCTTATCTAAGGTCATGTCCTCGGCCAATGGAGTGAGTGTCACGACCGACCGGGGCGCGATCGTACCTTACCGGTACCCGTCAGTATACATCGAGAATAGCAATGAACATACATAACACATAACTTATAATAAGGTAAACATCACTGGCCAGCCGATAAGGCTGCCTTCCATAAAAACATACTAAATCGAAAGTATAGCAGTACAACTTGTTCTTACAGTCCAAAACACATACGTGACCACAGACCTCTAAGGATAACAACTGTGGCGGGACAGGGCCCCGCCATACCCCTGAATGTACACAATACCTATAGCATCAGGGAATAACCATACCAACAAATCAAGCTTCCGGAGGAGGTGAGCCGACACCGAGCGGTGATCCTAAGAACGAGGATCCAATGCGCTTACCGCCTGCGGCATGAACGCAGCTTCCGAGAAGGGGTCGACACAATATGTACCAAGTATGTAAACCGAAAATACCGTAATAATGATATCATAAGTCTAAAAGTAAGTGGGGTCATGGAAGACAATCAAAATACATTTCTTGTGCCTTACTAACAATGAGTGACAAGTATATATATAATACTGCATAAAATAGGGGCCTCATGATCAAAACAGGGTACCTCGCCCGGAGTATCAATAAGCACCCCTACTCCTGGGACTATTTCACCCGCATAGGTCCTGTGGACCCGCATGAGGTATTCCTCGTATAGGCTGTACCGCCGCGTGGGACTATTTCACCTGCATAAGCCCATAAGGACTCGCATGAGGTATTCCTCGCATCGTGGGTAGCAAATCCACGGAACAGGTGGTATAACGATCTTGGGGACTTACCCCTCAGATATACTCTTACACTGAAGCAGATGGTATAACGATCTTGGGGACTTACCCCTCAGATATACTCTTACACTGAAGCAGATGGTATAACGATCTTGGGGATTTACCCCTCAGATATACTCTTACACTGGAGAAGGTGATATGACGATCTTGGGGCTTGCCCCTCATTCATACTCTTACCCTGGAGAAGGTGGTATAACGATCTTGGGGCTTGCCTCTCAGATATACTCTTACCCTAGCTCAAACTGTCATCATATCATAATCATAAATAAGTTAAACAAAATTATAACTTCTTATTAGTCTTGTTCATATACCCTCTCATTTTAGTTTACTTAAGGCACTTAAACATATCTTTAATAAAAGAAAACCGGGAATTTAACCCAAAGTACCACATACTTATATTCTTTAAAAATGACTCTTTTTCGTATAAAACCTTTGGGCAATTGATGCCTTAAAATCAATTTACCTTTCATAAATTAAGTCATTTGTCCTTACTTATCTTACTTAGAATAAATCTCTTCTTATCAACCTTTTATAAAGCTAATAAACCAACTTCCCATAAAGTTGTTATATTAACCCTATACTTTAGTAAAATCATACTTCTCCCTTAACCAAGGGACTTATACTTCTTAAAACGAAACAAGTCTTTATATACTTAAAACAAGTAAGAATACTAAATCTTGTACGTCTACCGTACTACATAGATACAACTACTCATGCTCAAGAGATAGGAAAGCTTCACATACCTCTTCGGTCAATCCACTTGCTAAGTCCAAACTACCGCAAGTAATATGTCAACCTAAAATAACCATGATACGTTTATTAACCTCTAATTTCAATGTAGAGTAATCCAAGTTCAAAGTCACTAAATTCTATGGAAAATTGGGCAGCATTTCCTTTGTTTCTACATACTTTGCCACCTTTCTCAAGGCCGAATTCAACATCCAAACGCCACATTTAAGGCTCAACAATCCAAACATTTCAAAGGGGATTACACACCTAAACTTGGGTGTGTAAAATTCTGCCCCATAAGGTACAACAATTCACTTAACAATTCTAAGGTAGTTTTTAGGATACAACATGCTCATAATATCTTCTTAACCAATTCCTTCATATTCAAACCATATTTCTTACATGCAATGACTCTAAGTGCATTATTTACTACTACAAATCCCTTCTTCTTCACATGCAACATTAATACTAGCTACAAGAGAAGAAATGTTACCTTTGGAGCTTTAGCCAAAACTATTCCAACAACCTTGCTAGCCTCCTTTCCAAGAACACCACCACAATGATTCCTACAAGCTAGCCACAAGCTTCCTTCTTGTCTTTAACTTTTCAGATTTTTCCTTAGGCTTGAATTCCTCTTGGAATTGTAGAGAGAAGTGGGAGCTTAAGCTTAGAGAGAGAGAGGGATTGAAAGATGACCAAGTCTTGAAGACTTGGTCAATATAAGGCATGCAAGAAATCAGATGGGGGAGGGGGACACTTGTCACCCTCCCAAGGTCTTTTAAAAGAGAAATCTGATTTTTCTTCAGTTTTTCCGCCAGGATTCCCGCCTCGGCGCCGCGGCGCTGAAACTTCTGCGGACTTACGGAACTTCCGGCGCCGCGGCCCTGCTTCCCGGCGCCGCGGATCTGCAACTTCAGCGACCCCTCAGTATATCCAGCGCGACCTGCATCCGCGCCGCTGCCGCCGGCTCAAACGCATTTTTGTCCGTCTGCGCACTGAACTTGTAACTCCCATAACTTTCTACTCCGACGTCCTATCGACGAACGGTTGGTTGCGTTGGAAACTAGACTCAACGAACTACGCACTAGGACTTTAAACCACTTAAGAACTCTCAATGTACCGGGTCATAACCCGACTCAAAGTTGACTAGAACCTGTCCGAACAATTCGTCAATCTTTCTTTCGAAATTTTTAAGTCTTACCCCCTATCGCACGCTCTCACACGTGTGGCCAGAACTATGGGGTATAACATTCTCCCCCCCTTAGAAACATTCGTCCCGAATTTTCCTTCTAGGCTTACTCAAACCACAACAATACTTAAGCAAAATTGTCAAATCAAACTAATAAGCAAGAAAGTAGGTTACCTGGAGGTATAGGAAATAAGTGAGGATACTTCTTCATCATGTCATCCTCTGTGTCGCGCCCTTTTTCGGCCGCGACATTTATGATAAAACTCCTGCTTAGAAATATTGTTAGGAGATAAATAATAAATGCTAAAAGTGCAAAAAAGAATGCTAAAATATTAAAAGGTGCTAAATGCTAAAGGGTTCGCGGAGTCGCCACCTAATTAATTGGGTGAATTAGGACACCTAAATGTTAACTAGTTTAAAGTAAACATTAACTCCATTCTAATGGTCTGCTAAACTTAATGAGATTCTTGGTAAGGGCTCTTTATTAATCTAGAGGGAAGAGATTAGACACCCTCTAAGATCCGCTAACTTGCGGTTGTCCTGCCAAACCTAGGGTTAATTATTATGCTAGAAAAGGTATATTTAAAACATTTAAGTGGCGGAGTATAAGATATACTTTCTAAAAAAAAAATATTTTTTCAGCAAGGCTTATGTGTGAAAGTCAAGGTCAGTTTTGAAAAATATGCAATTAGGATGCCATATTAGAGATAGGTAAAACAGTAGTAAGATGTATGCAAGTATTCTTCTACCTAAAGAGTATATATCGCTTAGCATGATAATGTAATATTATTGTGATAGGGAAAACGTGGCATATTATGCAACTGCTGTATTTTCTTACTCTGTATTAATAGGAATTTGCAACACGGTTTTAAGATTGTTTTGGCAAATAATATCCCAGCTTATTATGCAAGTGTAGGGTATTAAGTGATCTATTATAACTATTAAACAAGGCAAGGCGAACCTAAAGTAATTAATTTAAGGTAAGTAAGTCAAACTTATTTCTAGCTATTGATTCAAGGTTTAACTATTCTAAATGCTAATTAATTAGTGTAGCGTTAGACAATTAATTTACAACAAATGAATGAGGCAGAAATAATAATAAGTAAAGATGACTCGAAGGAAAGGCGATGTCTTTTCGCCGGCGGCTTGGATTTTCAGGGCGGAGATGAAGATGCACACAGATGTAGGTTTTCACGTTTACTACAGTGAGTCTCTCCATGAGACTCTTTGTTGCTCCGATGCGTTTCATGCAAAATAAAAGAAGATAAAGATTAGCATATGCGCAAAACTTTGTCCATTAATAAATAAGCATTTAGCAAACATAATTCATATCAAAACCTAGTGTATCCATGAATAAAACAGTGAGGATCGGTAGGCCAAGAAGTAAATAACGAGAAGCAAGCGAGACTTAACCCAAATAAATAAGCTTTTAGTAAAACATGATTCATATCCAACCCAGTGTATCCGTGAACAAACAATGAGGATCAGTAGGCAAAGCAGGCAAAGCAGGCAGTAAATAATGAGAAGCAAGCAGAATGGACTTAACAACTCCTGGCAGCAAAACATACATCATAGACACACACAATTTTAGGTCTATCATATGGTAATATGTAGAGGAAGGTAAAGAAAATAGGCCTACGCAACAGTCTGTGTTTATTAAAGGCAGTTTGGCCCAGATAGTTTCCACATGACGACAATCAAACAGTGGGCCTCAACAAGAAACTAATATGCAGAGAAAACAAAGACTGATGCACATAAGACATTCCAAGCATATAAGAAATATTATGAGGCATATCTGGGCATACAATCAATTTGTGATACACTCTTACTCATTTATGAATAATCTAGATAAACTGTCAGGATCAACACATGTGTCTTCAAGCAGTCAGGCATGTACTATGTTTCGGATAGTAGATTGCAGTTGTAGCCTAAGTCTAATCGTATTGACAAAATAAGTTCATACAAGGCAATTACTGAATAAAATCAAATTAAAGCCTAATCTCAAGCCATTTTACAAACATACTAACACTTAAGATATCATGCCATTAAAATGAATGTAGAATCTAGGGGACATGGCTGGGATCTATCATAGCATGGGTGACATAATTTCAAGCTTAGACTAAAGACTAAATGATAATTTTTAGTTAGATAGATGCGAACAGGCAAATTAACCCCTCAGGTCAACAGGCATGATTCAACTTAATTCCTTCAATTACTGATTATTCATCGAAGCACTTTCAACATGATTTCGGCAAACAAACATGTCAATTCAAACCATCAACAAGTTATCTAGAACATGTATTAACCAAACCGGAGATCTAATGTCATATAACATGTAACTTTTAGAGATACATTTACTAATCCTATTTCCCCTGCTTCATAAAAACACTCCTACATTTTATCTAAACAGAATTGAACATGCTCGAGACGTAATATCAGGCGATAATCAAGGATGTAAACACATAAGCGCATAGAGCGACACAAAAGAACTGAGAGGAGTTTGGATTTCCTTAAAGCGGAGCCTATTTCGTATAGAGTTCTTTCAATTATGAAGGCAACTAAACAGATTAACAAACTGGGACAACTAAGCTGAATCTTAACAAAACATGCAGTCTCACCGAATATACAGAAATACAGAAAAACATGAGATCAGTCATCGACATCAATTTAACGTGTGCTCAAACAGTAGCGCTAAGCATATATTTCACATGTAATATCGAATGGCATTTTAAGACGAAAGGGTGATAGATTACCTTCTCCGGGCAGCGAACCGGGGCAGCGTATCAAGTCGTCGGTCCACTTGAATTTTGGTTTTGCGATGCGAATAAAAGGGCGAGGGTTATTTGCGGATTTCTTGGCTGGATTTGGAAGAAAGGGTTTCGAATTTCCTATTTGTACGATGCTAATTCTCTGGGTGCTGAGCCCTTGCTCCTTCCCCGATGTTCTGCTGCCTGTGCTCTGTCGTACTGTGCTCCCCGAATGAGCTCTGCTCTACTGTGCTCCTCCCCGCTGAACTCTCTGCCCTCAATGTTCTCTTGCATGTGCTTATATAGCCATGGTTCGAGTTCTAATGTTGGTAAGTAATAAAGGCTGATTTTGGACGAGATTTGGGCTTGATTCGTAAGTGATTTTAGAACGATTTAGTTACTGATTTCGCGCGATTCGAATCGGATTATGATAAGGTAAACTATTTGGAAGGATTTGTTTAGTTGTGGTAAGAAATCGTTGGATGGGTGTGTGTGGGTAAGGAAAGGAAAGTCGCCGGATTTTCCACCCTGAAAATCCGGCGAGATTCGCAACCAAGCGGCGTAGTGTCGCGCGTTCTTTTTAGGGTTTGAGGTTTTGTTCTTGAAGGTTCTGAACGATAGGCAAAAGGGAACTGAGGGCTGGGCGTGATAAGGGGCGAGTTGGGCTGCGGGTGTTGGGCCTGTGGCCGCGTCATGGCGGGTATTAGTTTAGGTGTTAAGTATTAGGTATTTAATTAGGGGTAAATTATTTAAATAGGTATTAGTTTTAGGTATTTAATTAGTTAATTAAATTAATAAATTGTGCTTAAATTATTTAGGTGCTTTATTAATCTAATTGTTATAAATGCGGGTGTGCTATTTAATTAGTGCTTAATATTTTAGAACGCGGCGCTATTAAAACCTTATTTATTATGCATTATTATTTAAAAGTAGTTATGAAATTGCTTTGCGTATTAATAAATGCGACTATGCTACCTGACGCGACGTCATTGCTAAATTATTTATTTTATGTATTTATTATTAATTAAGAATCATGACAGGGCTTAAAATTAATTAATGCGGGCGCGGGACTCTAAGTACTTAATACTCTACGTAAAATGCGGTTGTTATTATTAGATTGCTTATTTATGCCTGTATTAATGTTTTATTGCTGCATTTTATTATAAAAATCATAAAAAATTATTTTGCGAAATTAGTCTAATTTTATAGCTAATGACTGGACGGGAGGGTCAAAATTGGGTGTCAACAGCTGTCCCTCTTTGTATGGAGATGATGGAAGAATCTTCGGACAAAGACGTTGACTCATAGCCAATTTTGTCTCGACCGTCAGAATTAGAATGTTGGGCAATTAGGCAGCGACGCGAAATCAAAATCGTCCCGTTGTCGAGCTATGACGACACCGGGCCGCCAGTCAAATACAGGCGGGCTAACGCGACTCAGCTTGTCCCGTTGTCGAGTTATGGCGACGACATCGCTACCATGGTCAAAACACTGCGCGCTAACGCGGACTCAATTTGTCCCAGTGTCGAGTTATGATGACACTGGGCTATGGTGCTAAAAATAAAAAATAGAAGTAACTGGCTTGAACCTGGGGTGTACCGCTATGGCTTATGGTGCTGGGTTTTATGGTGATGTGGAACGAGTGGACCGACGCTGAGGTCGCCGCCATTCATTGGGAAGGTTGGCCCCCCAACAAATTGCCCCGGTTCGATGTAAGAGAAAATCCACGTTGTGCTCCTGCTCCTGCATGCTAAGACTTAAACAAACGGTTAGTGCATAGCTGTTAAGGCAGAATGATGATGCATAATTTTTAAAGCAATGCAACTGTGAGTAGAAAATGTTATCCTGCAAAAATGTGATGCCCGCTGTGTTGATGCGATGCTGCAAATGCTGTGATTTCGCCCTTGCATGGACGTGTTGCGATTGTGAATGCGGATATGTTGTCCTTGCTGTAGACTAAAGCTTCAAGAAAGAGTTAGTGCATAACTGCTAAGACAGAATAATAAAGCACGAATAAGAAACGCAATTTTGAGAGTAGAGAAATCGTCCCTACGTGGATGTAATATGCTGATGATTTTTTGGGCTTGTCATGCCGATAAGCGCCGCTTGGACGTGTTCCGCTTGGCGCCGCTGCGTAGACGTATTCTTCTTTGGCGTCGGTGTGTGGACACATTGTTCTTTGGCGTCGCTGCGTAGACGATTCGCGGCGCCGTTGCGTGGACGATTCTTCGGCGTCGTTGCGTGGACTTCTTTGGCCGATAACGCCGTTGCTGGACGTGTTCTTCCGGGCGTCATTCGTAGACTTGATGTCCCGATAACGCCGCCGTTCGGGCGTGTTCCGCCGGGCGCCATTGCGTGCACTTCTTGATCACGCCGTTATGCGGACGTATTCTGCTTGGCGCCGCTGCGTGGACTTCTGTGCTAATAACGCCGTTACTGGACTTGCCGCGTCCGATAACGCCGTTACTGGACGTGTTGCTATTGGCGTCATTGCGTAGACTTGTCGCGATAACGCCGTTGCTGGACGTGTTCTTCGGCGTCATTCGTAGACTTGTTGTCGCGATAACGCCGTTGCCGGACGTATTCTTTGGTGTCGCCGCGTGACGTACGCCGATGTCGCTGCCTAGACATATCGCGATCACGCCGTTGTCCGGACGTGTTCTTCCGCTTCATGTAGAATAAATGCTCCTGCAAGCTAAGCTTGAGAAAACGTTAGTGTATACCTGTTTAAACAAAATGATAAATATATATGAGAAGTGCAATTTTATGGGCAGAGATGTCGTCCCTGATACGCCAGATGAATACTGAGATGTTGTCCTTGCACGGACATGCTAAATGCTGCAACTGACGAATTGCCATGATGCCTTTGTTGGGTGCGATGCGTTGGTTGCAAATTTGACTTTATGCCCACGCTGATGCGCCAGCCCTTGTTGCAGAATTCGGAGTTCTGACTGTTGATCGCCGATGCCTTTTTCTGCTTCTGCTGCTTCTGATGCGGACTTTGAATTTTGGATTTTTGTCATATCCTCTGCCTCTGCTGCTTCTTTCTGCGAAGAAACTTCTTGCCGTATTTTTTCGCACTTTTGTTAATATGAAAAGACTGCGCCAAAGAAAATTTGTGAGTTTTGGGGTCGATTCAGATTTGACTTCGCCTTGTTCCTTGATATCCGCGTGCACGCTGCTTGGACTTGCAATCCTCTGCAGTTTCCTACATTGTCCCGTTTGAAAAGAGTGTCCGCCTAAAGTGGGTCTCAATGTAGTTGCTTGATGTTATGTGTATTCTTGTTATTTTCGAACGGCGGAAAGTTTCCTAATGGTGTGACCGAAGCGATTTAGGCGCCACGTATTCCGTGAGGAATCAGGTCATGACGTAGTTCATTACAAGCGAATGTTGGGTAAAATTCTAAAGGTGGGACCGAGACCGATGTGGCCGCCTACGTATCCGCCAAGGGAATCAGGTCGAACGTAGTTCATTACTAGCAAATTTTGGGGTGAAATTAAAATTTCTAAATGTGGGACCGAGGCCGCTGGCGCCACGATCCGCTGAGGAATCAGGTCGAACGTAGTTCATTTACAAGCAAAAGAAAAATTGGGATTTTCTAAAAGGTGGGACCGAAGCCGATATGGCCGCCTACGTATCCCCCACGAGGGAATCAGGTCACATGTAGTTCCAACGAGCTGCTCGATCGGATCTATGCTGCTTTTCTTTTCTGAGGCCCCTGCTTTGCTTATATGACCCAAGACAGGTTCCGACTGCTCGCCTTCAAATGCCTTGAATCGCCATGTCGTCACTGCCTTTGATCTTGTGAAATATCGATGCTCTGTCATTGCTTAGTCAAATACATATCGACCTTTGGGAGAGATGATAAATCCTTTAGACAACATGTAGCAAACTGCGTTAGTGTAAAGCACGTGATTTTGCAAAAGTGTAAATAACATTTAGCAAGTACATGTTGCACACAGATTATCACATTGCAAGCGAGTCCTAACATGCATGGGGACCCTTTTATGCCAGAGGTAGGCCTAAACGTCACATATGCGGGGTCATGATGGATTTGTCCAAGCCGTCCAACTGTAATGTTTTTGTTGGAAATGGCGACCAAATGACGGTGCACTTTTTCCAATTTGAGCATGTCATGATTAGGTTTGGATTTGTCTATCATTATCACGCTACATATAATATGCTGGTTGGTCGTTGGGTTGAGAAACCCGTCAACAAGTTTGGTGTCTTCCTAATTGTGGCGCCGATGCGCGACCGACCCACCTAAGGTAAATGCATGCATGCCCTAAAATAAAGGGTGGTATAGCTCTATCTTAAGTTTCTAAGATTTGGCTTTACTAGACGCAAGGTTCCCGAGCGGACAACTCGAGTGAGAAGGCTACGCGGCTGATCAGACGAACCGATCTAACTCCGCGCAGGCGCCAACTCTCCTAAAATTTGGATATTTTTGAAAGAAAATTGCGGGTGCGCGAAGCACACCAGCGCGTGAGTGTGTGAGAGTGTGAATTTTCCAGAATGGAAGAAATATGAGCGGAATGCCAGTTTAAGGAAAGCAGTAAAGCATGTAGCAATTAAAATAAATAAAACAAAAATACAGCACACAAAATTAAATGCAAAAAGTAATGCCAAATAATAACCCTAGGTCTGTTGTGGTTAAGAACCTAAAATCCCCAGCAGAGTCGCCATTTCTGTCGCGCCCTTTTTCGGCCGCGACATTTATGATAAAACTCCTGCTTAGAAATATTGTTAGGAGATAAATAATAAATGCTAAAAGTGCAAAAAAGAATGCTAAAATATTAAAAGGTGCTAAATGCTAAAGGGTTCGCGGAGTCGCCACCTAATTAATTGGGTGAATTAGGACACCTAAATGTTAACTAGTTTAAAGTAAACATTAACTCCATTCTAATGGTCTGCTAAACTTAATGAGATTCTGGGTAAGGGCTCTTTATTAATCTAGAGGGAAGGGATTAGGCACCCTCTAAGATCCGCTAACTTGCGGTTGTCCTGCCAAACCTAGGGTTAATTATTATGCTAGAAAAGGTACATTTAAAACATTTAAGCGGCGGAGTATAAGATATACTTTCTAAAAAAAAAATATTTTTTCAGCAAGGCTTATGTGTGAAAGTCAAGGTCAGTTTTGAAAAATATGCAATTAGGATGCCATATTAGAGATAGGTAAAACAGTAGTAAGATGTATGCAAGTATTCTTCTACCTAAAGAGTATATATCGCTTAGCATGATAATGTAATATTATTGTGATAGGGAAAACGTGGCATATTATGCAACTGCTGTATTTTCTTACTCTGTATTAATAGGAATTTGCAACACGGTTTTAAGAATGTTTTGGCAAATAATATCTCAGCTTATTATGCAAGTGTAGGGTATTAAGTGATCTATTATAACTATTAAACAAGGCAAGGCGAACCTAAAGTAATTAATTTAAGGTAAGTAAGTCAAACTTATTTCTAGCTATTGATTCAAGGTTTAACTATTCTAAATGCTAATTAATTAGTGTAGCGTTAGACAATTAATTTACAACAAATGAATGAGGCAGAAATAATAATAAGTAAAGATGACTCGAAGGAAAGGCGATGTCTTTTCGCCGGCGGCTTGGATTTTCAGGGCGGAGATGAAGATGCACACAGATGTAGGTTTTCATGTTTACTACAATGAGTCTCGCCATGAGACTCTTTGTTGCTCCGATGTGTTTCATGCAAAATAAAAGAAGATAAAGATTAGCATATGCGCAAAACTTTGTCCATTAATAAATAAGCATTTAGCAAACATAATTCATATCAAAACCTAGTGTATTCATGAATAAAACAGTGAGGATCGGTAGGCCAAGCAGTAAATAACGAGAAGCAAGCGAGACTTAACCCAAATAAATAAGCTTTTAGTAAAACATGATTCATATCCAACCCAGTGTATCCGTGAACAAACAATGAGGATCAGTAGGCAAAGCAGGCAAAGCAGGCAGTAAATAATGAGAAGCAAGCAGAATGGACTTAACAGCTCCTGGCAGCAAAACATACATCATAGACACACACAATTTTAGGTCTATCATATGGTAATATGTAGAGGAAGGTAAAGAAAATAGGCCTACGCAACAGTCTGTGTTTATTAAAGGCAGTTTGGCCCAGATAGTTTCCACATGACGACAATCAAACAGTGGGCCTCAACAAGAAACTAATATGCAGAGAAAACAAAGACTGATGCACATAAGACATTCCAAGCATATAAGAAATATTAGGAGGCATATCTGGGCATACAATCAATTTGTGATACACTCTTACTCATTTATGAATAATCTAGATAAACTGTCAGGATCAACACATGTGTCTTCAAGCAGTCAGGCATGTACTATGTTTCGGATAGTAGATTGCAGTTGTAGCCTAAGTCTAATCGTATTGACAAAATAAGTTCATACAAGGCAATTACTGAATAAAATCAAATTAAAGCCTAATCTCAAACCATTTTACAAACATACTAACACTTAAGATATCATGCCATTAAAATGAATGTAGAATCTAGGGGACATGGCTGGGATCTATCATAGCATGGGTGACATAATTTCAAGCTTAGACTAAAGACTAAATGATAATTTTTAGTTAGATAGATGCGAACAGGCAAATTAACCCCTCAGGTCAACAGGCATGATTCAACTTAATTCCTTCAATTACTGATTATTCGTCGAAGCACTTTCAACATGATTTCGGCAAACAAACATGTCAATTCAAACCAGCAACAAGTTATCTAGAACATGTATTAACCAAACCGGAGATCTAATGTCATATAACATGTAACTTTTAGAGATACATTTACTAATCCTATTTCCCCTGCTTCATAAAAACACTCCTACATTTTATCTAAACAGAATTGAACATGCTCGAGAAGTAATATCAGGCTATAATCAAGGATGTAAACACATAAGCGCATAGAGCGACACAAAAGAACTGAGAGGAGTTTGGATTTCCTTAAAGCGGAGCCTATTTCGTATAGAGTTCTTTCAATTATGAAGGCAACTAAACAGATTAACAAACTGGGACAACTAAGATGAATCTTAATAAAACATGCAGTCCCACCGAATATACAGAAATACAGAAAAACATGAGATCAGTCATCGACATCAATTTAACGCGTGCTCAAACAGTAGCGCTAAGCATATATTTCACATGTAATATCGAATGGCATTTTAAGACGAAAGGGTGATAGATTACCTTCTCCGGGCAGCGAACCGGGGCAGCGTATCAAGTCGTCGGTCCACTTGAATTTTGGTTTTGCGATGCGAATAAAAGGGCGAGGGTTATTTGCGGATTTCTTGGCTGGATTTGGAAGAAAGGGTTTCGAATTTCCTATTTGTACGATGCTAATTCTCTGGGTGCTGAGCCCTTGCTCCTTCCCCGATGTTCTGCTCACGTGCTCTGCATCGTGCTCCCCGAATGAGCTCTGCTCTACTGTGCTCCTCCCCGCTGAACTCTCTGCCCTCAATGTTCTCTTGCATGTGCTTATATAGCCATGGTTCGAGTTCTAATGTTGGTAAGTAATAAAGGCTGATTTTGGACGAGATTTGGGCTTGATTCGTAAGTGATTTTAGAACGATTTAGTTACTGATTTCGCGCGATTCGAATCGGGTTATGATAAGGTAAACGATTTGGAAGGATTTGTTTAGTTGTGGTAAGAAATCGTTGGCTGGGTGTGTGTGGGTAAGGAAAGGAAAGTCGCCGGATTTTCCACCCTGAAAATCCGGCGAGATTCGCGGCTGAAGGGCAGAGGAGTGTGCGGCGGTTCTTTTTTAGGGTTTGAGGTTTTGTTCTTGAAGGTTCTGAACGATGGGCAAAAGGGAACTGAGGGCTGGGCGTGATAAGGGGCGAGTTGGGCTGCGGGTGTTGGGCCTGTGGGCGTGGGCTGCGGGTCGCGGATGGGTATTAGTTTAGGTGTTAAGTATTAGGTATTTAATTAGGGGTAAATTATTTAAATAGGTATTAGTTTTAGGTATTTAATTAGTTAATTAAATTAATAAATTGTGCTTAAATTATTTAGGTGCTTTATTAATCTAATTGTTATAAATGCGGGCGTGCTATTTAATTAGTGCTTAATATTTTAGAACGCGGCGCTATTAAAACCTTATTTATTGTGCATTATTATTTAAAAGTAGTTATGAAATTGCTTTGCGTATTAATAAATGCGACTATGCTACCTGACGCGACGTCATTGCTAAATTATTTATTTTATGTATTTATTATTAATTAAGAATCATGACAGAGCTTAAAATTAATTAATGCGGGCGCGGGACTCTAAGTACTTAATACTCTACGTAAAATGCGGTTGTTATTATTAGATTGCTTATTTATGCCTGTATTAATGTTTTATTGCTGCATTTTATTATAAAAATCATAAAAAAATATTTTGTGAAATTAGTCTAATTTTATAGCTAATGACTGGACGGGAGGGTCAAAATTGGGTGTCAACACTCTGCTTCCCACGTCATCTCCTCCCTGTTCTCGTTTCGCCATAATACCTTGACGGAAGCCACATCCTTCGTCCGAAGTCGCCTAACCTGACGATCGAGTATCGCTACGGGACTCTCCTCATACGATAACTCCTCTGTCACTTGGACATCATGAATCGGGTGCACTCTAGATGGGTCTCCAATACATTTCCGCAACATAGATACGTGAAAGATCGATGCGCCTCCAGATCGGACGGCAGATCTAACTCATAGGCAACCTTGCCTACCCTACGGACAATCTGATACGGCCCAATGTACCTTGGACTAAGTTTCCCCTTCTTTCCAAATCTCATCACGCCCTTCATGGGCGATACCTTTAGGAAAACCCAATCATCTATCTCAAATTCCAAGTGTCGACGCCGATGATCGACATATGACTTCTGCCGACTCTGAGCTGCCAACAACCGCTCCTGGATAAGTTTCACCTTATCCACTGCCTGCTGAACCAAGTCTGGCCCGACTAACTGAACTTCTCCCACTTCAAACCAACCTATCGGTGACCTGCACTTCCTCCCGTATAAGGCCTCATAAGGCGCCATCTGAATACTCGAATGGTAGCTGTTGTTATAAGCAAACTCCACAAGAGGTAAATGATCCTCCCAGCTACCCCTGAAATCAATAACACAAGCTCGCAGCATATCCTCAAGTGTCTGGATAGTGCGCTCGGCCTGTCCGTCGGTCTGAGGATGAAACGCCGTACTGAGACTCACTTGTGTCCCTAACCCTTTCTGGAAAGACCTCCAGAAATTAGCCGTAAACTGGGCTCCTCTGTCTGAAATAATCGATACAGGCACTCCGTGCAGTCTCACAATCTCCCTGATATACAGTCTAGCATAATCCTCGACGGAAGGTCGTCATTTGGAAGAAAATGGGCTGATTTAAATCGACTGTCGACGATAACCCAAATGGAATCATGCTTCCTCTGAGTGGAAGGTAACCCTGTAATAAAATCCATATTTACCACATCCCACTTCCAAGTCGTAATATCAATAGCCTGCAACAGTCCACCGGGCTTTTGGTGCTCAACTTTGACCTGCTGACAATTCGGGCACTGCGCCACGAACCCCGCAACGTCCCTCTTCAGGCCATCCCACCAATACACGCATCTGAGGTCATGATACATCTTAGTCGACCCTGGATGAATAGAATAACGAGCATTGTGTGCCTCCCCCAGAATCTGCTGACGAAGTCCTGTCACATCGGAAACACACAACCGGCCCTCAAATCTTAGCACCCCATCAGGCGCTACCTCAAATAGGCTCCTCTCTTTCTGAACAGCGGCATCTCGATACCGTACCATAATCGGATCCTCATACTAACGCCTCTTCACCTCCTCGACGATGGAAGACTCGGAAACCTCTCGAACCCGAACTCCATCACTATCAGAATCAACCAAACGAACCCCAAGGCTCGCTAGCTGATGTAACTCTCGGACCATATCCTTTTTCTCCGACTGTACATCAGACAGACTACCCATCGATCTGCGACTAAGGGCATCTGCAACTACATTGGCCTTCTCTGGGTGGTATAGAATATCAACATCGTAATCCTTAGCGGCTCAACCACCGCTCTCGCCTCAAGTTCACTCCTCGGTGAAGATATACTGGAGACTCTTGTGGTCTGTGTAAATATCCACATGAACTCCATATAAATAATGTCTCCATATCTTCAAGGCATGAATCACTGCTGCCAACTCCAAGTCATGTGTGAGATAGTTCTTCTCATGCTTCCTAAGCTGTCGAGATGCGTAAGCTATAACCTTGCCGTGCTGCATCATCACGCACCCAAGCCCGACACCTGACGCGTCACAATAAACTACATATCCATCTAAACCCTCTGGAAGAGTAAGAACTGGGGCAGTCGTCAATTTCTCCTTCAATAACTGGAAATTTTCCTCACAAGTATCCGTCCACCGGAACATAGCTGCCTTCTGAGTCAGCTTAGTCAATGGTGCTGAAATAGAAGCAAAATTCTCTACAAACCTCCGATAATAACCTGCAAGGCCCAAAAAGCTGCGCACCTCCGTCGGTGTAGTGGGTCTGGGCCAAGTCTTGACTGCCTCAATCTTCGCTGTATCAACCCGAATACCATCGGCCCCGATAACATGCCCTAAGAAAGCCACTGAAGCTAACCAGAACTCGCATTTCGAGAACTTGGCATACAACTGCCGGTCTCGGAGGACTCCCAATACCGTCCTCAAATGCTCTGTATGCTCCTGCTCTGTGCGCGAATAAACCAAGATATCATCAATGAAAACTATAACGAACATATCCAAGAATGGCTTGAACACCCTGTTCATCAAATCCATGAATACTGCTGGGGCGTTGGTCAACCCGAAAGACATCACCCTGAACTCATAGTGCCCATACCGGGTCCTGAATGCAGTCTTTGGAATATTTGTCTCTCTAACTCGCACCTGATGATAACCAGACCGCATATCTATCTTGGAAAAACACCTTGCACCCTGCAACTGGTCAAACAAATCGTCAATCCTGGGGAGGGGATATCTGTTCTTGATAGTTACCTTGTTCAGCTGCCTGTAATCAATACACATACGCAGCGTCCCGTCCTTCTTCTTTACAAATAACACTGGCGCTCCCCAGGGAGAAACACTTGGCCTGATAAAGCCCTTCTCCAGCAAGTCCTTCAGTTGGTCCTTCAATTCCTTCAACTCGGCAGGTGCCATCCTGTATGGCGGAATAGATAACGGTCGAGTATCTGGCGCCAAATCAATGCAAAACTCAACCTCCCTCTCGGAGAGGATACCCTAAGCTCGTGCGGGAATACGCCCGAAACTCTCTAACGATCGGATCGATCAAGGTCCGGTATCTCACCTCGATGATCGAATACCCGAACCATATGGTAGATATACCCTTTCTGCACCATCTTCCTAGCCTTGAGGTAAGAAATAAACTTACCCCTCGGCGATGCAGTATTCCCCTTCCACTCGATAACGGCTCACCAGGAAACTGGAACCGAACTAATCTCTCTCTACAGTCTATACTGGCATAGCCAGACGCTAGCCAATCCATACCCATAATCACATCAAAGTCCGTCATATCCAACTCTATCAAGTCGGCTAGAGTCTGACGACTGCCTACAGTCACTGGGCAAGCTCTATATATCCGCTCGGCTACCACCGAATCACCTACTGGCGTAGCCATCTCAAAAGGTTTTATGGACTCGGGCTCTATCCCTATTCTATCAGCAATATGAGGAGATATATAGGATAAGGTAGAACCTGGATCTATCAAAGCATATACACCACAACAAGAAACCAATAATGTACCTGTGACGACATCTGGTGACGCCTCCTGGTCCTGTCGGCTGGACATAGCATAGATGCGATTCTGAGGACCGCTAGAACTGGAACCCCTACCACGACCTCTGCCGCGGCCTGCTGGCCCATAATTACCACGCCTCGGCGTCGACCATCGAAGATGAAGATCCGAAAGCCCGACCGTCGGCTGAACCGTAACGCTCCCGCCGCCTAAGGACGGACAATCCTTCTTCAGATGGCCCTGCTGGCCACAAGAGTAACACGCTCCCGAACCCATACGGCACTCGCCCGGATGAGACCTACCACATCGAACGCACCGAGATGTGGGTGACCTCGATTGGTGACGGTCCCTGTTTCCCTGAAACCCTGAAGTCCTGGAGCCCGACTCGCTCTGAATAACCCGGTGATCGGACCTCGCGCAAAATCGAGAAGGAGCACTGTCTTGGCCGAAATGTGGACTGGTCTGCTGAGGCCGCCCACCTCGAAATCGCCTGAGCCCTGCGTCACGGCCTCTTGGGCTGGCCTAAATATAGCTGATCCTGCCTCTCTCTGTCCTCAATTCCCTGCGCATACGCCTGCATCCTGGCAATATCCATCCCTGGCTGAAGAGCCACCCCCAAGCATGTCATGACGGTCTAACCCATCACATATCGATGAACCACATGCGCCATGCGCTACAATGGTGTGCGCATACCTGGCCAAGGAGTCAAACTCCAGGTTGTACTCTCTGATAGTCCTCCCGTCCTGCCTCAAGGTCAAGAATCTATCTACCCGGGCTCTCCTCATCTCAGGAGGTAAGAAGTGATCCAGGAAAGCCTCTGTGAACTCCTCCCAAACAGCTGGAAGAGCATCCTCACCTCTCGACAACACCCATGACTCAAACCAGTTCAGCGCAATATCGCGTAACCGGTAAGAAGCTAGTATAACGGACTCAGTCTCCGAGGCCCTAAGCACCTGCATGGTCAGAATCGCCGCGACAAACTCCTGCGATCCTCGCCGAATCTCGAACCATAGAACTCGGGTGGATAACCCAGAAATCCGAATCAGAACCGCTTCGGCTCGGGTTGGTGCCGCTCTGTCGTGCTGCCACTCGCCACTATCATGGTCAATAAGCGGATCTGTTCCCCGTAATCTCTATACTCGCATTCGGACCGTGGGGTCGAGGCTCGTCTGCATGCGGTCTCGATGCCGCTCACGCTTCGAACTCTGCTGAGGCTGGCGACGTCGTGGAACTCGCCGCCCTAAACATCATCTCTGGTAAGGACTGGGCCTGTGCCCTCGTGACTCTCCGCGTCCCACTAGCAGCACCCTCAGCTGGCTTGCCCTTCTAGGCCGCGGTTGCCTTGCGTGGAGGCATAACTGATACATAAAGGAAAACATCAGAGGATGTTCAACCTATAACTCAGCTCTATTGGACGATCTTAGAGTGAAAGAATGGAAACCAATCCTAAATGTCCTGCAGCCTCCTGGTTATAGATGTGGTGCACGACACACCGATAATCAAGACTCTACTAGACACGGTCTGTAGACACTTTCCGAGGACTAACTGCTCTGATACCATTTTTGTCACGACCCGACCCCGGGGCCGCGACTGGTACCCTACCGGGGTACCCTGTTAGGTATACATTAGAGAATAGCAGCGGAACATGCATAACACATAACTTATAATAAGGTAAACATCACTGGCCAGCCGATAAGGCTGCCTTCCATAAAAACATACTAAATCGAAAGTATAGTAGTACAACTTGTTCTTACAGTCCAAAACACATACGTGACCACAGACCTCTAAGGATAACAACTGTGGCGGGACAGGGCCCCGCCATACCCCTGAATGTACACAATACCTATAGCATCAGGGAATAACCGTACCAACAAATCAAGCTTCCGGATGAATAGAGCTTCTGACACCGGAACTGTGATCCTAAGAACGAGGATCCACAATCTGCTTACCCTTACCTGCAGCATGAACACAACCCTCGAGGAAGGGGGTCAGTACACAATATGTACCAAGTATGTAAAACTGGAAAATACTGTAATAATGATATCATAAGTCTAAAAGTAAGCTGGGGTCATGGAAGACAATCAAAATACCTTTTACTGTGCCTTACTAACAATGAGAGTGACAAGTATATATATAATACTGCATAAAATAGGGGCCTCATGATCAAAATAGGGTACCTCGCCCGTAGTATCAATAAGCACCCCTACTCCTGGGACTATTTCACCCGCATAGGTCATGTGGACCCGCATGAGGTATTCCTCGCATAGGCTGTACCCGCCCGCATGGGACTATTTCACCCGCATAAGCCCATAAGGACTCGCATGAGGTATTCCTCGCATCGTGGGTAGCAAATCCACGGAACATGTGGTATAACGATCTTGGGGACTTACCCCTCAGATATACTCTTACCCTGAAGCAGATGGTATAACGATCTTGGGGACTTACCCCTCAGATATACTCTTACACTGAAGCAGATGGTATAACGATCTTGGGGATTTACCCCTCAGATATACTCTTAAACTGGAGAAGGTGGTATGACGATCTTGGGGCTTGCCCCTCATTCATACTCTTACCCTGGAGAAGGTGGTATAACGATCTTGGGGCTTGCCCCTCAGATATACTCTTACCCTAGCTCAAACTGTCATCATATCATAATCATAAATAAGTTAAGAAAACTTATAACTTCTTATTAGTCTTGTTCATATACCCTCTCATTTTAGTTTACTTAAGGCACTTAAACATATCTTTAATAAAAGAAAACCGGGAATTTAACCCAAAGTACCACATACTTATATTCTTTAAAAATGACTCTTTTTCATATAAAACCTTTGGGAAATTGATGCCTTAAAATCAATTTACCTTTCATAAATCAAGCCATTTGTCCTTACTTAGAATAAATCTCTTCTTATCAACCTTTTATAAAGCTAATAAACCAACTTCCCATAAAGTTGTTATATTAACCCTATACTTTAGTAAAATCATACTTCTCCCTTAACCAATGGACTTATACTTCTTAAAACGAAACAAGTCTTTATATACTTAAAACAAGTAAGAATACTAAATCTTGTACGTCTACCGTACTACATAGATACAACTACTCATGCTCAAGAGATAGGAAATCTTCACATACCTCTTCGGTCAATCCACTTGCTAAGTCCAAACTACCGCAAGTAATATGTCAACCTAAAATAACCATGATACGTTTATTAACCTCTAATTTCAATGTAGAATAATCCAAGTTCAAAGTCACTAAATTCTATGGAAAATTGGGCAGCATTTCCTTTGTTTCTACATACTTTGCCACCTTTCTCAAGGCCGAATTCAACATCCAAACGCCACATTTAAGGCTCAACAATCCAAACATTTCAAAGGGGATTACACACCTAAACTTGGGTGTGTAAAATTTTGCCCCATAAGGTACAACAATTCACTTAACAATTCTAAGGTAGTTTTTAGGCTACAACATGCTCATAATATCTTCTTAACCAATTCCTTCATATTCAAACCATATTTCTTACATGCAATGACTCTAAGTGCATTATTTACTACTACAAATCCCTTCTTCTTCACATGCAACATTAATACTAGCTACAAGAGAAGAAATGTTACCTTTGGAGATTTAGCCAAAACTATTCCAACAACCTTGCTAGCCTCCTTTCCAAGAACACCACCACAATGATTCCTACAAGCTAGCCACAAGCTTCCTTCTTGTCCTTAACTTTTCAGCTTTTTCCAGCTTGAATTCCTCTTGGAATTTTAGAGAGAAGTGGGAGCTTAAGCTTAGAGAGAGAGGATTGAAAGATGACCAAGTCTTCAAGACTTGGTCAATATAAGGCATGCAAGAAATCGATGGGACACTTGTCACCCTCCCAAGGTCTTTTTAAAAGAGAAATCGATTTTTCCTCGCTTTCCGCAGATTTCCGCCTCGCGCGTTCAGCGGCGCCATGGGCTGAAACTTCTGGACTTACGGAACTTCAGCGCGCTGCCTCGGCGCCATGCGCCCTGCTTCGCCGAAATGCATTGTCTGTCACAGACCGAACTTGTAACTCCCATAACTTTCTACTCCGACGTCCTATCGACGAACGGTTGGTTGAGTTGGAAACTAGACTCAACGAACTACACACTAGGCCTTTAAACCACTTAATAACTCTCAATGTACCAGGTCATAACCCGACTCAAAGTTGACTAGAACCTGTCCGAACAATTCGTCAATCTTTCTTTCGAAAATTTTAAGTCTTACCCCCTCTCGCACGCTCTCACACGTGTGGCCAGAACTACGGGGTATAACACTGAGCTATATCATGTCTAATCACTTCCTCCAGGTCTCTTTTGACCTACCTCTACCTCTCCTAACTCCTGCGACCGCTAATATCTCACACCTCCTAACTGGCACTTCCTCACACCTCCTCTTCACATGCCCGAATAATCTCAATCTCGCTTCCTTCATCTTATCCTCTTTGGGGGACACTCCAACGTTATCCCGTATAGTTAAGATATAAAAAGAGAATATCGTCTCAAACTATATCAATATAGATTTAAGTGCGAAAGCTTAAGAAAGTAAGTCTGCTCATACAACCCCAAAATACATAAGTCATGGAGCTACTATAATACGTTACAAGATACGAGATGCAGCTTAATAAAATGAAAGTAATAATTAAGTCTACTATGGAGGAAGTAGTCGTCATGGTCAAATAGTAGCTCATCTCAACTCGATCCTGATAGAAGATGGAATCAAGGGTCGACTACCTGATCACCACCTACACTCCATGTAAACACCCAAACAACAACAAATGTAAGTTTACATACCCAGAAAGATCATCGACTAACCCTCTAAGCTTACCCTTGGGGCAAGTCTTTTGATATCGCTAGTAATGCATAAAGGCATATAATAAGCCAATAAAGTATAATAATCATATATAAGTAAAATAGTTGAACTAACATTATTGATCTAGATAATACGTGTAAACACAACATGATAACTGTAAACAACTGCTATGGGGCATAGGTGCATGACTAATCCGTTTCAGGTGAGGTATCAACCTCATGTGCTATCCATGTTCGACACAACATTACATGTCTCAGTAGTGCAGCAACCATCTCGTCTTACCTAGTCTCACTAAAACTACATGACTAGCCTCATACCCAATATCATCATATTGCGTGCTCAACAAAGTGGTAATGAATGCTAAAAGCTATACGAGTATCACATCATGCTCATATCAACAAGAAGTATCATACATTGTAAAAACACAATAAGCGACATTTTCGTCCTAACTAGATACTTCATAAATACCCCATTTAGCTAAGGATCGCACATTCACATGAATTAGATAGTTTAAATTCACACAACCATCATGTTATGACCCAAATAACGGGTCATGATAGCACCTACTCTATCCCTCGGGTAGACGAACCACTTCCCAAATCAATAGAATTAGAAACTCGAAATAAACAGAAATACATTAACAAGATATTCAAATATATTCAAAATATAACCATTGAAAGAACAATCAAACAAATCCCCAAGATAGTCTGAACGGTACAAAAGCTCTAAACAATCAAAGTCTGAAATACATGTCCCGAGGGATGAAAATGGTTTTCTAACGAATAAAGAACAAAATGAAATAAAAATGAGAGTATAAGGCCCACGACAACCATGTAGCTCATCATGATAATCTCTACAGCAGCGCCTCACGATCAACTACGAGGTCTTAAACTAGAACCTAGATTTGTATCTGCACAAGCGTGCAACAAGTGTATCATGAGAACAACACTAGTAGTCGTATCATAGGTCGACAACGAAGAAAACACACATAAACAGTATAAAAGTGGACAAAAGATACAAGTCAGGGAAAAGTATTCATATCATAAATAAATCACGTTGAATACAACACAGATCAAGCTTAATTCCTTTCCTTATAAATTCACCTAAGTCCATCCGACTTCTAAACACCTTAGGTTCATATCTTTATCAAAACACAAGTGTAAATATATAACCCTTTCTTAATTTTATGCATAAAGTCTGAGTCTTCTCATCAATCAATGGAATATGTGTAATGGTATCACCAAATCATATAGAATGAAATGTCTTGCAATTCAACTGGCCAGTACCAACCTATATATATATGCTAGCGGTTATTCCATCTAGTCATGACCCATGGGGGACTCATTGTTACGCTCTATAAGTTTCACACTCAAATGAGAGTTTAATCATCCAACTCGAGTCGTGAGAGTTTGAAACTATTTTCAAGGGTTTTTATGACGTATAAGGATGTTAAGGAACTGGTTTGGAAGATTGTAAGTCAATAGAACCAAAGGAAGTACCACTAGATGAAAATTGATAAATTTTCGACGATATGCCATGAGTTTTGTGTCGCGGATGCCAATTCACCTCGTGGAAGTGGTCGTAGACTGAGGCCACATTTTTCACACCTTAATGCCACTTTATGAAGTGGCCATACGACCACACATGGGCATATGCACCGCATATGGTGGCAGTGAGGTGGGCAAAATGTGTCCTCAGTCTGTGGCAACTTCCACGAGATGGATTGGCATATGTATCATAAAACTCATGGAGTTTCGATGCATATGGGCATATGCAGCTGCATATGTGAGGAGGTTTGGTGGCCTATATAAGGCCCAAGGTCAACCAAACTTGATTCAAATTTCATTTTCGACCCCTAGAACCCTATACACCTCCTAAATGCTCTCCCAGGCCCCTTATACCATTGAAGAACACTTCAACAAGTATCCAAGGTGAATTCTCTTTTTAAGGATCAAGAACACCTCTAAATCTTTGCTAACTAGCTAGGCAAAGTTGCAGACTACTTCGAGACTATGTTGAAAGTTGTTGTAGAACGTCTTGGCGGATTAAGGTAAGGTATCATCCCTTCTATGTGTTCTTTAACTGCTCCTATCTTGGCTTTATTTATTTATGGAAGTAACTTGAGAATTTTAGGAGTTTGGTGAATATGAGCTTAAAAAGAGTAGCTCTTGTTATATGAAGTTGTAATAACTTGTTGTTGGTGTTGTTGGTTGAGATTAAGAGTGAATATTGGTGTTGAATTATGTCAGTAAAGTTGTGAAGTTGAGGAAAGGTGTTAGGGAAGATGATGGTGTTGATGTGAATAGGGATTCATGATACAATAACTCTAGAACTTCATATACGTTAAGTGTTTGATGAATGGCCGTAATGAATCGACTCCTAGATTATCAACCCCAATATTGATCCAAAGCATCTCTATTGTGTAGATTATCATCGGTAAAAGTATGAGGACATGGGAGCTATCTTTGGTCAGACGAAAAAGGTATGTAAGGCTTTCCCTTCTCTCTTTTGGCATGATCGACATGTATACGACACTTGCGAGTTGCTTCCCAATATGGACTCCAAACCTAATCGTAAAAAATGTACTTGTGACTTATTTCATCGATTGTTTAATGATCTTAGCTGCTCTTTCTCAAAACTACTATCGCTATCTTATCGAATCGTGCTTAATTTGATATAACAAGGTTCTATGTATACATTGTTGAAAGTGAAGTCGATTGTACATCATATTGTTCTTATCGAGTCACATAAGAAGGAAATATAATATGTAACCCTCATAAGAGAGTCGGAGGTACAACGACATTATGTCACTCCGACGAGTTCAAAGAGTATCCAATAGTCCTTAAAGAGGTCATCATATGCATGCATGATATATCTATATTGCCCTCAAAGACTTATAGTGTTATATACGCAGTTATACAACTATGAGATTAATAATAGTTCCCACAGAGGCCTATGGAGCTATTGCACAGTTTATACATACATGACATTGAAAATATTATTCCATATGCCTATAGCATTATATATGTAGTTATACTTCATTATGAGTATTCTGGCTCATAAAGGCACTCAGAGTACAAATTGTATTTCATCTACTTTACCCTACAGTTGTACATTCAGTTACAATTTTACTTATGATTCATTTACAACATTGTACTTATTTACATCTTCAGCCTTACATATTAAGTACATATTTTCACTGATGTCCCTTTCCGGGGACACTTCATTTATGCCCGCAGGTACAGATAGAGGTGCAGATGATTTCCTCACAGTAGGACTCAACTCAGTGAGAGGTTGTCACACTCCCTTCTTTTGGAGATGTCTAGTGAGCTGATAGGTATGATATATGCATATTTATATAGTTGGGTATGGTGGTGCCCTATCCCGACCAGATGTTATCTTTTCACTCTTTAGAGGCTTGTAGAAAATTGTGTTGTGTATGATGGTTGTGTGTGGTCTTATAGGCCTTTCCAGTAAAAATTATTGTGTTCATGTCGGCCATGTAGGTCTTGTTATATATATATATATATATAGACTGGGCCTTTTCTGATTGTAGGTGATCAGGTCTCTGTTCAGCTATGTTCTTATTAGAAGTCTTGCTGGCCTATAAGATGTTGAATATGTCACATATATCAGAGTTGGTACACTCGGGCCTTAGGGCACCGGGTGCCGGCCACACCCCAAGGTTGGGTTGTGACAAACTTGGTATTAGAGCATGTTAGTCCTAGGGATGTCTACAAGCCGAGTGAGGCTACAAAACATTTAGGATACTTTCTTTCTTTATTGATTTAGATCGTGCGCTCGAGCCGGGCTATAATAATATCTTTCTTAATCTCACCGTATTATGATTATAGCGATGCCTTCTTCAAGAGATACACCTTCCATCGAGACCGATTATCAGAGGATAAACTGATTACCTCTCTATCAGTATTCACCCCAGGTACAATCAGGGGCACTGAGGGAGACCTCCATACCATCAGATATACCCCCAGCACCTTCAGATGAGAATGTTAGGAGGTCAGTTTAGGTATTGACCCAGCTGGTTACCTCTCAGGCATAATATTGCCCTAGTAAGATTGATAGTGATAGACCCATGGAAGGGTAAGGGAATTCATAGCCTCGATGAGTTCGTTGTCAGGGACCGGTGATATTCGGTAAGTTTGACTCAGTTGGGGAGAAGGAAAAGACTAAGAGGGCTACAGTGGTTGGTGACTATCGGGATGGACTGAGTGGGTCCTCTAGGCCATGTTGTAGGCAATGCGGTCGAATACATGCGGGCCATGTTGTACAGAAACATGAGATTGCTATTGGTTTAATGATCGATAGCATAAGATTCGAGAATATCCCAAATTGACTTGCAGAGAAGGAGATGAAAGTGAGGATAGTGCCCTGAGTTCGAATGTTGATGAGGTAAACAAAAAAGGCCTCCTCTATAATCAATCTAGTCAAATCTCTCACACGAGGCACACACACTCTACCCTTAATCCTTAGAACACGCTCACTATCAATCATGGCCTCTCCACTCATCACCTTATCTCGAATCTTGCACAACCCTATATCATCATATTGGTGTGCCCAAATCTGATAACAAAGAGACGACCTCACCTCCACATAAGCCAGAATCCTACCCGGATTCGAAATAACAAGCCTCACAAAATGATTGTCTAGAGACTGGACCTATAATGCAAACGGGCGCTCAAAAATATCCAAATAAGTTAAACTCCTCATACTGACAGTCTTTTGGCTCAAAGTATCTGCCACCACATTGGCTTTGCCCGAATAATACAAAATGGTCATATCATAATCCTTCAACAACTCTATCCACTGATGTTGTCTATAATTTAAGTCCATCTGATTAAACACATGCTGAAGACTGCGATGGTTGGTATACACTTTACAATGAATGTCATACAGATAATGCCTCAAGATCTTCAATGTAAACACAACGACAACCAACTTCAAACCATGCTAAAATGCTTTCCAATTTCCGAATATTCAATCTTCCATCTTCTACCAGTTCATAAACATTTTGAATTTTATCATCAAAGTTGTGTCCTCCTGTAGCATAGTATCGATCCCCTAGTCCTGTCCAGTTATCATGCCAAAATAGAGCATTGCCCATCTTGGTTTGCCACCAAATATTTTGTTCAATAATATCTCTAGTTTGTAGCATCTTCTTCTAATTTTGTGAGGCATATTTCCACTACAGTACTACTGCATTTTCTTTCTTGCAGTACTTATTACTAAGGAAATTGTAAACGTATATAGTGGTCAACATAATATTACTACCCATAATTAGAATATTTGTGTAAATATAATTATGGTAAGACTAGGATTTCTCTTGTATATGGGACTAGGATTCCTGTTGTAATTGGGATGAACATTGTACACAATATATATTTGATATTAATGAGAAGACTCCTCAAGAAAGATTAATATCATCTTACATGGTATCAATAGCCAAAATCCCAAAACCCTAGACTTTTCTTTCTCTTCGCCGCCGCCGAGACTCCCCCTCCCTTTGGAACTCTGTCGCGGACCTTCTTCAAAAATTTCTAGGTTTTCTTCTACATTCTCCTCTTCTCTAAATGGATACTCAGGATTCTTCCAATACTTCTGACGATTCAACCTCCACTAATCCCACCACCATGTCGTCATCCTTTTTTTATCCCGCCCTAACTATTACCAATATCAAGAACTCTATTCTCATTATTCTTGATCAGAAAAATAGTCAGTATTCTCTTTGGGCTGAACTGTTTTGCAATCATGCATGTCTCTATAACGTGCTTGATCATATTGATGACACTATTCCGCGCCCTCCGAAGGTTTATGATTCGACTTGGCGTCGCTTAGACGCCGACATAAAACTGTGGATATATGGTAGTATTTCTCATAATCTCATTCTTACTATCATGCAGTCTGGCGCCACAGTTCGTGAATTGTGGAACCGCTTTGAGGAAATCTTTCAAGATAATAAGCACACTCGTGCTGTGTATTTTGAGGAATAATTTAACAATACACGTCTTGAAATTTTTTCCAACATGACTGAATACTGCAGACAGTTGAAACTACTGGCGGATCAACTCTCCAATGTCGACACGCCTGTCTCGGACACTAAAATGGTGTTGTAATTGATTGCAGTCCTTCCCAAGGGCGACTATGATATGTTAGCCACCATGATTCAACGGACAGATCTGTTACCTAGTTTCAACAAAGCTCGCTCGTAGTTGTTGCTTGAAGAGACTTGTCATGTTAAGCTAGATGAACACAGTCAGCAGACGTTAGCTATCGTCATGCAAACCCAAGATCAGACACCACCAAAAAACTCTCAACCACGGCAGGGCCGCGGTGGCAAGGGCCGCGGTGGAATAGAAGGTCGTGGTCGTGGCAAGGGTCTCGGTCAGCTGAACCAACAGCAGCAGCAGCAACAGCAGGGTCCGCAGAACAACTGGGTCGCGGCGCCTCCGCAACATCGATCTGACCGCAGCGCCTCGATCTGATGTCATGGCGCCAAGATGCAGTGCGGCGCGGTCCTTTCGATACCAGCAGCCATTCAACTCGTATCCTCAACACGGGTTGTTAGGCCCAGCTTCAGCCACACGACAAGCCCACTTCATGAAATGACAGTTTCAGCAGCCCGCTTCCGGCATGGCCCCCTCTGAGTTGGGTCAAGCTTTCAGCAGCCTCAATCTGCAATAGCCTGACAACAATTGGTACATGGACTCCAGAGCCACATCTCACCTCACTCAGTCTGCAGGTAATATTCTCAAACTGTTCAGTTTAAAGCATACTCAATTTGTTACAGTTGGTAGTGGCCACCACATTCTAGTAAAGGTGTATGGTACATCCTACACACCACCTCCTCATCCATTCACCCTTAAGAATACCCTATATGCCCCACATATAGTTAAGAACCTCATCTCTATCCGCAAATTTACTCGTAATAATTTTGTCTCTGTTGATTTTGACCCTTTTGGTTTCATTGTGAAGGATCTTCATATGGGGAAAGCTCATACGAGATGCAATAGCACGGGGGATCTCTATCCATTCACTCCCACATCTGCTGCCAGATCTTGCTCTCCCGTCTATCTAGCGGTTATTTCTTCTTCAACATGGCATAATAGGTTTGGTCATCTAGGAGCCCCAGCTTTTAATTTTCTTAGAGGCAATAATTCCAGAATGTATTATTCCAGAATCATTGTGCAAAGAGCTTATACGTGTCGCGAATCCTCTTGAAAGAGAGGGGTGCCTTCGGGAAGTTGTTGATCTGAATGGAATTGGTTGTGCCGGGTTTGGTTGCTCGCCCGAAGAAAGGGTTATCTGATCCGATCAACTACGTAAGCCGTAGCCGCTAGCGCGCGTCGTCATATTGATCCGCAAAAGAGATACGATAGTAGAAAGTTCGATCATAGAGAACAAGAACAGAGAGAAAGAAACATGAAACGGCAAAGGCACAACTAGCGCACGGGAGGTGACACCAGCCACACTTCTGGCTAGGCGCACTCTCGTCGATCCATTTGTTAAATTACACAATCTGGTGGATTTAAAGCTGATAACAAATGAATTGGCATACCTTGTAATGCATGCTTTATTAAGACTGCTCTTACACAAAAAGACAACATTTTTCTCCTTTCATGACTGTGATCTGTTCATGATCTTAATCAGGATATGATTATAGAAATCCTTCATCTTTCTACTGTAGAAAATAGAACATCTCAACTAGGTAAAAGGAAACTTCTTTCTCCCAAAATCAGTGACTATCTTTACTATACCCTTCAAATCTCCTGGTACTTTATGATGAAGGTAGACTAAACTCTTCTATCTACTAATCTTCTATCAAGATGTCTTCTCATATCCCCTCAAAACTTCCATAATCATATGCAATGATAAAATATTTGTTGAGGCAAATATATTCATATCATATGCATATGTCAAGTGATTGACATTAGGACTCTACTTAGGAACCCCAAATCCTTTAAATTGAGGTACTTGATGTAGATGGTTCAGATTTCTTGATAGTACTTCAGCAGTTAGGATAAATAAGTAGGGGATAATGGATCCCCTTCCTTTACTCCCCTAGAGTATTAAAAAAATCATGTTGTTGCCCATTTAGAAAACTTGAGTACCATTTGTTACTGATAATTCTGGACATCATATCCACTATCATGTGTGAGTATCCCATCTTCCTCATGACTTTGGTCAAGAACAACCAGACTACCCTATCATAATCATTTGCCATGTCAAGATTCATGACTACATTAGCAGCTTTGGTCCTCAATCTAATGTCTGACATGATTTTTTGTGTCAACAAGACATTCTCCACTATACTTATTCCTTTGACAAATACTTCCTGATTTAAACAAATCATATCCTATAGACCTTCCCAATCTCTCATGTAACAATCTTAAGAAATTTTTATTACTAAAACTACTCAAACTGATAGGCCTCATATCAGAAAGAGTATTAATCACCTTCTTTTTGGTAATAAAACCAAATTAGTATGGGTAGTAAACTTTGGAGGCTCAGTTCCACAGAAAAATCATCATATTAGTCATATCCTCCTCAATAATGTCCCAACAAGATTCATAAAACAATCTAGTGAAATCATCAGGCTCTCGTGCATTTTCCCCTTTTAACTTAAACACAATATCTTTTACTTCTTCAAGAGTAGGCATAACAATAATCCTATAATTTTGATCCTCTGAGACCATTTTATGGACTTGGTCAAGAATTTCAAAATTTGTAGGATCATACTCCTTAGTAAATTGATCCCTATAAAATCTTATTGCTTCTGCTGCTACATTTCATTGAGTATCAATTAACATAACTTTTTTTATGATGCCAAAAGAGGGAAGAAATATTGTGTAATATTTACAACTTATGTATGCTAACTTAGTTCATCCGAGTGGTGTTCTATTCATTTGTTTGGTCTATGAGATGTGTGGAACTGGTTACACAATGGTGTCAAAAAATGACAAGTGTAGGTTTGTCATCATCAACAAGGGAGAATATGTTAGCATTAGCATAAATGACAAGTATATGTTTTGATGATTGACAAAGGAAATTAACAAGGAGAATAAATCAGGTTTTTGGACTTGATCTATACAACAGACAGATGCAGTACATGGTTGAACGAATCAGACATAGAGCAGAAGTGAATGACATGTTCCATATCAGACACACATATAATTGAATAGAATGGACGCGAGGACCAGGTCCAAAAACTTGTTCCCGCTTAGAGTCTTACTGCGAGTAGAATTTGTGGTTTATTGTAATGACTTTCCGTAGAAGGCTGTAGGATTTTTTGCCATACTGATTAAGGTACTTCATAGTCCTACAAGGAAACTGAAGCAGCGTGAAGATGCAAGAATCTCAAACCAACTCAAACCCTTTTCTCTATGATAGGTTGTACAACCAACTTGTTGAGGACCAAAATCTATAAATATCTAAGTCATGCCTTAAAAAAATTCACGCACTCACAAAGAGAGAAATTCAAAATATTGAGCAAACCTTGTCAAGCATACTTGAGAGAGTTTTGATTTCACTAGTGCGACCTAATACAACGAAAGAGATTAAAGAAGCTATGTTACAGAGTTTATGCTTACAGTTTTTTAGTCTAGTTTGTGTATTAGGATTGTTCATCAAGTTGTACCTTTATCATCTTTTATAGAAGCACATTCATAGGTGTTGAGATATAAGAAATACACGGATATACACATATATGTACTCAATATACATATCACATATGTATACTGAAATGTTGGGCTATTGGTAACATTTAGAGTTAGCAATATTGGGTTGTTAGCAGTGTTGGGCTGTTAGCAGTGTTGGGCTGTTAGAGTAAAATTAGTGTTAACAATATTAGTTAGCTTAGTCTTAGTCTATAAATAGGATTATTATTGTAATAGTTAGTTTGAGCAGAAATAAAGAGTTCTACAGAAAAACACATTTGCTCCCAAAATTATCTCCTCTACTCTGCTCCCTTTCTCGATCTTCAGCTCCACTTCTCAATCGTTTGCACTGATTATCTATGCTCGATCACTGCTCCTACAAATCTTAACATGGTATCAGAGTCAAGTGATGTATAGATCGATCCAATTGCAGTGAGGAGTTTGAAAATTCAAAAATTGCTGAAAACGAAATCGCGAAGGAACAAAATCGCGTTCTTCTGAAAAATAAAAAATTGTGAAGAAATTGAACATTGAGGATTTGATCGAACATATTGAGGTGAAAATCAGAAGCAATTGAAAATTGAAAACAATTTGAGAACTGAAAAAATTGGAATCGCGATTTTCGACTGAAAATCAGAAAATCGAAATCGAAGAAACTGAAACTGTTGTTAATCGATTGATATTAAGCGATTGATTCAAATCGATTCAAATCGAATGGAGAGATCGAGAAAACGAAGGAGTTTCTTCTGAAAATTCTGGAAAAAATCGAAATTGCGAAGGAGTTGAGGAATTTCTTCTGAAAATCCGAATTGAAATCAAGGAAGATTGAGGTAATCTCTGTAGAATATACTTTTCCTCTGAAAAATAAAAAATGTAAAATCGAAGAACTGAAATTCGCAATTGCGATTGAAAATCGAAATTGCTATTTTTTCTAAAAATCAGAGAATCGAAGATCGATTCATCTTATTTGTTCCGCTATGGAGATGTTATCATTTTCTGCGGATACATTCAGCCTTTGTCTATCATTGCGACGTCGAAGATCGTCGAAATATTCTTGAAATTCATTTTCGTATTGTTTTTGCTGTTGGTTTCCATATCTGTATTGGTATTATTGTCACGCTGCTGCTGTTTCTAGTAGTGAAGCAGCATTAGTTGCTGTTGGAGATGTAATCTTGTTGCTGTGTTGGTCAGTGACTGAAATCGTCGCTGATTTTGTGTTAGTTTCTATTCGAGTGTTGGTATACTGTTGGTTATATACTAGTGTTAGTGCTTGCTGCTTGATTGCTGGTGTAGCTGTTGCAGGAACTAATATGAAGTTCTGAAAAATGAAAGAAAATATATTGTTGTTGGATCAATGGAATTTCAGTTCAAATAAATTGTAGTTCTGTTGCATATTCAATAGATCGATTGAAGGATCGAAGAGTTCTTAACGACAAACAGACTGAGAACCGAGGGATACTTCATCGACGACAATATGGATTGAGTTGAAACTTAATTCAAAGAATAGCTTGCGTGATGAGAATCAAGAGATTCTCTAGTCCGAATGACTAGAGAACGAAGAGGTTCTTGCCGCTTATTAAAGTTGCTTGCGTAATGAGAATCGGGAGATTCTCTAGTCCAAGAGAGACTAGAGAACGAGGGGGTTCTTTCCGCTTATCAAATTCTGTTGGTTCTGGTTCAGAATTGTAGTCTGCTGGTGCTAGTTCAGAATAAATTCATAGAGAGAATCGAGGGATTCTCTAGTCCGAGTGAGACTAGAGAACGAGGGGTTCTCCGTCAAGATGAATCCAGTGGTTTCTGTCAAATTAAGAATAGAAACTGAGAGATTCAGTTTATAAAAGCCTATAGCCGATATGATGTTCGTTGGTTGAATCGAATTATAGTGTATCTTTGGTTTGAAATATGCAAGTCTTTGCCGGTGTGTGGTGCTCATTTGTGCTAAGGTGAATCGAGTACAATTTTGTATTGCGGTGATGTTCTTATCCTTTGTTGAGGTTGTTGTTAATGCAACAGATGATCTTACAGCCGTTGTTGTTCATGGTGTTGATGTTGATGTGACTACAGTCGGTGGAAATAGTGCAGATATGCAGATGATCTTGCTAGCCGTAGCAGCTATTGTTCTTTGTAGTTCTTTGTTTCGCTGCGGTGGTCTTTGTTGGGCGGCATTTCTTCTTCTTTGGTTTCTTTGAATTTGTTCTTCTTGGAATTTATCCAGCTGGTGCAGAAGATGTTGTTATGTGTGGCTACTGTTGTTGCTAAGGTTAAAATGCAGAAACACCTAATGTTGGTGTTGGTGAAAATTATTGTCTGGCTGCTGGAAAGATGTTACAGATGCTGGAATTTTGGTTTTTCTCCATTTTCTGTGCAGCAGCTGGTGTTGTTGACTTTGGTGGATGCTGAAACTGGTGGTAAACCAGGAAAGATTGAATGAAAGAGCACCAATAAATAGAATCACACAAGTACCCCGACCAGCACATATTGTCAGGTGGCTTCTCCCAGTTGGTGAAGTGCCAAGTTGATTAAATAACAAGTGCTTTGAAGCTGCAGATAAAGTAGTGGTCCTCGATATGCCAGCCGGACAATGGTGCTTGATATGCAAGCCAGATTGTTGCTAGATATGCTTGGCAAAGGGATCGACTTTATTGCTTGTTTTGTTTTGCTATCGTCTCCAAGCTAGGACTGAAACCTCTGTTTTCAGGGCCTAGCTTGAGGGGGATGTTGAGATATATGGAATACACATATATACACATATATGTACTCAGTATACATATCACATATGTATACTGAAATGTTGGGCTATTGGTAACATTTAGAGTTAGCAATATTGGGTTGTTAGCAGTGTTGGGTTGTTAGCAGTGTTGGGTTGTTAGAGTGAAATTAGAGTTAACAATATTAGTTAGCTTAGACTTAGTCTATAAATAGGATTATTCTTGTAATAGTTAGTTTGAGCAGAAATAAAGAGTTCTACAGAAGAGCACATTTGCTTCCAAAATTATCTCCTCTACTCTGCTCCCTTTCTCGATCTTCAGCTTCACTTCTCAATCGTTTGCACTGATTATCTATGCTCGATCACTGCTACTGCAAATCTTAATAATAGGTATAAAAGTTAGTTAAATTCAACTTCAAGTTGAGATAGCTTGGAGTGGGCTCAATAGTATAGGGAGATTGTTAAGATATGAATTAGAGTTTATAGTTTCTTGATTACAGAGTTTGTAACTTGAATTTGCACAGGCTCACATTGTAGTGGAGTTTGGATTAAATCCTACAGAGGTATAGATCGTGGTTTTTTCTACCCTTGTTAGTAGGGTGATTTCCACGTAAAAATTATTGTGTTCTTGCTTTATTATTTTGTAGACGTTATTCCTAGAACAAGTAGGGTAACATATTATGTCATATAGACGAAAGTTAGATATCGCTTAGAATAGATATCTGGTACATATATTTTCTCTTTTACTTATTTATTTAATAAATCAAGAGTAAATTATTTATTATTCAAGTTTATAGTTATCATTAAGCTATCATTTTTTAAATTTATTGGAGTACTAATTGTTGAATTTAAATTTTAAAGTATAATAAAGATGAACAATATAATTTAGTAAAATAAACATTTAATTAATGCTTCTTCAAGGAGAGTGCAAAATACTATAAATAGACGGGTCAGTAATTGATTTCTCTCACCTACCAGCCTTGAACTCTAAGAAATTGGGAACAAAACTATTTCATCTGAAACAATTAAAAAGAGACAGACTTGGTCCTAGCTATCTGACACAGCTAGCAGATGAAAGTATTGAAGATTCCCTTGAGATCTACAATTACTGGAAAACTCTACTTCCAAAATTCAATTAGATGCTGAATTCTTATGGACCAGAAATAAATTTTGGACGTTTGCTATTAACAGAGGTCCAAAAATTAAAGCCAGTGGGTAAAGGAGTTAAAGCCAGTAGCAATTATTGGTGTTGTCCCGGGGCAAATTAATGTATCGAGGATTACATGGAGATGAGTTGATTTGTCCAAGTATAGTCTAATGCGTTAATGTTACTCTTTCCGTCTTAAATTATTTATCGTCCAACAATTACTCCTTCCGTCCCAAAAAAATTATCTTAATTTGACTTGACACAAATTTTAAGAAATAAAGGAAAACTTTTAAAATGTGATCCAAAACAAGCCTTAAATATTTGTGTGCATCTAAATCATCTTATAAAATTAAATTTATTAATTCTAAATATATAAATATGTCAATCTTTTTGGGACAAACTAATAAGGAAAATAAGACAACCAAAAGAAATATTAATTTTATCTTGAAGTTTTAAAATGAGAAATAGTTTGAGACAACTATTTTTATAAATCACGACAAATAATTTTAAATTTGTGATCTAAAAGACTAAAAAAGAAAGTCTTTCACTTAGATCGAGATACGGAAAGTAATACTCCCTCCATTTCAAAAAGATTTTCTGATTTTTACATGGCGCAGACTTTGTCACCTGGCCCTTTCTGACCCTACATAACAGAAATTAAGTAATCGTGTTTCTCTTACAAAATTTAAAAAATAAAGAAGACTTTTGAATCTTGTGGTCATAAATTAAAGATGTGTTGAATATATAAAAATAATCTTTAATCTTTGAAATGAAAGAGTTATTAAAAAAACATTATCTTTTAAACAGATTAAAAAGAAAATAAGACAAACTTTTTAAAAAGGAGAGTAAATTTTAACTGTACACCAAATTTAAGATTTATTTTCTAAAATTAATGATGTTGAACAATGTCACGGCCCCAAACTTAGGCTGGGACATAACACCTAACATGCCACCATTTTGGACGTTTGCTATTAACACACTTTTCAGTAATCTGATAAGGAGTTAAAGCCAGTAGGTAAGAGTTAATGTCAGTAGTTGTCCCGTGGCAAATTAAAGTATTTTTTAACACACTTTAAAAAATAAGATAATTTTTTGGCTATTTTACTTTCATTTATGTCATAAGATATAATATTTCTTCATCAAACATTTACTCAATTGAGATGTTTATAGTCTTCAGAAACAATTACTACTAAGATAAAGCGGGAAAATTATTCCTCCGTCCCAAAACGTTGTTTTAGATATTTATGTATTATAAATCATCTCATAAATTAAATTATTTCTAAATATAAAACCTTGCCAATTTTTTATAGACAAACTAATAAGGAAATTAAGAAAACGTTTTGGGGACAGGGGATGTATTAGTTTTGTCATGAACTTTTAAAATGACAAATAGTTTGAGATAACTATTTTTCTAAATCACGACAAATAATTTAAAATTAAGGGAGTAGTATAACCATGCTATGGATGGGAAATTAAAAAAACAAAATTCATCACACTTTTATTTTCTCCGTTTTAATGTATCACACTTTTATTTTCTCCGTTTTAATGTATACACTCCCTCCGTCTCAATTTATTTGATATAGTTTGACTAGGCACTAAGTTTAAGAAAGCAAGGAAGACTTTAAAAAGTCTTAGATATTTGTGTTACTTTAAATCACTTCATTAAAGATAAAATGAGAAGTTTTAAGTTTAATAATTTTTAAATATATAAATATTCATTCTTTTTGGAACAGACCAAAAAAGAAATTTTTTCACATAAATTAAGATAAAGAAAGTAATGCATTTTAACTGTACCCGAAATTTGAGATTTTTTTCTGAAATTAATGGTCGAAAACAATGTCACGGCCCAAAACTTAAGCGGCGACATAACACCTAACAAGCCACCGTATGGGATCTTACACATACTTGGGATCCATAAGACGTATAAATTCATGGGCCCACGTAGATACATGAGATTCGATAGACTTAGGAATTTGATATTAATATTGTGATCTACAAAATGGTGGATGTACGGGAATAGTAACTAACTATTACTAGTGCTTCGAAATGATAAACAATAATGAATTACAATACAACTCGCTTGAAGCCTAACAAGAGTTGTGACAACACCAATGAGTTTTGTGATCTTGATCTTCTGTCTTCTATCAATCTTGGATCTGCCGTCCTGGATCTTCGTTCCTATTGCAACAAGCTCCTTGATCTTGATAGCCTGAAACTAAGAGACATTAAATCTCTACTTGTTACAACTGTGCTGAGTCGAGTGTTAGCACTCTGTCATTAAGACATTATTGTCCCGTATATATCCTTTTACGTTTATGCGCAACTATCTCCCAAGATAAAACAACATCAAACAAATGAGCAAAGGAAACTCAAGTGTTTACTAAAAGAAAAACCTTGAGTCTTTGAAAGTATGCTAGAGAGGAAGAAGTTCAGAAAAATCTGAACTATACAAGAGAGAAGTGTTAGTGTCCTCCAATTGAGTCAAATGCCTCAATATATAGTAGTGTAAGAATGCCTCTTCAAATGCCCATGTAATGGCCACTTAATTCACCAAGTAATGCAGCCAAATAATGGCTGATTAATGGAGGATAAATTGAAATTTCAATGCTCCAATATATCTCCATAATCAGCCAAATTTTTGGACTTCCGTTCGCACAGACACTACCTCATTAGCGTCGCGGCTCCAGTGGCCAAAGGACCAATTAGCGTCGTGGCTCACGCCTTGGGCGTCGCGGCCCTTGTGGTTGTTGCGCTGCGGCGCCCCGGCTCCGCGGTGACGTCATGACGTTTTTTGACTTGTTTCGATCTTACACTTCGTCCTTCATTTACCAACATGGAACACGTGTCATTTAACCAATGACCGTACATTATTTCATGTCTCAAACGTTTACTCACGTATCAATAACTCTTTCACTAATGAAATTTACGATACTAGTCATTACGAGTGCACGTGTGTGGAAATGACGTTTCCGACGTGCGAGACCTCAATTATTCGTGTCATAAATAATGGATTAAACTTAATTCCACATTAGTAAATTTCTAATAATCCCCTCTTGAAATATATTTTGGCGCACTCACAAAGTTCTTTTCTAGTAATCTTTTGGCAAACTGATGTTGCATCTGGATAGGTAGTCGTAGCTTTAAACCTTCCATAGTTGAATACCATCGGACTTACTTACTGCACGATGAACATGATGTCTTGAAACGTCAGTGTTTAGTGTAAGCCTAGACAATGGTACCAACACAACAACTTTCCTTACTATGTTCTTCTTAATGTTTTGTCCATTGTGGCCGTGGACACACTTGGATTCTTAAGTGCGTTCATTTGAGGCCGCTTGTCCACGCACTTAAATAGGTGATCTCCTACAAGGTATCCTGCTATACCCCACTTCACAAGTGTTACGCACCATTAAAAGTTCCCCCAAACCTAACCTCAACCGGTGAGGATCATTAAAGGATTTGAAAACATAACCTCTACCAGCCATGCAGTTAGCACTATAAGGTTTATCGCGGGAACGACTTTGGACTTATGTTTCTTTACAGTCATCCGAGGTGTTTTTACTTCCACCGAAGCGCTCAACTGAACCTTTACGACTTAGTTTTCCCATTGAACCTAATTCATGGGATCTCTAGTCAGTAAGGTTGAGTATCCATCATATCAGTCCTTATAGTTTGGGTTTTACGCCAATTCCCCTAGACCGGCAGAACTCTTGATCTTCGGGTAGCCCTTTAGTTAAAGAGTCTGCTATATCCTTTGATTAGTAATCAAGGAAGTGTCACCCATGATGATCAACTGCCATACGGTCTTACGTCTCCGACAGATACGTCCAGACGCCGTATCCGTGCCCTTCTTAACGTCGACTGGCTAGTCATAGTGTATAACTAAAGAAGGTACGAGTTTCTCCCAATAAGGGACATCCTCTAAGAGGTCGTGAAGTTACTCAAATTCCTTTCATACTTTTTCAAAAGCGATAAACTCCGATTCCATCACGAATCGGCCGATGCAAGTTTGATTAGACGATTTGCAAAGACACACAATACACATCCATGTGTGGATTTAGTATTCTTCAAGTCTGATGTCTAGTTTGCATCACTGTGTTCTCCCAGAACTTCTGGACATCCGGAATACCATAATCTGTAGATAAGCGAATATTTCAGATATCGTCATAACCGATTTAACGCCTTCTATCGATTATTTCCAGTGAACCTTAGTTCAATTGATCTACTTGGTGAGCCGATACCAGGTCAATTGTAGTGTGTAAAATACATTGAACTACTTGTGATCTGCGCATATCGCTCCTAGTATATGGGTGTATCATTATTCCAATCACTTCTCATGATTCATATCCATTGGTGCCTTTCAACGAGATTGTCACGCACCTCACAAATGAGTTTGGATCTAGACTAGTACGTTAGATGTCTTAGAAATTCCAATTCCTAAGATGTCATATACAATACCCATATCATTAATATAAAAACATCATTTCAACATACTCTTAGTCTCTAGGATCAAACCATGATTGTTTCCTGTGACCAACATGTCGTCTACTTAAAGGCGTTTCATGAACGAGTTAGAATTACCTTTCATGTAGACACATTTGTCACATTTCATTAACGGAGAAACCCTTCGATAGTAGAGCGCTGTTGAATGTTTTGTGCTATTGCCTCGGGTTGTTTCAGCCCGTACAGAGATTTGACAAATCGACAGACTTTCTTCTCTTCCCTGGAACCACATACCCCTTGAGTTGTTCCGTATTACTTTTTTCTTCCACTTTCGGATTTTTGGTTTTCCAACTGTTGGCTTTCTAGCTTCAGAGTCAATATAATGACCACTTAATTCACCAAGTAATGCAGCCAAATAATGGCTGATTTATGGAGGATAAACTGACATTTCAATGCTTCAAAACGCTCCATAATCATCCAAACTTTTCAACTTCCGTTCGCATAGACACTGCCTCGTTAGCGTCGCGGATCCAGTGGCCAAAGGACCAATTAGCGCCGCGACCCTTATCAGAGCCCAAAACTTAAGTGGGGGCATAACACCTAACAAGCCTTCATATGGGATCTTACAAATACTCGGGATCCATAAGACAGTATAAATTCATGGGCCCACATAGATATATGGGATTCGATAGACCTAGCAATTTAATATTAATATCAACTCAAATAACTTGACACGTACAACATGGTACAAGTAATCAGATCGCTAAATATTGTCATGTTAGATTAATTAAACTAATTCAAGTAAATGGCAAATTGCCCCTAGCATGACTAAACTGCAAAATCTCTAGAATGCCATGCCCAGCTTTTAGAAATTAGTTCTTATCATGCCTAGCTAGCAATGAAAGTATTGAAGATTCCCTTGAGATCTACAATTACTGGAAAACTCTACTTCATCAATTCAATTAGATGCTGACCCCATATTTGATTCTTATGGACCAGAAATAAATTTTGGACGTTTGCTATTAACAGAGGTCCAAAAATTAAACTCTCTTTTCAGTAATCTGGTGAGGAGTTAAAGCCAGTGGGTAAAGGAGTTAAAGCCAGTAGCAATTATTGGTGTTGTCCCGGGGCAAATTAATGTATTTTCGAATCAAACTTCATTAAAAAAGACGATATCTAGGTCGAGTCAGGATGTCTCTCCTTGCGCAGTATCATCACAATTCTTGTTGGTGATACTTGAGAAATAAGTAAATTGTCAAGCAACTCAAACTGAGAGTATGAAACTATTTCCTGAGATGTCTGCAAGTCGTCACACTCTGCTATTACATCACCCACCGCAACAGCACCAACAGGTACATAAGATAAATCAACATTGGAGGGTGCTCTGTCGGTTTTTTCATCTACTGGCGCGTGAGTTCCATCATGGCTAGATATGCCAAAATTAATAGACGTATTTTGAAATATCTCGATTAGGATATAAGAATCAAAACCCCATAAAAATACATGAACAATTATTAATTACCAGAAGAATACATAAGTTGTATTGCAAAAAAATAAAAATAAGTTAATTAATGTACTCATGTATCAACAGTTACATGATCCTACTGATTTACATCATTTTATTTGTTTTTTTAAGATCGATTCCTTGGTAGGCATTTGTCCATGCTGATGATCTCCAACATTATATTAAATAATAACATAATATACAAATATTTTAAAGTGACCTAATATTTGAATACACAGTTGGATTACATGTTAATAAAATTGAATACCTCTGATTCAATTAGTTCTCCCAAAAGATCACCACCTTCTTGTATCTCTTCTGTTGAGGCCCTTAAGGTATCGTCACTCAAGTTTTCCTTGTTAATTCCAACATAACCCATTGGGACATATATTGATGTTGTAATGCCTTACAATGTTTGAATATAGTATTAGAAAGTTGTAACGAGATCGGCAAGATAAAAAATAAATACAGTATACATATATGTATGCCTTAGAGTTTATTATATTTATCAGTACATCAGAGATATGAATATCTTTTACATCAAAATATTTTATTTAACCTAACATCAAAACATAAATATATTATACTTGAGTTCATGCATATAGCTGCATCAAACTGTTCTTGCCCTGAATTCTATCTTCTGTCATTGTATCGGCTGATCGAATCGGGAGACAAATTGATTCCTTATCTCAAGCGATTCGGGCTAGAAACGGAACTCTGATTTACAATAATGGGTTCCCCAACTACTCTAGAAAGCATTAGGACGGTGTTATAAGTAAATTAAGAGGTAAGAAGTATGAATACAGTTGAGTACAGTAAGGATAACAAATAAAGTAAGGGTAAAAGATAAAAATAGATAAAATTTGAGTTGTTTAATTGATTGTGTGTGTCGTATATACAAAAGAATGTTCCTATTTATAATACAAAAAGAATATTATACAAACGTGCCCCCATGTCATCCAACAAGTAACCCACTAAGTCCAATGTCCGACTATAGGGGAGGTGGTGCCGATTTTCTTGCCCTCTACTCCTCTTGCTCGGATAATGGCATTTGCTTTCAGTTGTTGTTGGTCGTTACCGCTTCTAGGGGTCTAGAAACCCTTTTGACTTGGTCGTTGAGGCGTCTGCATATGAGTGGGTCACAGTCGTACCTCTAACTAATAACTTCTGCTAAGATGCCTTAGTAGCCGATGAAGTTCTTGTGGTCGAGGGTTAGGAGTAAGTTTGGCTCCATAATAGTTCGGATGTCACTGAATTTCGATGGAACACTTCAATTATTTTTTAGTGTTAATAATTGCCCCCGACATTAACTCGAGTGTGACTGTTGAGTTAATGTATTCGAAAATAGTCATCATTTCAGTCGCGCATGTCACTTCAATCGTCTTGCCTCTAGTGCATACAATGATGACTACTTTTTTGGAGGGTGTTTTCCCTTTAACCGATGCATCTCTATTACCACGAATTGGATCTGATGATTTTTTGTCGTGCTTTTGAAAGTAATGAGTTAATCTCAGTCGCACCTCTACATGTTATTTAAGGAAAGGATACCCCCTCTTCCCATAGGTTTATCACCTAACCTTTGGCCCTTTTCTTAGTTGGAAACCATGTCTTCATCATTTTTATCTCGAAGATCAGCAACAATTATTCTAGCCGATAGTGACCTGACCCTTGCCTTGGTTTTTATTGATGAACCGCTGGTCCTGACTCTGTATGGTGGATCGGAACAAGGTGATTCTCTCTTGTTTCAGTACCCCAGACGGATAAACCATGACTTTCTTTTTACTTGTGACTGGTTCACAGACGGTCGTTGTCCGGCTAACCTTCGTACCTGACTAACTATGGTCGCTCATTATTCGGTTCGGTCAGCCTGAGTGAAGTTGGTCGCAGAGGCCAACTGGAGGCGCATGGGTCTTTTTGATTCCGTCGTACTGTCGGAGTTTGATTTCCACTATAACGTCGGGCTCGGATATGTGCGGCGCCTCTGTTTTTGTGCTTGGTTTTCTTGGATGTGAAAATTCATATCTCACTTTTAACTTTACCACTGCTCTCGACATTCTTGAGCAAATTTGAAATAAACCTCACATATTTGATGGGCCGTTATGTTTGACCAGTTGGGATGCCATTTCTTCTCCTGAGTTGTGCGAACAATCTTATGACACAGACGCGTGAAAAAAATGACTTCCCCTGTATTTTGTGACTAGGCAGCCGGTATGTAGTTGTCATTTAGCCATACATCTCCCGTCAGAGGGAATTAACTTATTTTGTGCGACCAGGCATCCGATCTGTGGCTGTTATTTATTCATGCATAGTGATGCGCGACTTATACACACACTAAACATAAGTGCACGTATCGTGACAAGTAATATAATCTAGAAGACCGAATTATCGTTCTCAGAGATTAGTGTCCAATTACCAACCTCTATTCTGTAGTATCTATTTGATAACCGATAATTGGATGAATTGTTTATAGCTATGATTATAGATGCTAACTAAATTACTTTACTTTACTTCAGATATGATGGAAATAGGGCTTCCAAATCTCCTCAACTATCCGCTCGCTTTACTCGTTAATGCAAATAATTAAGGTTCTTCTTCTATTTTGAGATAGCAGGTTAACTAAGCCGTTTTATACTCCTGTTAAGGTAATATAAACACTCAACCCCAATGTAGAACCCTTCTATCTTTCGATGACAAGATTGACTACAAAGGAGGAATAAGAGCAATAACCTATCAAGCTACACAAGTATCAGGGTACTTTCGTCCACGATTTAAACCTATGTTTATTAAACTATAGAATATTCACAATCTCCCCTTTCGGATTTCGATTAGAAATCATATAAGTTATGATAATTAGTGATCAATTAATTATCAAGCAATCAAAACAATTATTGAATAAATCTCAACAATAATAAGAAGAAACCAAAACATGCATTAATTCATAAGAACGAGGTTCAAGCGATTCGACATGGAAAGCCCTAAATTAAGTTAGTTCCTAGCCATAGACATGCCAAGAACTAAAATAATATCCAACATATACTAAAAAGAAATTAAGTAAAGAACAAGAAATTACTCAAAAATAAGTCTCCAATCTTGATCTCAAGTTGTGATGAATGGTAAGGTGTGGAACTCCCTCAAATATGACCTAAAAGGTCCTTTTATATCTTCCAAAAAGTGCAAAAACCTTTTCCTTCTTGGCCTTGGCCCAATCTTATTCGGATTTGTCAATTTTCACGCTTCGCCGCGGCGCAGAACCAGCCATGCCCAAACTTCGCGCTTTCTGTTTCTTGGGCTCCGTGGCTCTGTTGTTGCTGGTTGGTTGGCGCCGCGGCGCCGCCCGGGTTGCCAACTTTTTAGCTTTTTGAGATCTAGAACCTCTGTTTCTGCTCTCTTTTCGCTCCTTCTCACCAATGTGCCACTTTAAACCATTGTGACTCAAAAGAAAGAAAATATATCCTAACACGACACATATTTGTACAAAAATAGGTAAAAGACTAACTAAAAATGACTCAAAAGGTGTATATAAAATACACCGATCAAACACCCCCAAACTTAACCTTTGCTCGCCCCCGAGTAAAGATAAAAAATAGAAATAAAGACACGAAAGAAAAGAAAAGAAAATGACTCAAAGACATTGATCAATTTGCTGCATCATTGTTACTTAGAAAAGCATGGAGGTTAGTAGAATAATATGCAAGAACATATAACATGGATTTTTAGCATTCTAAACACTCAAGTCGGATATTTCGCAAATTCAATTTAATCATGTTCAATAGAAGTAAGAATACCTAACTATGCATGTTAATTTCAAAATCATATGACATGTTCACTTGCTATTCTCCACTAATTATAGATGCACATATTAGAGATCCTCAGGGCTTTTCAGGGTTGTAATGTAGGCTTAGGCAGGAATAGGTAAAAATAGTCATTTAGGCTCAATTTACATACCATAAGCTCTTTTGCTTTCAAGTCTTTCCTTTTCTTTTGATTTTCTTTTGAACCTCACACCTATCTTTCTCCTCTTTTGTTTTGAGAGAATGTGATATATGATGAATAGTAGGCACCCCCAAACTTAGGTTTTTGTCTATTTATGATTACTTTTCATTGAGGTGCATCAAAATTGTTCACTCTCTTTTTGTCTCTTTTCAACACTTTATTTTCCAAACACATCAATTTCTTCACTTATGACACAAGTATGGAATTATAGGGTGTCAAAGAAAAATCTTATTTTTAGGCTCAAAGGGACTGACTAGGGATACAATTTTAATGTCAGGGATAGGCAAAGAATGATAAGAAAGGGCTAACAAAGAAATGTCTGAGTCATCTCCCTAACATGCATATCATAACTATTTCGCCTCAAATAGCAAGCAAGCAGACACATAGGTTTAATCACTAACAATGCATAAATCAAGCAAGATACCCCAAATAGTTTGATTTCATGAATTCTTGGCATATCTAACCTAAGTGTTCAGATGGTTGATTCTAATTCCATTACATTATTCCATTTTACTTCACTAGGCTTTCAAGTAACTACAGCATGCATGATCATAAAAAAAACTTAGACTCAAATAAACATAGAAATAACAACAAAAAGACTAAAAAAAAAAAACACATAAAAAATAACTAAGAACTCCCCCCCAAACTTAAATCACACATTGTCCCTAATGTGTAAAAGACTCAAGAGTAAAAGAAAAACGGGACAACTTACAAACTTGGTTTAAAATGGTGGCGGTGACGGTGGATAATGCATAGCAGATAACGTCAGAAATCCCGTCAGAATGGAAGAGGGAAATCGTTTCTAGGGCTCTTTATTTTTCAGATTTTTCGTCGCGGCTTTCTGCATTTTCGGCACCATGGCCCTCTGCTGGGCGCCGTGGCGTCGAGCTGATTTCCTTCTTCTCTCACGTTTTTCGTCCTCCACTTTTTTTTACCCCTGTACCTGTCATCACAACATATAAACAATACCTTCCGTGAGACTGTTCTAACTAAAACTAAATTGCATAAATTTAAAAACCTTGGGTTGCCTCCCAAGTAGCGCTATCTTTAACGTCTTTTAGCCGGACGCAGGTTCCCTATTTATTTTGGACTGAGATGGGTCACTAGGCTCATGTATTCCATTTCATTGATCAAATAGGGTTTCAACCTCTGTCCGTTTACCTTGAAAGAGCTCCTCTCTCCTCTCACTTCAATCGCACCAGGGAATGCTCTTACAGCAGGTCTGACCAACGCGATTTGAGCTTCCCTGGGAACAGCCTCAACCTTGAGTTGAATAAAAGCACTTGTTGTCCTGTTTGGAAGTCTTTTGGGATCAACATCTTATCATGTCATACTTTGGTTCGTTTCTTGTAGATCCTTGCATTCTCATAGGCATTGTGTCTGAATTCATCCAACTCGCTCAGCTGTAGCAACCTCTTCTGCCCTGCTGCCTTGGCATCCATGTTCAGCTTCCTCATTGCCCAATAAGCCCTGTGTTCCAACTCTACTGGCAGATGACATGCTTTACCAAAAACTAACTTATATGGTGACATTCCAATAGGGGGTTTGAATGTTGTTCATGCGCCCATACAAGGCCATCCAATTTGATAGACCAATCCTTCCTTGAGCCATCCACCGTCTTTTCCAATATGCTCTTCACTTCTCTGTTCGAAACTTCTGCTTGCCCATTCGCTTGAGGGTGATAGGGCAATGTGGTGCGGTGGTAGACTCCATATCGGGAAAGCAATGTATCAAGTTGCTTGTTGCAAAAGTGGTTTCCTTCATCACTGATGATGACCCTAGGAGTACCAAACCTTTTAGAATATATTCTTTTGGAGGAACCTTTGGACAGTCTTACTGTCATTTTCTTTAGTGGATACCGCTTCTACCCATTTGGACACATAATCCACTGCAAGAAGAATATATTGATTCCTAAAGGACGACGGGAATGGACCCATGAAGTCGATCCCCCATACATCAAATAGTTCCACCTCCAAGATCCCATTCGAAGGCATTTCATTTTGTCTTGATATGTTTCCTGTTCTTTGACAACGATCACAACTCTTCACAAAGGTGTGAGCATCTTTGAAGAGGGTTGGTCAATAGAACCCACTTTACAGTACCTTCGCAGCTGTTCTTGATGCCCCAAAATGTCCACCACATTGTAAGGTGTGACAATGGGTGAGAATCTGGTGCATCTCATCCTCTGGTATACATCGCATGATGACTTGGTCGGCGCAATGCTTGTATAACATTGGCTCCTCCCAATAGTAGTGTTTTACTTCAGAGTAGAACCTCTTCACTTGCTGTCTTGTCAATCCTGGGGGTACTACCTTAGCTGCGAGAAAATTAACAAAATCAGCGTACCAAGGTAACTTAAAGACAACACTTACTTGAAACAATTGCTCATCTGGGAAGTGATCATTTATCTGTACATCCTTGGTGTTCTGGCTCTCTATGTTTTCAAGCCTTGACGAGTGATCATCAACTGAGTTCTCTGTCCCCTTCTTGTCACAGATCTCCATGTCAAATTCTTGTAATAGCAGAACCCATCGGATAAGGTGAGGTTTTACATCCTTCTTTGTCATCAAGTACTTTATGGCAGAGTGGTCAGTGTATACTATCACCTTATTCCCAATTAAGTATGGCCTGGATTTCTCGAATGCTTATACTATTGCTAGCAATTCTTTTTCTGTAGTGGCTTAATTCAACTGTGCATCATTAATAGTTTTACTAGCATAGTAAATGGATCTGAATACCTTATCTACCCTCTGCCCAAGCACTGCTCCCACTGCATAATCACTTGTATCACACATTAGTTCAAATGGGAGCTCCCAATTTGGCGCAATGACTATGGGTGCTGAGATAAGCCTCTCCTTGAGTGTCTGAAAAGCGGTCATGCATTCCTTATTGAATTCAAAAGCAACCCCAGTCATTAGCAAGGTAGAAAGAGGTTTTGAAACTTTTGAGAAGTCCTTGATGAATCTTCTATAAAAACTGGCATGCCCAAGGAAACTTCTGACCCCTTTTGTTGATACTGGAGGTGGTAGATTTTCGATTACTGAAATCTTTGCTTTGTCCACCACAATCCCTTGGTTGGATATTTTGTGTCCAAGGACAATCCCCTATTTTACCATGAAGTGACACTTCTCCCTATTCAGCACAAGGTTGGACTCTTCACACCGTTTCAACACTGCTTCCAATTGCCTCAAGCACTCGTCGAACGAGGACCCAAAGACCGAGAAATCATCCATGAAAATATCTATAGTCCTCTCCACCATATCAGAGAAAATTGTCATCATACACCTCTGAAAGGTCGCAGGTGCATTGCAAAGCCCAAATGACATCCTTCTGAATGCAAACGTACCAAAGGGGCAGGTGAATGTTGTCTTTTCCTGATCTTCTGGTGCTATGGCAATCTGATGATACCCTGAGTAACCATCCAAAAAGCAGTAGTAATTGTGCCCTGCAAGTCTATCCAACATCTGATCTAGAAATGGCAACGGGAAGTGGTCTTTTCTGGTTGCCTTGTTCAACTTGCGATAGTCAATGCAAATTCTCCACCCAGTAACTGTTCTAGATGGAATGAGCTCATTCCTTTCGTTGGTCACTACTGTCATACCACCCTTTTTGGGCACCACTTGCACCGGACTCACCCATGTATCGCCGGAGATAGGATAAATTACCCAAAGATCAAGCCATTTCATGATTTCTTTCGACTACCTCCTTCATGTTGGATTCGCCTCCGTGCCTCAATGGATGGTCTGCTCTCCTCATCTAGACGGATCTTATGCATCACTGTTGACGGACTTATCCCCCTTATGTCTGCTAATGTCCACCCAATGGCACACTTGTGAGCCCTCGACTTCGCCAGCAGCTTCTCAACCTCTACTGTGGATAGATGACATGAGATGATCACTGGTAAGGATTGATTCTCACTTAGATATCGATACTGCAAATGATCTGGTAGAGTCTTCAACTCTAACTCTGGAGCTTTTTCTATGAATGGTGCTGATCTCTCTGGCATCTGCTCAAGCTCTTCATATCTCTTCTTATCACACTGCTCATAAGAATTCATCCAATTTGCATACTCCATCAGATTCGGGTCATTGCCACTATTATCATCCCATCGCGGTCGACTTCTTCAAGCGCATCAGCATTTCAACCCATTTTCCGACATCGCTTCTCGATCACATCAATGGCGGCGATTGTCACTTGCCTCGAAAGGTTGCGCTTGAAAAACATTGAAAATCACATCTTCTTCTTCCACACGAAGTCTCAACTCACCCTTCGAACATCAATGAGTGCACCGCCCCGTGGCTGGGAAGAGGTGCGCCAAGGATAATGGGGATCATGTCATTATCTCTCATGTCTAAGATGATGAAATCAGCGGAAAAGATGAATTTGTCCACCTTAACCAACACATCCTCGATGACTCCTCTAGGGTGGACGATGGAGCGGTCAGTTAGCTGCAAAGTGATGTTTGTAGGTCTGGCTTCTCCCATTCCAAGTTTGCAAAATACCAGATAGGGCATCAAATTTATATCTGCCCCCAGATCACACAACGCCTTCTGACACTCAAACATTCCTATAGTGCATGGGATGGTGAAACTCCCCGGATCTTTCAACTTCTGAGGTAGCTTTCTCTGTAGGATGGCACTGCATTCTTCAGTCAACACCACTGTTTCATAGTCATCTATCCTCCTCTTTTTGCTGACAATCTCCTTCATGAACTTTACATAACTCGGCATCTGCTCTAGTGCCTCAGCAAACAGGATGTTGAGTTGCAATTATTTGAGAACTTCCAGTAATTTAGAGAACTGTTTATCAAGAGAACTTGTTTTTAGCCTCTGGGGGTATGGTATCTTCACCTGGGGTACGTCTACAACTGCTCCCAAAATCATTGTACCTTCTGAGCCCTGGGCGCCGCAGCCCTAAGATTCGGCGCCGTGGCGCCCAAACTTCTGCAATGTCTCAGGATTATCGGCGTCGTGGCGCTGCTCAGTGGCGCCGTGGCGCTGCAACTTCTGCGAGAAGTCTAGGCCCTTCTTTTTTGGACACGGTGGTGGTGAGTTTGCTTCCACTGGTTCGCCATTCCTCAGGTCAATCGCCTGGCACTGCTCTTTTATATTCTCTCCAATATGTTCAGGGTGACTCCCTTGTATTCTGTTGCTTAGCAAGCCCGCGAGTTGTCCTATTTGCGTTTCCAAATTCTTTAGGGACACTCTCGTCTCATCCATGAACTGAGTTTGGTGCCTAGTTAGCGAGTACGGCCGCCAGAGCCGCCCATCC